>JARYHS010011408.1:157798867-157927496 GCA_031002005.1 Vandiemenella viatica | reverse complement strand
GGATTTAAGAAACTACAAGGTGAAAAATACGATGGGAATCCTTATCGAGAAACGAGAAAGAGTAAGTATGCGTGTTAGGAGAAACGAAAAGTCAATTCTGAATCACCCTACTCAGAAGAAAGTAAAGACTTAAGACCAAAGTGTCGTAGAATACGAAGAAAATTGAATGCAAATAGAAATGTAAAATCAATGCGGAGCTATAACAGTGAACAAGACTTGAGAGCCAAGGGTAACAATGAAAAATTGCAATAGGAAAGAATAAGAAAATTTTTCAGAGGAAACTGAAGATAGCAAAACAAGAAGAAAAAAATATTGTAAAAGGGAGACAAAAAGTGTGTATTTAAGAAATTAAGTATGGAGAACGAGAAGAGAGTGACAATTTATTTCAGACTAAAGAAGAAGAGAAAAGAACGACACTGGCTGAGAATGGAACAGTAAATGAAAGGAAGAGAAGAATGGAAACTTCTAAGCAAATAAGCCGAGTGAAGATGATGGAAATGAAATATAAAAAGTGATGGGACTTCATGTGTCACGAATCAAAAGTCAAACGTAGAAACAAGGAAAAAATAAGAGACATTAACGATAAACTACGAAGGAAGGAAAATGAGAGTTAAAATAGGAATGGAATCCAGAGGGAAATGGGGATTAGACCTGTTTAACGAAGGGTACAATGTGTTAAAACTTAAAGAAAAATTTCAGAAGAAATTATGATGGGAGAAGAAAATTTTGTGAGTAAAGAGAGAACAGGAAACTTAGAAATTACACAAGAATAAAATCTCGAGACAGACTTGAAAAATAATTTTCATATTTTCGAATTCATTCTAATTCAGCACAAGTATACGATTAAATCTCAAAGAGAGAAAACTGAGATAAAATTAATGAAGGAGTTTTGAATTTGTATGAAAGCTTAAGTAGCAAATATAAAATGTTAAGGAGATATGTTGAAGAAAAACTGAAAATACGATTTAAAAGAAAAGGAATTGAATGGAGTCACCGTATCTATTGAATCAGTACAATGTACATCTCAGCTGCTTTTAAGTGATGAGAAGTATTATAAGATAATAAGAGGTGCGAATATCTTTTCAGTGTTATTAGTGAATTTTTTATGCTTTATTTGTATGAAGCTACAAGAGATATAGTGTAAAGGTAAGCAAAACATTCTGACGAAATAAAATAAAAAAAGGAAAAATTACAGAGTGAAGAATCAATAATATGAAAATGCGCTGTCTAAAAATTATTATCTAAGAAAGATCTCTTTATTGTCTTTATGGCTCTTATGACATAAATTAGTTTTTTGATTACAGTAATTCCTTATTTAATTTGTCAGGACAGTAGGAAAAAAAGTGTTTTAAAGTGTACAGACGTGTGTGTTGCATTAAATTTCAACTCACACTGTGTATGACATACATAATATTCTGGATGTTTTATTTTATTTCACTGTTGTTAACCTTTAAAGAAACAAAAACAGTGAATTTTAAACAACAAAGTAAAAGAGAGATAACATGGACGTCATCTTACGTAGATTCTTTAACTTAAAGTTAAAAAAATATATAGGTACGTATAGTTTTCATACTCTCATACGTACTGATGTAGTTTCACTAAGTGGCAGTACATGGAAACATTAGTCTTCTATATAATGCGACACAGTGTTCAAAAAGTATAAAATTTAGAAGATCGATTTTGAACAGAAGATGTGTGCCTGACATTTCGGGAGAACGCGGATTCGAACCGGCGTCCTCCCGAATGCGAGGCCATAGCGTTAACGTTCACACGACACGGTCGGTAATAATTAAATAAATTCGCCTGTGAAGAACAGTTAGGATGGAATGAAAATTAATGTGATGGATGAAGTTTGTCATCTGTTGCTGATGTTTAATATAGTGAATTATATTGCTTCTTGGACATCTCTTAATTTTCCATGAATATTTTGTACTAAGTAAGACTTATGTAACTGCAGACTCTAATAACTACAGTTCCCCTTTAATAAGTGCTCCGCTTAAACTGTTTTATTGGTTTCCATGCCTGTAACAAATGTTAAGGACACAATCATATATCAGATAATGTCTTCTAAAAGTGAGCTGACTTCCGTAAATTTTTACCACAAAACTTTTTTAAATTCTTGTTTATCGATGACCTTGCTACTTTATGTCACCATAGTAAAATGCATCTGAGCTTATTTAACACGTCTGACGTAATTGCGTCTTGCCATCGAAGTTATTGTATTTTCCGCGCGAATGAATTCCAAAAATATTTTATCAAATCAGAACGTTCTATTAAAATGAAGATGAGCAACAGGAACTATTGAAAAATCAAATTCTGCGTAAGCTTAAGAATAAAACATGCAACCTAAGTGAGCCTCTACAACATATGTGACATGGAGAAATTAGAGAGAATTTTGCTGGTAAAAGTAATAAATATTACAAGCCTTCAATTTTGTAGTAATATTTTCAGTATTTGAAGAGTAAATTAATATTGAAACCATTTAAATTAATACTCTATAATGAAGTTAACCATTAAAAAGTTATTAAAATATTTATAACGGGTGCTTTAGTGTCATAACGTGATATCCTGCTATGCGAAGTTACACCTAAACGCAATGTAATAATGGAGAACACGCGTCATATTCGAAAATAACGCATTCATAGATAAATGTAAAATACCTGAGCAGGAACTAACTATATTGTGCGATGCCTTCAGCAGAGGATAATTGCTGAGATAAACGAGCAACAATCAATCATAATACGGCAAACCAGCGCACAAAGGCGATATCTTGTTCAGAGCACTATCGACACCCTGATCTCCATCTTTCATCTCTTCGTAGGCAATAGCAAGAACACGGCCCAGGCGACAGAGACATGGCGTTCGGCGGAGCAAGGCGAAATTGATTTTAGTGATGAACGTTGGCCATTGCTCAGGTCTTAACGACCGAAAACACACGACTGCGGCACGATTTATCGCAACGCAAACCAAACACGGGTCAGAGATGCGCTGTACACAACACAGGCAACAAAAACTGCATCCACAGTTCAACGAACCCTTCAGATTATTCGCTTGTAGTTTATTCTCCTGTCCTAACTGGTTTTTCAATTTTGAAATAGAATCTAGAGCATTCCTATCACATAACGAACGTCAGAGACGAGACTGAAATATAAGTTATCTAATGGTGAATTTCTGGTAGATATAGATCAAAATGTTATTTTTATTAATCTTGTTGTTGTTATGTGTCTCCAAAAGAAGGTTCTTTAAGTGCTACTCTCCTTGTTTATTAATTTTACAGTAGATCACAAACAAAAGTTAACAACTGTGGAAAAAAATATTAATAGGTGAAATACCCCAGTTAGAAGAGCCGTCACGAAAAAAAGGAAAAAAAAAGTGTCTTATGAGTAAGGATAGAAAAAGTTTGCAGATTTTCAGACGGTGAATCACTACCATAGCTGTAAAAATTACCTCTAAAATAGTAAATACTTACAGAACAATCTCTAATATATGTTATATCTCAACGCCAACTAAACTTTAACTGTAATTCCAGTTCCTAAAATCAAAATGAACTTGTGATATATACAGCGCTAATTGATTCAACTTCTGCCACACGTGAAATTCTATCCTAACAATAGTTTCGGGGTGGTTAAACCTAAGTCGGAAATTTCTTATGGGCAGCAAAAACTGATAAGTAACTGATACACTTGCCCAAATTGAACGGATTTCGAGTAAAACTTCCTTATGTTGGTTGAAAAAATCAACATATTTAAATTAAACAAGGCGTCAATGGAAGGACTACAAGAAGTAGTATTTCTTCAACACGGTCACTCAAATTTTAGATAGTTGAAAATGCTATTGTTTCCAAATTACCATAAAAATGATACATATGAAATATATATTACGTATCGAAACAAAGTCTTGACACCCCTAACTTTGTGGTACAATTTCAGCCCCTAAAGAAATGATATTTGAAGATATATGGACTTTTTATCTTAGATTTTAATATCGTACATCAAATTACAAAACTACTGAAATCAGCAGTGATAGAATTGTGTCAAAATCCAAACATTTTTTTGGCCGAGATATAATATATTTTTCATGAAAACAAAGAATTCACATTTTTATATATACGAAACAATGAAATTTTCTACTTTACTGCTGGTTGAGGCTAATTCATCTGTTAAATAATGTAATGGTCCAAATTACATTTTTGTATTTTTTATGAATGTATGGATTATTAGCGGGGCTTGGGAGGAAGTGTGCTGAAGATTTTCCCAAAGGGTCGAACGGGCAGGTTAGCCAAATGCTGTTGTTTGCGGCTTAGCGGCATCCTTTAGTGGCGGGAGAGGGTCGCTCTCTACCTGCGCGTAGGAATTTGCCGAGACCTGCTCACAAAACATTCATTCTGTTCTGGAGCACTAAACGTGTTACACGCAGTTTCTACTGACGGCCCAGTAGGAGTGTTAAAAGTTTTTTCTGTTGCTTTTATGCAGCATGAACCAAGCTAACGAGCGGCTGATTGGTTAAGCTTGGTTTCTACCTGTGGTTAATAGTGATACTTACTGTATCAATTAGCCCACCAGTTTTGGCGAGGAGACACGAAGTGAGCTGTGGCCGCTTCCTGTATTCTACAAGAGACGGTAAATCACAACTGAATTATCACGAACAATGACGAATAGGGAAACCGTAACACGCCCTGAAAGATAATTTAATAATGCAAATCAGTGCTTTGGGGTTGCGTAATAGTTAGCCGGCTTAATCATATTTAATTTCATATGTATATAGAGGGAGAATGATTTTATACCGCAGTATGAGTGATAAATTTGTAATTTTATATTAAGCGAAAATAATTTCTGGAAGTGATCTTGAGATAACTATATGTGTATAATCATTTATTTTGTTTGTTTGACGTAACATCTTGTAGACTAATATGTAGATTAAATGCAGTGAGTTATCTAGTTAGAAATCTTTCATTTCTGGATCCCGAACAATAAAAAAAATTAATATTAGTAAGAATTTTAATTAGTAAAGATAGATGACTATTACAATATATTTTGCGGAGATTTAAATAACATTGAATCTAGTATAACATATCACAATACTGTTAAAATCTGAGGGTAACCACTATGAACTTTTCATGTTAATGTTATATAGAAATTTATTAATTATTTTGATTGGATTTTTGAAAAATTATCAAATAAACATTCTGGAGAGAATTTTTTTTATGTTTTGAACAGAAGTAGGAAAAAAAATAATGATACTGCGAATCTATAACTGGGAAAAATGTGTGAATTTGATACAGAACAGTTTATTTTAACTGGTCCTACCCAACTCCATGTAATAACAGATAGACGGAAGTCGAACGGAAGAAAAGTGATTGTGGAAAATCCAAATATTTTAAGAATAAAGTCTTTCTTCCCTAACTATATCGTTGTTGGAGATTTTATTTTTTTTTCCTTATAGTTTCCCACAATACTCACTGGAAAAAAATACAGGTTTTGCAATTTTCATATACCTGTATAACTATATCTAGATTTATTGTTCTTCCAACAACACATTGCTATATACTCTTCTTTTTTCTTCTGGCTTTATGTTTCGTTGACATCGAGGTCATTGGAGGTTGGAAAGGACTGGGTGGGGGGAGGGGGGGAAAAGAATGGAAATAATTCCGCCATTGCATTTTGAAGGAACAATTTGCGTGGGTGAGTTGGAAAAAACCATGACAATCCCAAATCTGGATGAACGGATGGGGATTCAAACGCACGTCATCCTTAATCCGAGGCCACAGCGCTAACGCTCACCCACCATGCTCGGTTAAATGCTTTTAAACCCTCTGATACGAATTACCCCTGGAGCTTAGTAAATATAGGTTGGAAAGAATCTGTTATTACTGCATATTTTTTGTGATTGAGACGCAATATGTCAATATGTATCACTGTTGGTAGGGAGATGCCGAGCTACAGAGTTTCGATCTTCTGCTTATTCCGCCTCTGACGTGGCTGAGCCGACAGTTTAACGTGGAATCAGAACCATCGAACGTCCTAGCGTGTTTCATACGATCAAACACAAATATTCAAAATTCCTGGACCCAATGGGATTTACATTTCGTTGTTATTCCATTTAACCTATATTTATGAAGGCTATGAGACCACTGATATTATGTATACATCAGTATTTTCTGGTAAAGGGACTTCCACGAACTTTGTTATACAGCGATTTGGCAAAACGACCAGGGCAACCTCGCGCCTTCTATTTCCCCCTCCCCCCCCCCCTCCAGTTTAGGTTCCGGGTGGGTAGATCACATTTTGAATGGTGAGAATGATAAGCCTCCGTTCCAATCGATGTTAACAGTTGATGTTTCCCTGGAAGCATAGTACGGCAAATAGTTAAACAGAAAGTAGCCATCTTTGGCGACTGTTAGAAATAAGTATATATCATTCCTACTCTCGTTTTATTGTTTTTAAAGATCCTCTTGAATGTTGTCTGCGTTTCACTAACTTAATACATTATTAATCTAGACCAAGTCTGCCAAACCAATTTTGGAGATGGTCCACAATTTCGATTCTAAGTTAGCCTGCAGGCCACATAATACTTGTCTATAGTTTAGATATTTAAATATAACAAATACATAAGTTAACACAGTTTAATCACAGTGAAAAAGTAAAAAAAAACATCAATGAGACTTTTATAGAAGTTTTTAATTTTAATCAAAGAGTAAAAAACATAAATGAGACTTTTGCTGAGTATTTTGTGCTACAATATTCTAGATCTAGACCGTTGCTGTTGGCGAACCAATTAAGCACTTCATGGCCGCGGGACCTGTGGTTGGACAGTCTTGATCTAGACCGTGTTTTGTTCGCTACAATTACAATTATTTCAGACAACCTCTTGTCGCTTGGTCTGTATCCTCTTATAAAAGTACTGCTTGTTATTCTTTATCCAACTTCTGACGTGGGTTCTTCAGTTGTATTTTCTATCAATAATATTTCACTTTATCTCTCTTGTCTCAACCATTTGTTCACCAGCATTACTCGATTACTTCGATTTTCACTAAACTTCAGATTTATTAAATATCTTCTTATTAAATTATACTTCACTCAGTTAATTTCTCAGTACAATTTTAACTATCGTAACTTAAAGTCCATTTATTTAATTTTTTTATTATTTTTTATTAGTTGAGGTCAACAAGGACCACGTTAAGCCTTTGTGCATTTGGCAGTGAGTCTTCTGTTGGAGTGTTCGTCTCCGCTTGTCCCACTTGTCATTAACTTCTTCCGAAATATATCTCTGTTGAAAGAATCTTCTGGTTCTAGTCCCATCAAATGAGGATCTTCTTTAATATTTACGAACCAGGGCATTACAGTTTTGGGTCCGCAATCAAATAAATTAAAGATTTTGTTTGTTAGTCTGTTCTCCTCCATGGAGGTTGCCATAGAATCGAGCTCGTCTTTTGCGAATTGTTTCAGTGATTTTTTTTTTTTTTTCATCTTCAACCACAACCTTCAAAAATGCTTTTCTCGCATCATTCGTTAGTTCTTTTCTTAATACAATATAATCTCTTTTTCATCGCATCTCCTAACACCTGCTTTTCTCCTCGCTGCCAAGGATGTACGAAAACAATACTAACATTTAAAATCTTGATACAGTATCAGAGCCGTACAGAGCAGATGGTGGCCCAGGCGAGTGAGAGAGGCATTAGAAATACAAAGGACACCTAACAACATGAATGCTGATAGTGGCCTACAACTTGTCCATATTTGGCAATATCTACTGAGGAGGACGCATGACGAACGGCTCCATCCGCCAACCTTCGTCATCGCGGACGGTTAGCCCGCGCGCGCTCCCACTGCTATATATAGGTGACAGCTACAACAAGCGCAGCAGTCCGCTGATGAAGGCCACAGCACGATGGCCGAAACGTTAGGTTTCAACAAATTTACGCGGCTCCAACCGGAGATCCAAGATAATAAATATCATATATGTAATAAAAATACATTAATATTTACATATATACTTTCGTGAGCGTGAACTATGTCGCCTAAAAGCCAAGGAAGCAAATTGACTATGTTTGTTGAAACAGCGTGTTAGTGATAACAGATATTTCTCGTCTTCTGTTTGTAGTTTCTTTTGGCAACCTGTGGAGTATTCCTGATGCAAATAATAAGATTCGTCTGGATACAAGCGTTCGCCAACTACAGTAAACTACGGGCTATACCAAACGAAAATTCTTTGTGGCGTACAAAGGTCACTGGTCGAATATTTTATTTTCTGTAGAAATATGCTGACAGCGCTTACTTCGCACGTCTGTCGACAACTGCTGTCCAACCATAGACTCTAATTCTCGCCCCCAACTTCGCGGCACCGGATGTGGAACTATTATTATTATTTTTATTTCGTATGGCCTAGCAAGTAATATAATGTATATAAATATATACAATTATACAGTGACAAGAACATTGGTAGTATTTTTTTTTTTTTTTTGGAGTGCCGATGAGGTTTACAAAACGAGTTATATTATTTCTCTTAAAATTTTAGAAGCGGTTCAAACTCTCAACACTTATAAATCACGAGGGGAACTATAATTTTGTTTTTCGTTGCCTTATAGCTATCTATCTCCTCGACGTTGAGGTCATTTTAAGCGGGAAATGACTAAAGTCAAATAACGAGAGTGAATTTGACCATTGACGTTTGAAGGAAACTGTAGTGATTTGAAGAAACCATTAAAAACCGCAATTTGGATCATCCGACGGGGATTTGAACCCGCGTCCTCCAAAATACCAAACCCCAACGATTCTATTCGGCCTCCAGCCTCGGTGAAATTTGGTGTATTCATTTCTATTATATTTGGTTATTGAAGCAACAGTTGCGAAATATTTATACCAAATAAACGATAATTAAAGATATTTCGTCGGTAGTTACCTTGGCCTGGCATAAATGTGTAGTATCACTGGAAATTACGCAAACTTTTTCTGGTCAGTGTTTTTAAACAATTTTCGTCTCATTATCTTTTGCCGCTGGAACTTTTCCATTTTGCTTGTGTGGTATATTTAATTATTTTTTACCTTTTATTTCTGTAATGTTACACTGGAATTTTTTTCTCTTATTTTCTCGGTGCAATTTTTGTTCGCTAACGATGTTTCTTCGTTTTCTTATTTCCACAGGTCTCGTTGTTTCCCTCAGCTCAGAACTTTGCGGAAAGTGTTGTTGCTGTGTTTCTACCTGTCATGAAGAATTTATTTATTTTATGCTTCTCGGCGTGGTTACACCCTTTACTCTCTCAATATGTCCCTTGCTAATTCACTTTCAATACTTCCCAAATTTTCAATTAAGTTAAACCTACTGTTGCAGTGACATCTGAACAAGTTTGGTTGACAGACTCCAGATACAGTTACAGTTTTTTTTCTCTTCTCTCTCAATTCACTCCAGGGGTTTCTCCATAAATGTCGTAGTTGATTACCTTCCTGTTCCTTGCACCTTATCATTAACAAGCCATAGAAGCTGTTTTGAAACAATAAAAACATTATTTATTTTGTACTTGTATATGATAATACAAGGTAGAAGAGTGATAAGTTATAATTTATCAAATGAATGAAATGTAGTCTTTCACAAATATCTTTTTCTTTCCAGAAATTTTACTGTAAATGAAAATAACATAAACACACATTTATATATTGCATTAACAAGAATTACAGAAAGCATGGACCTCACTGAAAGCTATTAATGTGGCGGATTATTCAGATGATTGCTTCATCGTACACCAAGTCTTTCTGTGGCGAAGAGATGTTTAAAAATGCGGTAAAAAATTATGAGTTGTCAATAAGTTGCTTCAAAATAATAATCTACTGCAACTGTATTGAAATAAACCCAATATTTAGCACAAATACCCAGTGATATGGGTCTGCACATACCTAAAGCGAACTAGGAGTGTTCCAGTTCAATATTTTAGAATAAATTTCAAAATAAAAATAAAAAATTTACTTGATACAGTGAAGAAATCCTTGAAATGTGAAAGTGGGTGTGTATAGGGTTTCCCACTGCGACTCGCGTGATCCATCGCAATTCAGGAAAATAGTAACGGTAATAGATTACAACGAGGTCTGCGCCAACGCTTCCTCTTAGTGTATATTTATGAATTATGTCTTTACGCCATCATACAATTTCTACGCTTCTATTCCGCGTTTAAATTAAAGGGTCATTGTCAGCCACCATCCATAAATTCAGATGTGGAAGGAATAAGTTAACTCTCTGTTCACAGGTTTTGTAATTGTAATATAAATCTACGATATTATTGTTCGATATGTAGGACATTTTGAAAGAACTGAAAGCCTGTAATTTTAACCTTTCTCACTTCTTTAGTAATTTAAGGATTTATGATCTAACAAGATGAATGGTAATAAGATATTAAATTTCATACAAGTAATGCATTATTCACTTCTGTTTGGACATTCTGTATCGCGCGTTCTTAAACGTTATTTGAAAAATTAATGGTATCAATCCTTTATTTTCGTCTTAGTTTCTTCTGCTCTGCTGTAATGTTAAATCTCTTATTGAAATAATTGAGTATAAACATATTAAAAACAGCTATTATGCAAATTCATTTTAACATGCAATGTGGCATTTCTTTAGCTAAAAATCGTAGATTCCATTTTAATGCAGTTGTTATTTTTGTGTGTTATAAGTTACAGCAAATGAAGGTTAGATTATTTCTTGATGAGCGGTAAATTTTATGGCTGTCTGGATAGTATGGTAGCGATCGATTTTAGATGATGTAAGAATGTGGAACACATCATTTTTTTCCATAAACGTGTTAACGACGTGTTTGTGGTCTATACGAAAAAGTAAAGATTGAATGTTCAGAAGTCTTTTATTTTCTTTAATGTCTGATTTCCCTTCCAGACTCCGGTGACTAGGAGCAATATAAATCAATTATTGGGCATAGTTTCCCCAAATTCAGCAAGTGGTTTTCTAACACGTAAGAGATGTATTTGCTAATAACGGTTGCATCTCGGCAAACTCCAAATATTACGAAGTTGAGGAGGGACATGGAGACCATAACGGGACTAATAAACTGAAAAAATCGCACTACAGAATAATCGACATCAAGAAGAAAATGAACACAAAGTATGCGTTGTATGTTCGGATTGTAACCGCCAAAGCATCGAATGATCTTGTGAACACAGCTTCTGAAGAGAAACCACTAATTGACTACGTGTGTTTTCACAGCAGTACTCGTAGCGTACTGCTCACGAGACGGATATTTTGTAATGACTGAATTCTCAGTTGAAGATCTCTTCCTGCCAACAAATCGATCGTAATTCGTTGTTGACACAATGCAATAAGAATATCATTTAAATAATGTTTTTACCGACATTCTTCAGTACAAATGGACCTTTTATTCTAACACTGGAAGTACAGTCCACTGCAAGCAAAATGAAAAATGTTAGTTAAAATGATGTAATCTTTCATACCGCTGTGTGAACTGTAAGCACAATACGAGTATTAGACTTGAAGCATAGAACTTAATTTACAGTTAACCTAGTAGAGCAGAGAGATTAAACTAAGTCTGATGTGTGACTCGTGGCTCTGGGCTCTGGCATTCTGGAGGACGCGAGATCATATCCCCGTCCGGCCATCAAGATTTCTGATTCCACGTGACTTCTCGAAATTACTACTGGCCATAGTCACTACTGATTAAAAAAATCGTTACCGAATTACTTCCACTTTATTGCCCCCTCCCACCACACCAAAACGCTACCAGGTCTAATCACTTCGTCATCAACAAGTCGTAAAACACGAATATAAAAAAGGCTAAAATGAAATTGTTAGTGACGAATGTGTTTTAGAAAGCTAATAGCTGAAAATAACTCCTGGCTTCTGAGAGATTCCCACATTTAATCCAAATAGATGATAAAAATAAGAGACAATAGATTTCATCCATCCCGATCGGAGAATGAGAGGACTGAAATGATTATTTTTTCTGAAAACGAATAGAATAGAGACATTTATCTCAGATTTCTTTTCATGTAGTGATTCACAATCATCCATGGTTTTCTTAATCGAGATCGAAGGTGATCAATTCCATAGTGCGCTAGGTCGTTAATTTTCGTATCAGATTATGTTATCCGATAGAATAAATGTATACTTGAATTTCTTTTAAGGAATACGTTATTGAAACAGAATTCTCAACGATTTCAGTTTCTAGATGATATTCGATATTAACGATCGACCATTCAGACACTTTAACCACTGACCCACCAGACCGCTCTATTAACTAGTAGTCTGACCAAAAGAATTTACATATATAAATTAATGACTCCCCATTCAACACTGCAATAAAATACGATCCGCCACAGATTTATTTGAATTTTTAAGATAAATCGTAAGTATTCTGCTATTGTGGAATTTTTGAATATCCATTTTCCGTAGGCTGTTTGAAACTGATAGGAATAGTGATTGCAGCTTTCTATACCTCCTGACCTATTGACCTCGAGAGTAGAAGCGCAGTTGTGCCATTCTCAAGCGGCACCGGATATCGACCCCAGGGTTTGCATACCGGTATTTCTCTTTTTGGCTTGGCAATTCGTCATTGGGGTTGTCCCCTTCATTAATCTTTTAATATCTTCATTAATCTTCGATGTCAAGCTCATATCTGCCTCGTCATGGCCTTCTAGGAGATAGCACACTGTTCTCGAATTTAAGGGGTCGCCGATTCCATTTCTACCTTGGGCATCTCCACCGTTTTCAGATAAATGTTGTGTTTATTATTGACTTTTCCAGAACGTGTGGATAGTAAAATACAAATAATTCCTGAATAAAAAAGATAGTTCTGATTGGAAGAACACTGAACAAGATCTCCCAAAGGTTTCTAGTAGAGAAAGTAATAAAATAAAAGTAGACTAAGAATTTAGAACTTCAAGAGCACGCCGGGTTGTTCTTTAGAGGAGAAACTTTTGTAAAGATGCTCACGCTTCCTCTTCCCTTGCAGCTATCGTGTACTTCAGCCGATGTTAAACGGTTAACGAGATTCAAGGCGAGAAGTCCCCAAGTTGTTCGCTGAATCTCTTTGGAGGAAACGAGAAATTCTTCTCTGCAAACGAAAAAAACTACTGCCGAATCTTTTTCTCTGTGCTGCCATTAATCTCGCGACTCGCATCCGAGACGTGGAGAGTGGACTCTTTACGGAACTCTGCGACAAGAATTTGGAGGGGGAGATTGACGTCCCCTCTTATCGCTCCATTCTCGATAATCGACAGCTGAAGAAGAATGTCGTGACAACTTACAACCGACTTAAATGGAACTATGTCTCAGTTACTTCGTACCTTTTCAAGCTATATCACATCAGCCATTAAACTGTAGTTTCTCAAATTTTATTTACTTACTCGAACTTACTGTCAGATTTTTTTGTCGTTCAAGAATTATATGACATATAAAAAATCTTCTGGAATTCCCTGAAATACTGTAATAATCTCACCAACGTTTTTAAATTGTAGATACGTCTCATCTAGACGGTGAATGTGAGTTCAACGTTTCGCTATTCGTCTACATGGCATTTATCAATAGATATCAACAAACGATCAAAAAATCATTATATCGATGAATAGGCCAAGATTTGATTTGAAACCTACTACACGCTTTAAACTGACTGACATTTTAATATTAAATAGTAGCTTCAAAAATTAAGTAACACAACCATAATGAAATTTATACCAGTTATTACAAGTACAACTAAGAGTTTTTGTTTTTGTTTTTTTTAACTGCTTAACGTCTCTTAACAGCAAGGTATTTAGAGACGGGAAACGATGGGGGGCAAGGAATGCGAAGGAATTCGGCCATGGCCTTTTGAAGGAAGCATCCCGGCATTTGCGTGGAGTGATTTGGGAAACCATGGAAAATCCAAATCTGGATGCCCGGACGAGGATTCGAACCGCCGTCCTCCCGAATGCGAGGCCGGAACACTAACCGTTACACCACCATTCTCGGTATCTAAGCGTAATTTGTTTTTATATAACTGCAAAGAAATTGTAAACCGAATGAGGTTAATTTAATTAGAGGCAAAAGGATTACTGAACCTGCGCGGACGATGTCATAACCGTCATGTGCTGCTCAGGTTGCAACTTTAATGGTAGTTACATTAATGCAAGTTGTTTTTTTTTTCTTTAGAAAATCCAACTTGCATCAGAAATATTTTTTTTTTTATTCAGCTGCACTTTTGTTGTTAATAATCCAAATTTCATATTGTGCAATTCCTTTGTCTCTGTCGAGTTATATACCAATAAATATTGTTTTATCTTTACATGGTAATTCAGTTATTACAAACATCAGAATACCCGATGGTAATTGTATTGGGTTGTACTGTAACAAATATGCAGGTTCAGATTTGTCGAAATTGCAGAAGGAGCGTCCATAAACTACGTGGTTCGAGCCAAGCCACCTAGCTTTTCATTCATATTATTTTAAATAAAGTACAGAATACACAACAGCAAGTGAATATTTATTTCCGTAATATAATTGTCTCCGTATGTAATTGACGAAAGTCTGTGAAAAGAAAACAGTACAAAATTTCTTCTATAATCAAGTGGAAACAAAAGCAACGTGCAACGGGGGGGGGGGTGGAGGGGGAGGGTGGGGGAGGGGGGAGGAGTGGCAAAAGCCACGTCGTGCTACGTGGGGGTTAAGGGGGAAGCAGAGTTCACAGAAGCAAAAATTGAGCTATGCAGTTTATGGACGCTCCCATTGCTTCTGCGGTGGGATTTCACATCGCCCTGTTAAATAACCAGTGCTCAATACACGCGGATTGTTCAAAATAATAATAATAAAGAACACTAATGTTGAATAAATAGGAAAAATTGATAAAATTTCGTAAATTAGTGCAAAATAACGTTAGCAGTTGCAAACAATGTTACATATAGCATTCCCTATCAGCAAAGCACACCGCAGCATCTGGCTTTCGTCCAATGTGACTCTCTAAAATTTAATGCAGGAGGTTTCCATGGACCTTTTACTTTCTAATTCGAGTGCACGTGACCAGGATGTTAACTGTTACCTGTCATAACTCCTCTTTACTGGATGCAGTGAGGCACAACTGTCTCTGCCTGAAATCTCGTCTTCAGTATACTGTTCATTCTGATTGCAGTTCTTCCGATGCTTTCAGTAGCAATTTTACCGAACTGTGGGATGATGCCAATACTCCGCCTTAAAATCCATACGTTACACAAACAAATAACTATTACAAATCTAACAGGATTCACAAACAGGTAGAAATACTCACTACCTTACTTCAATTTAGATAATACTTCACGTTGTTGACTTTGAAGAAGTTGTACAGAGGTCTCATCTTTGCCTTTAGCCATAAAATCACTATTATCTATTGTGTCGATAGTTTAAGACAGTGAAATCTGCTGCAAAGGATTTCATCTATATATTCCCCCGTGAAGCAAATAGCGTCGAACCTTAGTGGCAGGCAGCGCTTCATCTGCGGAAGTGCTTCACTGTTACACAAGCGCTTCCGATGATGTAAAACAATCCCTTGTGTAAAAAAAGGTTTCTAGATTCGTGCAGTATCGCCGCATTTTGTTGGCACATACCCACGATGGCGTAATATTTCTAATGAATATCATGTTACACATTTAAACAGCTATAGTTCTTCCTTGTTCAAACCCTGACATCCGATGATATTACGTCCTTCTTTGTCAACTAAACATAATGATTAGATCACTTTTTATTTTTACCATTATTTTTGCTATTTTAGTTGCATGCCCATTTAAACAGTCCTGTATCTATACGCCCCATACGGTAGTTCAAATTCAACTGCTATGTACAAGTACACGATGTTGTAATCCAGATTGTTGTTTAAGTATTGAAATTTATCATTTGTGAGGATACGATACATACCAACATTGAAATATCGGGACACTAAGAAACGGAGACTCAGGCTAATAGTAATAAGAGCCCAGCGACGCTGCTGTGGCCGAGCATTTGTCAAAAAGTGAACAATAGTTTGTAACAGTAACGCGATCGTATAGTGGGATCTGGAGGTAAGTAATGTATAAAGCTGGAAAGACACGGAAACGACAGTGACATATCGAAAAGAGGTAGACAGTGTATAGTTAGAATACTGGGTCAAAATTGTGAATTTACGGAAGCCATGTGATAGTTACAGGCAATGTAATGTTCGGCTAGTATAAAATCGTGTTGAGATGTATATTAAAAATATTGTGTGTGTTTAATCTGAGAAGCGGACTGACCAATCGTCCGTGAGAAGGAGGAGGGGCCCGTCTGCTGGAAATGGCGGCGGAGAGGGTGAGAGTCTTCAGTGGTACACTCGGATGCAACACTTCGATGTAAACACACTAACTGATCGTGTTAGACTCGCTCGGAAGTTTGAGCTCGCGTGGCGAGTAAATTTACGACATACAGTATACAGGGTGTTACAAAAAGGTACGGCCAAACTTTCAGGAAACATTCCTCACACACAAACAAAGAAAATATGTTATGTGGACATGTGTCTGGAAACGCTTACTTTCCATGTTAGAGCTCATTTTAGATTGGTAGAGGCGGACCAATTCCATGGCCCCCACGCTCTCCTGACCTCAACCCTCTTGACTTCCATTTATGGGGACATTTGAAAGCCCTTGTCTACGCAACCCCGGTACCAAATGTAGAGACTCTTCGTGCTCGTATTGTGGACGGCTGTGATACAATACGCCATTCTCCAGGGCTGCATCAGCGCATCAGGGATTCCATGCGACGGAGGGTGGATGCATGTATCCTCGCTAACGGAGGACATTTTGAACATTTCCTGTAACAAAGTGTTTGAAGTCTCGCTGGTACTTTCTGTTGCTGTGTGTTTCCATTCCATGTTAAATGTGATTTGAAGATAAGTAATAAAATGAGCTCTAACATGGAAAGTAAGCGTTTCCGGACACATATCCACATAACATATTTTCTTTGTTTGTGTGTGAGGAATGTTTCCTGAAAGTTTGGCCGTACCTTTTTGTAACACCATGTATATTAAATGCGGCAAGGTGGACACTCGTGTACGCCAGATGGAGGAGATACCGATGGCCGTTGATATCTAGCATCGATGCCACTTCGTTTAAGTAATGGTAACGACATCGATACAATTTACGGTCACCCAATTGCTGCCTTGCAACAGTCAAGATTGTAAATAGAGTCTCATGCTTCACGAAAATTAAATTCGAGTTTAATAACCCTGAGAGATCTAATGCTATAGGTCTTGTCATTAATATCTCACTCCTTTCTCTTATAAGTTTATTCATTTATCCAGCTATCAATAATAAAATAGAAACCCAACAAATATTCACCACTTCAATACACTGTAATTTTTAAACAGTTGCATATTTATTCTTTGTATAAAGATTGTCACAAACGCTTTTAATCTTCTTTTCGCATGAAATGTGAATAGAATAGTCGCGTTGGCTCTTTGTACTGCATAATCCCTATGAGGGTATAAAAAGCAGAAGATAAGTAAAACAGTTAAAAGAAAGCTTCCAGAAGAACAACGCACGTCATGTGCCTTCATTTATTGTGCAGGACGAGGGGCCACAAATACCAGCCGACAGCCTGAAAGTGGCGAATAGGATACTCAGCATGAACGCGGTCCCAGAAAAGGTTTGTCACGGGTATTAATTTTTGGAGACATTTATTAGTCTTAGGAAAGGCAGTTTGCTTTCCGAGCCAGTCTAACCAGCGTAACGCCACACCACTGTGCTTGACGCCAACCTCCAAGGTCGCTAGCGCAGCTGTCCTACTGAGGGAACCACAAGGACCACTCCTTGTTCACGAGAGGCATCATGTATCTTACAGGTGTTGTACACGTAGAGACGACGTGATGCTCAGCCAATAGGAATCGCCCGTTCCCCAATTTCAGACTCCGAGGACGCTACTTGGCGAAAGAGATGCATTTCAGTTCACGGTGTAAATTTATGTAGGGCAGTCATGTTACTAACCATAACCGCCATTTTAGGCAAACTCCACCGCCGTTCTCCCTTCCGCTGGCTCCGGAAGCAATCGCTGCCATTTTGGATCTGATGATCCACTATCTCACTATCGGAAAAACCTCTGACCTGTGTAACAATTTTTGTAATGGATGCCTTGTATGAGTTTTTGTAATAAATCACTCATGCTACATATCTTGAAATCATTCCAAGGAGCTACCTACGTCATTACAAATACTCTGTTTTAATTCCTAGCCAGATGATTAGAGATGCCGACTGGAATATCTTCAACCTCAGCCGACAGTACGTAACCTCTAGGACAGACCCACTATTGGGGTAAGTGTCGCAGCTCGCTCGGCTACCACGCGGAAGGCTGAAAGTATGTACAAAATATCGGATTTAACCAAAACCACGCAGACACTTCAAAATGTAAAGGCACCATAAAATCAAGCACTAAACAAAATTAACCTGATGTACCGCATGGTACGCCCAGGGACATTACAGTATTGGACACACTGGCTACATGTACGATAATGATTCAGAGAAGGAGGCATCACGAGTATTGAGCTGTCATCTTGCAGCTAGTTATTATGTGTTCATTGTCTTACGACAACATCCAACACGATTGTTTGGTGGCGAGAAGTTTCCTTGTCGCAGCAGGAAGGAGCTGTAATAACATTAACGGAGCAGCTGACAAGTGGCTGCAATTTGATGTTACGACTCGAGCGACCATCTCCACCAGCTGCCCAGGAAGGAGAAAAGTGTTTTGTAATGCTGTAACCAAGACATGCTGTTCTCTCCACGGATTTCCTGAAGCTTCGACACAATTTACTCCCAGAATTAGGTTAGAGCAACTTTACTAAAATTACAGTCATATTTAGATATTATACTGTTGGTGTGTATTGCATATACTCTATTTACGTATTAAAGTGTGTGACCATTCTGCCTTTATCGAAGAGCATTCTTGATGGCCTCGGTAGCATAGGGGCTAGAACGCTAGCTACACTCGCCGGTTGGAGTCCGTCCTATGGCTGAAAGCACTGAGTGACATAATTACTATCGAGTTCGCTGTATGCTCTCAGATACTGAAAGCCATTACAAAAAAAAAAAAAAAAAAAAAAAAAAAAAAAACCTCTTGAAATTTCCTGAAGATTTGGCGCTATGAACTAATGATTTCAGAAATAAAAGCTGCACTTCTACAGAATGCAAATCACAAGTTTTACAGGCATTACAGGTTCTCGCCAATACACCAGAGGCATATTTTGCGACACTGCAGTAAATAAACCAAATTTTCGCAAGTTAGGGAATAGACTACACTCCACAGCTCTCCAGCGATGAATCACATTGCCGACCACACTGATAGTTCCAACGTTTACTTCCAAACTATTATAGATACAATAGGCTCAAATTAATTGGATGAATGGAACTTTCAATAAAACAATATCAATAGATAGGAAACTAAACCATAATAAAGATTTGCTTATTTCTTCATAACTTATTAAGTATATTATACATAAGCATCTTTAGTGTAAATTCAAGATTTAATGGATATTGGGAACAAATTTCAAGTTCCTATGTAATGGTTTTTTAGATAGTCCTCGTAACGAAAGTGGCTAAAATTGGCTTCTTTGATGGCATATAATTTCTTTATTTTTAAATGAAGACAATGGGGGAAAAAATCACAATTCTGAACTTTACGATCTCTAAACATTTACATCACTAATATGGTATAATGAAAAGAAACATACTATCTACTTTACTTCACTGGGACCGAGCGTGGTGGGTGAGTGGTTAACGCTCTGGCCTCGCATTCGGTAGAACGCCAGTTCGAATCCCCGTCCGGGAATCCAGATTTAGGTTTTCCATGGTTTCCCCAAACCATTCCAGGTGAATGCCAGGATGTTTCCTTTGAAAGGCCAAGGCCGAATTCCTTCCCGTTCCTTGTCCCAGTCTCATCCCGCCTCTAATGACCTTGACATCGATTAGGCGTAAAGCCATAAGTAAAATAAAAATACCTCACTGGAAGTCACCAAGAATATAATTTACTATATTTCAAATTAGATATTCAACTCTGTGTTAATCAAACACAATACTTGTGCAGATTTGTTGTCTTAAACTCATTTCGTTTATGAGCCAGAGGCGTGTGAAGTACAGATAGACCGTCAGACTAGGGACTGCAATCCAGCAATGTGGGATCCCGCAATCCCGCGTGATCCAATATCATTTCGCAGTCTGGCGGGTCTCGTAAAAAATTAAACGGATCCGCTGATCGTAAAATGAGGCGGAAACGTGTCAGCCTGCGTGACCTTGCCTCCCCGTCGTCGCTTTCCGACCCGACTCGGTCTCTACCGGTTGTATGTAGCCTGTACTGTTCAAAAAGACATTTCACTCGTGGCAACAAATGTCGTCCTTCGTGATTCGTAAGTGAGAAAGAACTTCAGCTTGTTTTTGTAATACGCGCACTATAATTTGAGTTACGTCGTCCTATTGCGAAATTAGCTCCCATATCGTACATACAAAAGTGATACAATTGGAATCGCTTCTGAGGAGAACGTAGAAATAATACAAAACGGAGGTTAAAATTATTGAGATAAAGGGAAAAAAATTATCTGATAAATGGTTTTCAGAATAGTTTGTAAAAATACGATTACTATAAATTGTTTCTGTATGTACTTCATCAGATTTGAAATATTTGTTTTCAGAAAGTAGATATCAACTTCGTAATTCTGCAAAAAACTATAACATCTATGGTCACAAATTTCTCAGAGACTGGTAAAGTTGTCATGATTGTTCAGTTTGAATCTCTCAAGAAACAATTGCGAAGATTTACGTTGAGTTTGAATGAGTGGATAGTCCAAAAAACAAACGGACATTCGCTGCAAAGAAACACATTTCAATCTTGGCTTGCTTAGAAAGTGCGTTTTGTGTACTACGGCGCACAGCATCAATGTGGTCAAAGAACCTCTGACAAGCTTTGATGTTGATCTTAAAACTGAAGTTATCGGCATAATAACTGACGGAACGAACGTCATGGCTTAAGTTGCTGAACTTCTGCCTTGGTACCTGCAATTGTGATTTCCACACAACACACAATTGGCCGTTGTAAACGTTTTACACAAAACAAAACAAAAAACTAACGAAAGGGAAGTCGAAAGCACAGAAAGAGCTTTAATTACTAGTACGTAGACGGGAAGACATGGACGGGAAGATCGAAGCAAAAAGCGCGATCCGTAACACTGGAACATCAACCTACTGAAATGATTTCCAAATCCAATTATCTAAAAACAGTGCCAATATTGACAATGACAATCAAACCAGCGAGCGTGGAGAAAGAAAGGGTATTCTCGGACCCTGGCTATGTCTGTAATTCTTTGAAAATAGAGTGATATTTTGACCGCTTAGCTTTATTTGTGTCTTTTTTTTTGTTTATAGCTTTACGCCTCGTTGAATTTGATGTAATTAGAGGCGAAGAAGGATAGGGGGAAGGAAAGGGAAAGGAATTCGACTATGGTGTTTTGAAGGAACCTGGAGTTATTTGGCGAAGCAATGGAAAACCCAAATCTGCATGTCTAGCTGGGGATTCGAACCCGCGGCCTTACCGAATGCGACAGCTGTGTTGTCACCCTTAATTCTGACAGATATTGCACCATCTTCTAACATATACTTTATACTGTTGAACGTCCTTCATATAAAATTTTAAATCTTGTGTTTTCGTCTTCCTCCGTTTTTTGTAGTGTATGGTTACTACATTTCTACCTTTCCAGATAAGCGGAATCGTAGAAACTGATGCTATCCATTAAGACGATAGTCACTTAACCGCTGTATTAAGAACTTTTGCTGTAACAATAAACAGTCATTTTTAGCCATTAGTTGATGATGAAGAACACTGGAAAACATGTGATTGAATATAGAAGGCAAGGACAAACATTTCTACATTAAATGCTGTGTTAGTTCGATGGAGACTACAAATACAAATAATTTGGCAAGCACTTCTGTATCCCTAACTATTACTGTTACACAGCTATTTCGACTGCAGAGGGTTGGCTACACTGCACACACCTGTGCACAGTAGTCAGAGCCCACCTCGTCAGCATTTCTTAGTTTATGGGAGGCATTCCATATCGGTCGGCGGTCTTTACGACTGTTTTGTAGCAGCTTGTGTGAAATACGTTCTGGCCCGCTTGTCAAATAAGCGAGTCCAGAAAGCCTCCTAAAATACCTTTAACCTCGGTTGGAGGAGTATCCTCATGAATCTCCTTGCCTCCCCCACTGCTTCTCAGTGCGAGGCCGTTTACGTGAACAGATTCGTTCCACAAGTTCAGCTTTTCGGATTCACACAACTTGAAGCCACCAGAGGCGTTAACAGACTACCGACTGCTGTGTTGTTCCAAAGGCTAATAACAGTGGTAGTATTTTCTAATCACGTATTAACAATGCTTAGATTTATCGAAAGTTTTGAATTTTCCAGTTCTTATACACGATGTGGTCTCTCAGGGATAATATTCGAGAACTTCCCGGCTGATTATACACATAATTCAGAAGATACATTACGCTGTGACTCCACTCGCTGGATTCGTTACATCAGCATTACAAATTTGCCGGTCGTCTGAGGGCAGAGAACGGTCACAGAAAAGCGAAATGGTCCTTTTTCCCAAAAAACAGTTAGCCTGATGAATTCATTTGGATTCAGATTTCTAGTTTCGCTATCTAATGTTTTCGTAACATGCTTCAATGCAAATTTCTTTAAGTCTGACGCTTTCTAACCTTCGTCTTCGTAACATTGATCAGGCTGTTTAGAGTTTATGGATTAAAGTGATCTGGCGAACCGCAGCAATATATATCGACCGCATTTATGAATCCTAATGAAGAGTGACGTCCTTCATAACTTGCGCAGAACTTGTCACTTGCAAACTTAGTATCATGGCTGTGATAGATCATTACCTTGCATCTCTTTCCACATTACAACCGGAAACTCGAAACAAATAAATCCGTTTCCCTACAAATTCCACTTCATACAGACGATTAACTGTCTCGTGTAAGTTATACCGCAGTTATTGAAAGGGTTGTTACTCTGTTAAAGCTATAAAGCAGAACCCAAAAGACGTAAGTTTTCATGGTTTTTAAGGGTAAATTAAAACAAAATTATTTTTAGCTAGGGAAATAAAGCTTCTGTCCATGACTTGGTTCACAGTAGTACAGGGAAAAAAACAGTTGATGCCATTTAACGTATAAACACATAATGAGGATTAGCTCGTAGAATAGCCAAATAGGAGAAATTAAACATTTAAGTTACCAACTTGTTTTTTAAGATACGGAGTCTAGGGAATGACTCCAAATAGGAAATTCAATAATGGTGCTATAATTTTTCGACACACGCAAAACAAACAACTAGTGTCTGAGAGTTACACGAAAAATTATATTAGGTCAAGTGATATGTTCAATTAGAGTTTGTACTGCGACTATATATTTTATTCTATACGATCTCTTTAATAAGTATGTTAAATTCTGCGATGTTTATTTTTTTGTTTTTGTTTTTTAAAAAATATGATCCTTCTAAGGACGTTGATAGATGTAGAGGCAGAATAGGAATGTGCTGTGATATAATATTTTTTTGAATGAAAGATTTACTTCTTCGTATTAGGTATGGCTTTGCGGCTCGTAGACTTGGAACTATTAGAGCTGGAAGAGGATTTTGGTCTTGAAACAGGAAGAAATTTAGAATGGCTTTCTAAAGGATCCATTCTCCCACTGGCTGGAGTGGAAACAGAAATCTGAATGGCCAACCCGCAGTTCGAATTTGCGTCCCCCCGAATGCCATGCACGAGCCTTAACTACTAACCCACCAGGTTCGGTAATACCTGTTACGTTATATTTTCCATTACGATTAGTTTAGTAATAACCATCTGATTCTAATAAATTTTCTAATTTATTCGTTGTACGGATAGCTGATGATTACTCTCAACAGAGCTACTCATTTCTTTGTTGGTCATGTCGAATGTAAATCATGTCTCAACATATAATATTCTGGAAATAAATAAGAACAATATCAGAACGAAATTGAGGAATTAACTATTCGGTTTTATTGCATCGCTGAGCGTTCTACACACTTTGGTGGAAACACATGTTTATGCACTAAACACAGCATGCAGAATCTACTGGCATTGGTAGTGCGTAGGTTTAAATTTTTTTGTGTCTCATAAAAATATTTTAAATGTGCTTGATGGGGTTGATAGATCAGTACGAATCATATGTTTGTGTAAAAAACGAAGATGTTCTGTAACCTTCTTGGTCATACATAGCTAACCAATGAAATTTGAAATTTTACGAAAATTTGTGGTTATCACTGTACAGAAATATTAACAAGATACCAATTTAACAGAGTACATTGTGGAGAATTATGTCTCCTTCAAGTCGACAACTTTTCAAATGATTGTTTACACCCATATGATTTAAATAAGACAACCCACAGATATGACATTAAAAGCTTGCGTACGAAATGCAGAATAAACAAGGCCAAAATCAAGTTCGTCCTTAATATGTTCCTGTTGGAAGTCCTGCGTTTAGTGCGGTCGCTATTATGTTCCATCTGGCAGAACTGTTGATTGACAGAGCTGATGTCGCTACGCTAAGCACTGTAGAGATTCAGAGTACATCCCGGTCCAACGGTATGTTTACATTAACTTGAATAATGTTCTATTATCAACCTGTTTCACCGATAAATAACTGGTATGTAATTGGTTCTTTCCCAGCATCAGATATGTAGCGACAAAACACCTGACCATGAAGCAATGAGTACCCAGATCGAATCATTTGCTTTTAGGTTTCATATATAGTCCAATATTCCATTTCCCAGTTTCAGCATTAAGCTTTAAATCGCTGAGCTCAGTAAAATACTGCTTTGTGTCAAGCTTAGGCACTGGTAGATTGTACAAGATTAATTTGTTTGATAATGTCATAAAAGTCTCGGAGAATTATTGTTGTAGCCGAACAAGATTCCGAGCATTTACGCAAAGCAGATGTATCAGATGTGTCAAGATTAAAAATAATGGGATACAAAATGTAGGTGTAGGATGGACTCACTGGTTGTGCAAGGAAACAAGAAATAAAGACTTGCTCTGCAAAGTTAGCCACTACTTTTCTTGAGGTACTGAGTCTGAAAATACTTCCATTTGCTGTTACATAAAAGTATCACTCATTATTCACCATTAGTTTATTTAAGACATCACCATGGATCTTTTGATAGCTAAAAATGGTGACAGTTGAGGCATTATACGTACAGTACCCTTACTACATCCTCCATTTGTATTTTTTTATGGCTTTACACCTCGTCGACGTCGAGGTCTTTAGAGGCGGAAATGGACTGGGGACGATGAAGGGGAAGGAATTCGGCCACGGAATTTTGAAGGAATGATTTGAGGAAAACACGGAAAAAACAAAACTTGTTGCCCGGGCGGGAATTCAAACTCGCGTCCTTCCGAATTCGGGACCAGAACGTTACCGTTCACAGTCTGCATTCGTATGCTACTTTGTGTTAAACCGGTTTTATTAGACTAAAACAAATAATTTCTATAACTTACATTGTTTAATCGATCTTATTTAGATGAAATACTGCTCCCAATCAATCTGAAAAGAGTGTATAATATTTTTTTATAAACTATCAATGAGAACCCTGGACATCCTATCAACACTTCTTCGAGCTGATTCTCTTTAAAGTATTGTGATTTAAACAGAAGATGCGATAAATCTTTCATGAGTTCTGCCAGTGAGAGCAAGAAAGCGAAATGAAGAAGAATATTTACGGTGTTTCTGTTCATTGGTATTTTGTTGACACAAAAATTTCATTCCAGATTCTTTTCCAATCCTTGGGAAATGATTTTTTCCGTGACATTTCAAAATATATAACACATCTAAAGAATCAATTGGTAAAAAATATTTGCCTTAGTTTATCAGTACGTAGCATCCTCTCCATTGTTTTAGCTACTCAATAGCCCCGTTTACACGTACGCGCCAAACTGGCGGTTTGGAACGGCGCTCCGGACTGCCGCGCCGGAGCGTGAGGTTGGACCGTCGCTCCTGGAGCGTGCGACGAATAATGGTCAACACTCCAGTCGCGCGCGTCAGGACTGCGGGTTGGAACGTACGCGCCAAAAATGACCGTTATCCCGTGGCGCGTGGACTTTCCGCCGGGTTGGAAAGTTTTGTAGACGGTCCAGCTTGCAACATTCGGTTTTCAGGTCGTTGTTGTCTTTGTTAGTTGTGCTTGTGTTTATAAGTGTATTTAAAATATCCTCCAAAAGAAATGACATAAACTGAGTAATATGAGAGCTGCTTTACTTTTTTTTTTTTGGGGTACAGAAAGAATTAAATAAAACTAGAGATCTATATGGACACATGCCTCTTTAGTGAGAGCAACGGGAAAATAAATGAACCAGATGATTTAAAAATTTATGTACGAAACGACAGTTCCATATATAACTACATTTTAATAATAATAATATTTCATTAAATTGCAATGGAGCGCACGTTCCTGTGGCAATTTCCCTACACAACTATCATCCCCCTTTCCTGCACCCACCTACATTTGCCCTCTACAAATTTTAACTTTAAATTCTTTCAACGTTTTTGGTAAATTGTTAATCATTTCCCTTTGTAGCTTATTCCAATACCTGACACCTTTACCTAAAAAGGTGAAGTTAAAATTATTATCTCTACAAATATCAAAACAAGACTCAGTCATGAGGAAGAACATAACTGCAGAGTAATGTTAGCCTCCTACTCTTCGTTTTTTGGCAACTGGAATATCCCTCCAAGATTTGAAATTGCTTGCATATATTTTTTTCAGTTCTTTTCGAATTGCCGCCGAGTTTCTTGAATCCTTTCAGTGACGAAATCTTTGTTTTCACTTTCACATACATTTACCCTGCTGAATTCTACTAACTAATCATATTTAAGATTTTTTTTTAATTTTTATTTTTGTAGTCATTTGATTTAACCTTCCACAAACAGAAAATTTTTATAAAGTTCTATAAATCCTTCGAAATTATCTCTTGACCACATTTTTCAAGATTTAGATTTTTATCTGTTAAAGCAGAGTAAAGTTAAATAAAGTCACCCAGAAACTTGTACTGACGCATCAAGACTGCAGACCGACAATGCACGTGTAAACACAAGGCCATGTTAGACCTGCGCGCCAGATGTGCGCATTCGGAGCGCGCGCCAGGCCTCTCTAACCACCGAGCATTTACACGTAAAGGATTGATGCGCGCGCCTGGAGCGTACGCTCCAAAACCGTCGGAAAAACCGTGCGTGTAAACGGGCCTAATTGATGTACAATGTGACTTTAGTGATCCACAGTACAGTCAACACAAGAAGAACGTAACAGTTCATCCAAATCACTTATATCTGTGGCTGGACTCGAACCGTCTACTCCAGGAACTAACCGAACGCTAGTCACCATGATTCCAGGTCGGCAGTGGCACCCGCGACACCTACGGTACTAGAGGCTGAGATCACCAACCAAGACGGCAGCAGAGGTGGTAACAACTCTCATACACGTGTTGACCAGCATTACGTTTCCTTGTTCCCAGTTTCCTGTGTAGTCTCATAAACAGCTGTTACAAAATATGAAAACAATTGTTCATGCATTTATGTTCTGCACTAGTATCAGCTTGTACAGTTTTCACACTTGTGTAACTTTTGGTTGTATTCTGGGTTACCAGATGACTGGTAACAATTTTACCCCTTAAATCAGTGCGAGTCCTTTACGGACTACTGTCGGAAGAGCTCACCGTATTATTAAAATCAATATGGGGTGAAAAGTTGATCTACAATAATTATTTCAAGTATCAAAAAGTGTATACATCACGAAATGAGCCAATTAGTTCGTATGTGTTCGCTAGCAAACGCAACAGTTTGTTAATTACCAAATGTTTTCCTTGCACGTCCTTGGATATTTCCCAATATATATATATATATATATATATATATATATATATATATATATATATATATATATACAAGGTGTTACAAAAAGGTACGGCCAAACTTTCAGGAAACATTCCTCACACAAAACCAAAGGAAATATGTTATGTCTACATGTGTCCGGAAACGCTTACTTTCCATGTTAGAGCTCATTTTAGTTTCGTTAGTCTTCGTGCTCGTATTGTGGACGGCTGTGATTCAATACGCCATTCTCCAGGGCTGCATCAGCGCATCAGGGATTCCATGCGACGGAGGGTGGATGCATGTATCCTCGCTAACGGAGGACATTTTGAACATATCCTGTAACAAAGTGTTTGAAGTCACGCTGGTACGTTCTGTTGCTGTGTGTTTCCATTCCATGTTTAATGTGATTTGAAGACAAGTAATAAAATGAGCTTTAACATGGAAAGTAAGCGTTTCCGGACACATGTCCACATAACATATTTTCTTTGTTTGTGTGTGAGGAATGTTTCCTGAAAGTTTGGCCGTACCTTTTTGTAACACCCTGTATATATATATATATATATATATTATTATTATTATTTTGAAAGAACATCCAACCAACATTTCACCCGTCGTTTGAGTTTTAACAGCAGCACCCACAGAATATTGGATCGCGAAAAAGCCGTATTAGTTTTTTGTTCTTTGCCTGCTTACTAAACACCACTAAAACCACAAAGGTGACAAGACTATGTGAAATTGTGTCTTCATGTACAGAACTCTCATCGTATATTTTTTTATTATTATTTTAAATAAGTATTCAGTGCAGTTTTGATATTAATGGTAGGTGAAAATAAGTTTTTGACGCAAGAGTACTCTCAGCTCTAACAAACTGCGTTGACGACATCTCGTGTTACCGACAACAATAATTTAGTTATAAGTTTTTCGTATGTTTCTAAAATAAGTAAAAGTAGTAGTAAAAGAACATGTCTTAATAGCACACCGCAAAATTAACTAACTTTAAAAACCTGCAATTATTTGTCAGCGCTCTCACTTAAAACTATCTTTACCCAGAATAGTTATACATCGCAAAAACTGATTTTGTCATTAATAACCAGTTTTTTAAGTGAAATATAACGTCTTCCTATCTTTTGATCCTAGCGTTCGTTCAAAATTAAAGATTTGTTTGAAAACAGGAACTTTTTATGTTCTGTAGGGGCACTAATTTTTCTTAAATGTTTTAAAAAACTAAAATGAAGTGTATTCATTGTCTGTACAACTCTTTTATTAAGGAAATATAATCCATATCTTCTTTTGTAACTCAAATATATTAAAATTTATCACTTTTTTGTGAGGAGGGTGAGTCTCAATTTTGGATATTCACTTGACTATACAACCTATGTAAGCAGATGTGTAGGAAGGGATGAATAAGTTTTGAGAGGAAATAAAGCGATGAGCCATTCAGATCGTTCGAATATATATGAGCATTGTAGTACAGGGCGTTCGCCGGAAAACGCTACCCTCCCAGTCTGTTGCCATCGGCAACTTGCTCGGTCAGTCAACCCAGCAGTTTCCGCCACACGGCACCGTGAATCACCGCACTGTTTAACACCTCCGCTGCCCCAACAGTGCAGTGCAGTGACCCTTACATTGTTAAGAACGGTTTCTTTGCATTGTAGATAGTTTGTGACTTCAGTCTCTTATTAATCAGTGTTGTGAATATACGTTTCTTTGCGGTTTGGCTGGTTTGGGGCTTCATGCTCTTATTAATCTGTACCGTGTTTGAGTGTGAGTAAAATTATGGTACGTTACAGTTTGCAACAAAGAATATTTCTCTACGATACATATGTGAAGAAGAAGTCGTTTAAAAAGTGTCGCAGTAAATTTCGTCGCGAATTTCCTGGCGCTTTACTGCCAGCTAAATCAACAATTCTGCGTCTGGTTAAAAAAGTAAGAGAAACGGGTTCATTTTTTAACAAAAAGAGACTGTCGGTCAACCGTATTCTCACAGAGGAGAAAATTGACGATATCGCTTTTCGACTAGAACAGTCACCCAAAAAATCATTAAGTCAGTTATGTCAGCGTGTGTCTCGAAATATGTTCAGAAGATGTGAAATGTGCATTACACAAGAGGGTCAACACTTCCAGCATCTTTTATAAGGTAAGCTAATGAATTACGTCACATTTAAATGCTTAGCACATACAAGTTTATGAAGTTTATGAAGCGTAATTATTATGAAATAGTCCGCGGCCGACGGTCGAACAATGCCGGAAACTGAGCGCTCGCTCGCCGGGAGCAGTTTCTTCCTTGTAGCGCTAACAGTGGGTTGCGTTTCCCGGCGAACGCCCTGTACTTATTCAGTTAAAGTTATGAACAGCATTAAACTTTCAAAATTGTATTTTTTATATAAATCTGATTACATCGACTGCGGTCTCACGATCCAAAATTGCACTGTTGTTTGTGAGGAGCACATGTATATACCCAAATTATAAGACTTCCACAAAATTCCAGATACTCACGTGGTATTGCCCAGGGCTCAAGTTCGATTTTTCAGTCAGGCGGTCCAAACTTTTATTTTCCATGATTTCCGAATTCACTAATTATGAATGCAACGATTGTTACTTTATTTCTTGTCGGCAATCCTATTCTGCTTGTGATACGACTCGCTTGTCTATGAGCCGTAGACCCCTGATTAGCGTCACACGTTTAGAGTTCGGTTTTTCGCTGCGAGCACTACTTCTGCCGGTCAATTGCCGGAAATACAGTACAGAGCACCGAGCCTGGACGTAGGCTTGGTCTGTTATTCTCGAGCTGTGTGGCGACGATGTGACACTGGTACTCGCTCCGTACAATCCGAACAGCCACGAACTGCATCGCAGTCTTGAAATCGCTAAATAGAAGGATGAAATAAAATAATGTGAAGTATATGTTTTCTTGTTGTTATTTTCTACATGATGTAGAATCATTCTATAAGACTGTATACCTTTGCTTTCGGAAGATTCGGATACTTAAAGAACGGTCACAACACTACGTTAATGGAAAAGTAAAAATCTGCAGATTGCACCACATTTCAACATTTCTGTGGCGATGTTCCAGCATTTCATATAAGTGGAAAAAAAAATTTCTCCAGGACATGGAATGATCTTTTGGTTATTTACAACCACGTATGAGAGTGGTATCAGTTATGTCATTAAAGTGAGTTCAATGTCGTGCATTAAAAGGTAAAAATCCTTACAAGATGTCGCATATATTTGAAGCTACTGTAAAACCATAATACACTAAATGTGGATTCTGGGTATACTTTATGTATGTCAGTAACTATAGATAATTTATTTGTGTTATGGTTTTCGTTGCACTGTATACTGATCCCATATTATGTAATACTTCCGTTGTATATGTTTATCAAACACGTACACGTTACACTTCATGTCTGCGACGATTCAGTTGATAGAACTTACACAAAATGTTTGTAGTAGTCACTGATATACTTTAGATTCGAGAACACTTCTGCTGTACAATCTTGTCCGGTTTTATATGATGTACCATCTTTGCTACACGGCTCGGGCGAGAAAGACACTGCATTGCGGAGCCTTCGTATACCCGCCGAACCTTCGTTTGACGATCAAGCCTGGGGAAGTTCCAGCGGGACCAGTCACACGAATAACCGAGCGAGTTGGAGCGTGAGTAGACGGCAGTATGCACGACACTAATCAACACACATATCTCGCATGTGGTAGGCCAGACACAGTCGCATAGCGTAAAAATCAATGCCAGACACATTTTCATGTTGGATAGTGGACTCCGCTCTACGGTTCTACAGCGCTGCGCCATGATTCAATTAGAATCAAATTTACTAAAGGCTTTTTTTGAATACAATGCACTTTAAATTTAGAGCATTTTGAATAAAATTATGCTATAAATGAATGCAATTTTTCTCGGCGTTGTTTATTTATAAACGTTTCTCGGGAAACAAACCGAGTAATATTATTATTGATGCACAATATTTCGGCGACATAAAACTCTGTCGCTATCTTCAGGTGCAGTTGTAAGCCTTAAAGTCTGCTTTGAGCGTGATGGCAGACTTCAAGGCTTACAACTGCACCTGAAGATGGCGACGGAGTTTTATTAGCCGAAATTTTGTGCATCAATAACAATATTACTCGGTTTGTTTCACGAGAAACATTTATAATTATGCTTGTATACGCAAACAAACCTCAAATTAGACTATTACTTATTTTACTCACAACCTCCAAAGTGATAAGTGTTTTTTTTTTTTTTTTTTTTTTTTTTTTTTTTTTTTTTTTTAGTTATATAAGTATTAATACATCAACTTACAAAGTGTTTCAGTAAGCGGGCGTGCAAGGTCGCTGCGCCCGCTATAGATTTCACTCCAGTGGCAACTAATGTTCGAAGGTGCGGCAATCTCACAGTTTTTTGACTGATTTGGAAAACTCCTAGATCCACCACTGGCTCTAGTTAGACAGCGGGCGGCATAATCGGTATTGCACACGGGCGTTCAAACAGCTAGCGGCCGGCCTGTATCAGATATAAATGTTTTAGTATTTCTCGTATAAATATAAGTAATAATTGATTTTGGGAACAAATTTCGAGTTTGTAGGCAACGCCTTTTTGAGATAGGCTGCATAACATAAACTTTGACTGCCATTCATGTATTTATTCTACAATAAAAGAGAAAAAAAGTTGAGTAAATACTTTTCGAGCTTTATACGTTGACACCCCAAACGCTGGAGTAGATTTTTTATATTTGGGCCCCCTTTATTTGAAAAAAAACTCCCCTGTAATACAATTTTACATAATTTTAAATTCGTCGTTCAGTTTCAGGACAAGAAGTACATAACATGAACAAACTTTAAGTCTGCGACTAATTCCGCTCATGTGTTGCTGGTCTTCGAGAGCAGCGGAGAGGCAGCATCAGAGCCTTTTCCCGTCGGGTGTGGAACCCGAAAACTAGGGCACTTCTCAACGAGTGAGATGAAATGCTAGAAACAGTCGGGAGCCAATTGTCAGTGCGTTCTCGGAGCTGCCACCAGTCGCAGTCGTAACCGTGACTCGGGATTACGCCCTCACATAAAGGACGCCACATTACATCCACCGCGGGGGAGGGGGGCATTGTTCGCGGCTTTACGGCCGCCGCGCGGCAGACCAGGGACAAAGCGGGAGCACGTGTCTGTACTGCGCGCGACCCCACCAGTCGATACCACTTACAAACTTTCTTTGATCGGCTCTGTCTGTCATCAGAATTGTATAACAGCATAGACGTTTCCTTTAACAACTGTCGGTTTTTCGTTTAACTCTTCTTCGTTACTCGCTTCCGGTATGATATTTGTAAATTGTTCAATATTTTATCTGTTCTGGAAAACCATAATGTAATAGTCATGACATATTCTCCATTTCATTTTACTCTGTTTTCTTATTTTTATTATTATTTGTGATGGTAACTTGAAAAGCCGCCATCTGTTTCCATTAAATCAGTGTATTGTCTTGTTACAAGTGGTAATTTGTTTAGAACACCAGTACCACTGTTAGTTCCATTTTAATTCATGTTTATGTACATAATTTTACAATGTGCACTGGAATCCTGAAGCGAAAGCCAGTTGAATAATTTTTTTTCTTTTTTTTTGTAACTGTTTTACGTCTCTTTTTAACATCGAGGTCTTTAGAGACGGGAAATGATGGCGGGCAAGGATGGGGGCAAGGAATGTGAAGGAATTCGGCCATGCCCTTTTGAAGGAAGCATCCCGGCATTTGCCTGGAGTGATCTGGGGAAACCATGGAAAACCCAAATCTGGATGCCCGGACGGGGATTCGAACCGCCGTCCTCCCGAATGCGAGGCGAGTGAATAATGTTAACTGTAACTACAATCGTTTCCATTAAGAAGCTATCTCATCACAGAGGGCTTTGCCTTCGAATAGTGGTTTCCCGTAACTATTTCAAACGAATATTTTACTTAAATCGCGACTGAGCATATGCATGGTGGCAGTTACACTATCACTCACTTTTAAATTTCATATTTTTTTAAAATTTGGACCGTATTTTTTAACATAGTTTTGGCTTGTTATAAGCCTTTTTTTTCTTATTGAGACTACTAAATCAAATCCCACATTTACACTCTCGCCTCGCGTCTCACCTGGCACCTCGTGCACGAACGCTGACGCGAACTGCCGTTTACACTCTCGCAAGAATTCATTCATGGATGACTAGTGGGCGTTCCAGCTTTCGAAGTGGGCGGGAGGGGTTTCTTCTGATACTGGAGCACTTTCGTTTTTAAAATTTAATTAACTTTTTAAGTTTTTTAAATGAGATTTAATGATGTCGATTTGCAACTTCAAGGAGCTAATGAAACTCTTATGGATTACCAAAGTGTTCTGTGTGTCATCATTTATTGAAAAACTACTGCGTTTAACGTATTGAAAAAAGAATTTCATCAGTTATCTGAACTATTATCTACAAACGATAATATAAATTCAGAGGATACTGATAGATTCAGTCAACAAACTTTAGATATCGAAAAACTATTTGAAGATCATATCTAAATGTATAGCAATTGATATTCAGTTTAATGAAACCTCTTCCTATTTCATATCTCATGTACTCAGGCTTTAGTGCAGTTAAGCATATTATCAGCAAAGAAAGAAACTGCCTGAATATTTCCGAAAGAGGAGACTTTCGTTTGTTCCTTACGAAAATTGACCTAGATATTCAGTTTTTATTTTAACAGCATTAGCCTTAGAAATCTCATTAATAAATTATATAATAAAATGTAATTTCACCTAACTTCCTGCTTTAATATGCGCAAAGTATAAATGAAAAGACAGATATAACTACAGTATGTCGTTTTATAAAGCCGTAGCCAAACGTAGCGAAAGTCAGACAGAAAGTATTTGGCAAATAACTGTTATTATTATTATTATTGGCTTTAACTGGCTGTAAATCTTCTTCATAAGTTAAACATTGATTCAAAAGTGGGCGGTAAGTGAAAAAGGTTGACTATCGCAGCTGTAAACAAGGTGTTCGCGCCTTTGACTCGCGCCAAAAAACCGCCACTGAGGCGAGCGGCACTCGCGAGCGACTAAGCGAGGCGAAACTGCGTGAGCGCATCTTACACTCTCGCGTTCGTGCTGTCTCGCCTCGCCCCTTTTAAGCTCGCGCGAGAGTGTAAAACGCGGCATAATGTGAGTCACATTTAGAACAATACAATACTCAAAAATATTTTGTCCCCAGAAAATTACTGAACCTTTTGTGACTTGAATTTCAGAAGTTCCTTTCTAAGAATAATGATCCACCAAGGTAAAGTAAAATATCTACGGAGGTAACGATCAGTTGAAATGTCTAATGTAACATAAATTAAAAAGTTTGAAAAAAAAAACAATCTAGTAGCGTCGAATCTATTTAAGCTAGCTTTAGAAATCGTTAGGCAATATTAAAATAAGTTTGTAACAGGCAGATGGTAAAGTTCTCCGTCAGAAAAACATGAAAGGGAAAACTGGAATTGCCTTCCTATATTATTAAATTTCGATAAATAGGTAACAAGCTCGAGAGAAATCTGTGTGCTTACGGACCGAAGAAACCGCCGCTGTCGGAATCCTAGCAGTACCTGAAGTTTAACAGACGCTACAGCAGCGCTTCACCTTTGACAAACCTCCCTTTGTGTATTTGAAACAGCCAGAGCACACCATGAAGTGGATCCCTTTACAAAACGTAATTACTGCTTAACTTAAAGCGCGATAGGGGCTGAAAGCAGCACGCAATCTCACAGCATTTCCTTCCTGCTAAAATGCGATATTCTCAGTAACCGATATCAATGTTATTTTTTAGTTTTAATTTATACGTTTCGGCGTTACCACAAGTTATAGTCACTATTTACGGCGTAATATCTCCGAATTAGCTAATCAGTTGACCGTCTGTATTAGAAATAAACTACACAACGACACAAGAATTATAAATGACAAACTGACTTGTAGAAATAAAATTATTATTGCACTATTTAACGAGTTTCTTTTCTTTTAGGGACTATTTAACAAAACTACCAGATATGGAATCCGGAGTTGACAAAATTTGAATATTTAATGGTTCGTTCCCAGTTCTAGTTTTTAATTTGATCTATTAATTTTTTGTCACAAATTTGAAAAGAATCTCCGCAGCTGGTAAAAAGAACGTGAATCTATATGCTCATAACAAAAGTGTTCAAAAATGCAATTATTACACACTTCATATTAGCTTGACCTCTATGAATGTATGTATATTATGGAATCTTTCAACTCAATTTTCACCCACCTTCAGATGTGCGAGTTGTTTAATTTTTTTCACACTTATTAAGACCCGGTTACAATACAATAATTTCGTAGCAACATCTGGATATTCTAATTCTTTTGAAAGTAACAATAGGAAAGTTATTGAATCTGATAGGATATTGCAATTGAATTTTAACCCAATTCCAGATGTACGAATTGTTTGAAATTTTTCACATGTTTTGAGAACCGATGACAACATAGTAATGTCATGGCTATGTCCAGATATTCTGATTACTTTCACATTTACACCAAACATAACGTTCTGCTGATTTCATAAATACATGTTTATGTATTTCAAAATAATTCTAGCTATATCTAGCTTGAAGATTTTGGTTTAAGTGCTTTTAAGGTTCTTTGATGTTTATTTAAAATTTTTCTTAAGCCTATTTTTAAGGCAAAAACTTAAATGGATGTCATCAAATGCTTGAATATCAACTTTTTAAAAAAAAATTCTTCCTCGCTATTCTATAAACAGGAACTTACATGATCCATTCGTTTTTGTATTTAATAACGCTGATATTGAATTAGGTATCATAGTTAAAAATTATATGTCACACAAAAATTTATGCATCATTTAATGGAGTTTTCGCGGCTGCATTTCAACTCTTTTTTGAATAAAACGAATACCAAGCCTTCCTGAGACAAAGAGGAGTGTACGTTTCATACAGATATAAAAGTTATAGTGCTGAAATATGAACAGTTAAGGATGTCTTAACATAAAGTGCATGTAAGAACTACCTCTGACATTGACATGTCGCCTCACATTCAGCTAATATATAACAGCATTCATTATGCATGCAAAAACTTCAATTACAATTGTATTGATACTAACAAAAGGTCAGCTTGGTCACCGTGTTATCCGTCTGTCAAGCTATGATTTGACATGCCTGTCATTTGTCGTCGGGCAAACACTGGGCAGATATCTTATCACTCCATGTCCGTAGATGCTGCGGTTATAACAATCTCGAAGAAATAAACTGCTAGAACACTGCACTCAGCCAATCATTGTTGATTGGCTTTGAACCAAGTGTGTAAATATGCTACTGAACAAGCGCATTTTCATAATAAAGAAATGCTCCTGGAAATAAACCACTGTGTTTGTTGAGCACTGTTGTTCCAAACGAACAAATTCATGCCCAGTTTACATTAGTTTAGCAATCTTAAGACTTTCTCCATTTCAACACACTGTCGTGTATTACCTTGCCTTGTTTATCTACATATTGATGAATTTTGACGTAAGAACTAAATGAAAGAGAGTCTGCTAGCATCATGGAACGTTTCAGGTTGCGGAAAAACTTTTCGCTTTGGAAATAGCTGCAGCAGAAATTTATTCTAATTTCGTTTGGATTTGTTTAATTGTCTATAGCTTGTCAGTTACATACACATTTAAACATAAACGACACTGAAAATTTGCTGTTATAAATAAAACTTTATTTTCGTGTTAACCACCTCTAATGTCAGTTTTTACAGAAACATGATGTACATATTTTGATAAAAGTTTCCAAATTTGCTAACGTATTTACTATGCAAGCAGACTGAAATACATCTATTACTGTATAAACAGTAAGAAATATTCAAAATACCTCAATTTTTTTTTTAAAAAAAATATGTGTATTCTTTCAGTCAGAACACATTCAGCATATCAGCTCGTTGGATTAAATGAATTCGCGGATTTTTCACTGCATGTAGCTGCTGAGCGAACATTGCCGGAAACCTGTGGTCTAAGACATGGATATCTCAGTTTAGCTTATGAGTATATTAAAAAAAATTATTGATTTATTTAGGTTATTTAACCGGATATATAACGCACTCATAGTAATTTAGAATGAATGATCCTAACATAAAAAATAATGATACAGTAAAACATTAAATATACAACAGTAACAGATAACACCTAATTCATTTGTATACTAAAGAATTGTTTTCACACCGAAATTTTCCAAAGAGATACATACTGTTCCTTTCTCTTCGGAAAACGGTATCATTTATAAAATACAAAAAATTACTTTTAAAATCTTCAAAAATGTATATAGTTAAAAGAATAACTGAGTAGATAACATACTTCTAGATATTTTTTCTCTTCTCTGTAGGTTCACCTAAGATCCACGCGATATCCTTTTTTATACAGGCGGCCAACTTGAATCATTAGAGGAGGAAGGACGTGTATCTCGTCCGAATTAGAGGCGAATTTGTGAGACCCGAAGGAGGAAAAATGTTTGTGTTGTCCTCTGTTTGCGAAGCGTGTAACTTTATGTTCTGTATTGGAAATGTATTTTTGTTTGTGAAATGTGTAGGTGGAAATTGGATACTTCCCTAGAATTCGCGTAGATGATTGCGAGAATCTCAAGCCTGGTTCTGCTGTTCCGCTATCGGGAACCAGGACTCAAACCTCGTCCTGCAGTACCACTACGATCAAGTGATTTCTAGAGTTTATTTACAACATTTCCAAAGCTTTAAAACAAATGTCACCTTCTTGTTTAACAACATTATCCGTGAATTAATTTACTGTCCTCTTCGAATATAAGTTTTCCTTTTTTTACGGCAAAATATGCCAAATTTTTACCAGTATACGTTTATGTAGGAACGGGATTTAAATTATTAAGTGGGTAGTCATAATCGTGTTGCTGACGTTTCGACCGCAGCCACTGGCAACAGCAGCAGCACGAGTGGCTGTGTGACTCACCTGCCGTGTGGGCCGCCGTGTGGGCTATTCTCGCCGACAAGTTGCCGGTTCCACTGCTGCCGTGTCGGAGGCCGGGTCGGCACTGGCCGGCAGGCAGCTGGCAGACACGGTAGCCTACACAGCAGGCGTGCGCGCGCCACCCCACCACGCCCGCCACAAGCAACTACTCAGCCACACGCGGACAGACAGAGCAGATCCGTTATCGGGTGAGGCAGTCTCCTTCAACCTTCAACACTTCTATCCGCTTTTAGAAAATTCCGTTAACTACCCTCGGGCACTAAAACTTAATACAGCGAATATAAATGTAAATCAAAAAACGTTTCTATCTCTAACACAATTCAAACTTACATTCCACATACTCCAATCTATGAAATTCATCAAGTCTCTTCATATTCACAAAGCCACGAAATATCGTAAAGGAATTTCTGCTGCACGCAGAGGTAGTATAGAAGGCAGGTATTGTAACTTTTCGAAGTTTACAGAAACTAGAATTCAACACTTCCATAACTAACCAAAGATTTTATTTGTTTAAGGCTATTGATTTTTATTATTACTTTATCGATAACCTATATTCAAAAGGAAATTTCATACTAATTTAAAATTTATAATTCCTTACTACATGCATGTTGCAAAGTTTTTTGAAGTTGTAATTTACATACCTTTCCTACCTCTCTGTGGGTACGTGACAGGTCAAATAAAAAAGAATGATCAGATTCGCATGAACCTTTAGAACATATAACGAGGTAGTAGTTACAAGTTTCAACGTTATTCTGTTTTGATTCTTACCTTTATATTCTGAATCTCTTTAATTAGGTATACGCAATACATTTTCTTAGGAATCGCACTGAAATTGAGGCATTGTATTTAATCATGGCAGCCACGCAAATATAACATAGATAAATAAAACCTTTAAAATTTATTACCGAGCGTGGTGGGTTAGCAGTAATACTACGCCGTCGTATTCGGTAGGACGCGGGTTTGAATCTCCATCCAGCCATCCAGATATGGATAATAATGGTTTCCGCAAATCACTCCAGGTGAATGCAGGCATATTTCTTTCAACAAGGCCATGACCAAATTCCTTTCCATTCCTTACCCCCAGTCCTTTACCTTCTCTAATGACCTCGACATCTACGAGGCTTAAAGTAGTAAGAAAAAAAAAAGAAGCAAATTAAAATTTAACAACAAATAATGAAATTAAAAAATTGTTCCTAATATTGTTAATCTTTATTTTATAGTTTCAATTTTATAATAACCTCACGGATTAAAATAAATGTTGAAGATATTGGTCAATGCAAAGTTTTTGTACATGCGAAGGCGGTGATAAAAACATGTTTTATCAAACAGTAGGAAACTGGTACGACTGGCTCTTTGGGTTGTTTTCTTCAGCAGGAGGAAAATAAGTGATTCTCAGAGATTGCTCCACCAGTTGATTTGCACCTTTACATGAAATCATAACAATGGAATGTTCTAAAAGAATTCATTGAAGACAAAGTATGTTTGGTTTTCTGAAATCATTTCAAAGATTTCGACAAATTCATAATAGAAACTTTTAAATACCTTTAGAACAAACCTTTCTATCATTGCGATAGAATATCACTCAACATTGGCCTCTCTCTAACCTTGCAGGTATTCTTTTCTTCGACTGACACCTAATGAACACTGCTTCACTACCATAATTCATCTTTCTGACTGACTTTCCATATTTACTCCTTGATATACTTTACTGAAATAAACTGACCAACATGTGATAAAGCGATACTTCATAATTATTAAAACTTTCGCAAAATCGTCCGCGTACTGTTACAACTTGTGAAGTTTGTTAATTGTAGCACAAATCACTTTCCTGTATCACAAATACAGCAGCTCGTGTTGTAATAATAACTTTTACTCGAGTTTAACAAGTCCTTTCACCATGATCTATGTAATTATTAATTCATCATTGTAACGTTTTCAGTTCATGGCGCCTCTCATTCCCTCTAAACTGTGTTGACATGATATTTCTCCACTGCGGCTCACCCATAATGCAAAATATTTTGACTCATCACATTTTGCAACACACATGATGAAAACAATGCATATTTATGATGCCTTGGAAGCACAAATAAGGGTTAAAGCAGAAATCTATTCAGAAAATCTTTTTTTTTTTAAAAAAAATTATAGGAAACATCTGTGTCGATTTTAATACATCAAGATTTTTTTAATAAATCAGGTAAATAAAACAGGACACAAATAAGGACACATAAAGACCCTAGGAAATAATAAAATTGATTAAAGAGTGGACGAAGCACGATCATGTAGAATAAAGTACCAATGAATAAAACTTTTGTTGAAAGGAAATGCAAGTAAGTCTAATTTTATTATAGTATAACAAAATTCTGGTGACACAAAGTAAGAAATGACAAGCATTATAGAAAATCCAACAAGTAGAAACATCTAAAACATAATTTTAGGAGATAAAATGAAATGGTGAATTAGTATTAGCGATGATGATTTCAAACCCATTATAATCCTATGGAAATTTTAAACACTTAGTAATAATATGGGATAGAACCTTATGAAAAAAATAGCCGTGTTTAAAAAATAGAAAGCTACTGATATTGATGAAATAGGAAAATCAGTTATAAAAATTCTATCAAATTCTCAAACGCTTATTTGGCAATGGGAAGGGATAACTATTCTTCGGTATATTGCAAATCTATATTAAAGAAATTAAATTTTTATTCTATATCACAGCGTTTCTTTCTTGTGACCTGGTAATTTTTAGAATTTTTTTTTGAGACCCACTAAAAATTTAATGTCTACTAGTAATGCATGTGAATTTGTCCTGCTGGACCAGAAAAGCACTAACACACTTTTTTTTCTTCATCTAGTAAATTACAATAATTAATTTATAAATATTCGGCACGAATTTTGTGACAGATTAACATCAGGTACAAATATCAATAAAATGGAGTTTGAGAACAGAACAAAAATAATCTACATATTAACCTACGTTGTTATTTTTCATCACTGAAAAATTCTCAATGAATATGAATGATCTATCAAGCAAAAATTCAGGGATGATTGTAAGTATAATAAAAATAATTTAAGAAGTTATGTTTCATCATAAATTAACATTTAGCACTAAATACGAACGACGTAATGAGTCAATATCAAGGGTAGAAATTAATAAAAAAATGTAAAAAAATATTAGTTAAAAATTCAAATTTTAGTAAAATAATTTTCATGTTTTTAAATAAATTATTATTGAGTTATAGTAAGGTCAAATTGTAAACTCGTTTGCATTGGCCCTCTCCAATCTAGAGATATTTCAATGACTTGCTTACAAATTATAAATAACAGCGATTTTAAATTCAGTTGCACTTTGAAAAATTATAAAGTACGTTTTAGAAGTTTTTCATTCCACCACTTCAATTACTGACTCATCCAGTGTGGTTCAAAAACTAAAAACTTCCATATGAACCGCGGAAGTGATGAATTTAAAGTTTGGACGTTGGGAATTGCGAGACAAAAGAAAGAAATTAGAGTTTTAAAAATGTTTTTTGATGGAAGGAGTTTTTGAAGACATCCATAACACTGAGGGATAAAATCTTGAGTCAAAATTTGAAAAGATTAAATAGTTTACTTCTTTCATAATGCAAGAAAACGATAAACATAGGAAAATTTAAATCAGATGTCTGAAGGCAAAATTTGTTGTATTTATAATTGGGCGCACCCATATGACTATAAACAACGGAGATGCGGATAGTTGCACAATACTAGGTGCCGCGTTTAATGCGAAGTGGAGGGGGGGGGGGGATTTAAGCTCTGCGTTTCTGGCATGAGGAAACAGTTTTGTTAAACAGAAACATTTATAGACTATGTCCAAATAGATCTGATTACTCTTCCTCAGAGTTTTTTTTACGTGACATTAATCCTAAAGATAACGGTAGCAGGTGGGAAAATTATGTAAAAGAAAGGAGTTTCCTCTCCTCTATATCTGAATTGTTTCAGCGTATGGAAAATATTTATTCACTGCCACTGCGTAGTGTGAATTCTCGGATATTTTCGACGCCGCACTATTTATTTTCCGTGTTACAGACCCCGTGGAACCTGCAACGCAGAACAAACAGAGGTCAGTTCCGCAAACGCAAGCAACACGAGCAGAGGTAAAACAAATGCAGCACGGACACTCAGAACTAACACCATTGTACGTGTGGGAAGATAAACATTGAATAAAGTTTTATATTATCATTGCTAAGATTGTTTAAAGATATTTAAACTACATTTCAATTAGAAGAGTTGTTAATTACTTCCCTTAACGCCCTAAAATTAATACGCAAGTTATAGAACTGGGATGCAATATTCATGTGACCAGTGTGGCAGTGACGATATAATGAAGAAGGTTATCACATTAACAATGGCGAATTTCGCGGCGTATGATCGCAATGAAGTCTTCACAGGTGAAACACCGGATTGTGTTGTGAAAACACGATATTTCGTCGTCTAGCTCCGCCGTCTTCCTCAGGCGCGAAAACATCTGTAGTTTTTTTTCTTTCGGCTTTATGCCTCGTCGACGGCTAAGGTCATTAGAGGCGAGATGGGACTGGGGACAAGTAACGGGAAGGAATTTGGCCGTGGCATTTTTGAATGAAGCATCCCGGCATTCGCCTGGAATGATTTGGGGAAACCACGGAAAACCCAAATCTCAATGCCCGGACGTGGATTTGAACCCGCGTGCTCCCGAATGTGAGGCCAGAACGTTAACCGTTCACCCACCACGATCGGTCATATGTAGTGGTCTGCTGGCTGACAGATAATGAGGTGAGCAGACCACTGCTAATATTTTTGCACCTCAGAAAGACGGCGCAGAAAGTATTAGAAATATCGTGCTTTTACAACACAATCCGACGGTACACCCGTGAAGACCTCATTGCAAAACAATTACTGTACCCATTAGGCGAAAAGTTCGCCCTGAAACATATAACTACTGTGTGCGTATGAAAAATAACTGTTGTTATCATAAAACACAGAGAGTCAAAAGTAATTCTATATAGAACTTCATACTTCAACTTCCTAAGATCAGCTGATCGCCACCAAGGAGCAGCAACTGCAGAAACAGATGCATAGCGAATGTGTCACCTAACCAAGCAGCGAAGGCAACATCGTCTGGATTGAGGGGGTTAAGATACCCGCATTCCCGTCTGAGGAATCATACATAAGTCGCTCACCACTACCATTCCCGTCCCGCTCCAAGCCGCTGAGGCCGCTTGGCCGCTATGCACGACGTAATTTTTACTGAAATTGAGGGCATAATATATACTTGTCAAATTCGAAAAAAGCGAGGGAAATCTTGGCGTTTACGTATTTATAAGTTTGATAAAGCAACACATTTAAGGCATTTATATAGGTTAACTAAAACATGGCGCGCATAATGGCCAAGTCTTATGTCACCGAGAGAAACCACTCTGTTTCACAAAGTGAAGTGGATACACACTGTAAATCGGAGACTTGACTCAGCAGAAGATCTCATAACTTTTTGTCACTACACGAACACGAGAGTTGGCCTACTTTTACAAGAATTGTTTTTGTGGAATATCGATAAATTGTATGTGTTTTGTTCAGCTTAGTTGTATTCAGGTGAGGTCTATGACAGTTCGACTTCCGGTAAGGGATAGCTTCAGGAGTTTACGTCAAAGTACTGGGCTGCTGAATACCATACATCAATAGAAATCTGAAAGATATTGCTGCAAATTAACCGTTTCTTCTTTCAACCTGCGACAAACCACCAACCTCGACATTCATTGCATTTTATTTGCGAAATTTGGCGTAGTTTATCTAGCGTTCTTCTAATCGTTCATTATACCAGCAAACTATGCCAGTATACAATCAGACTGTCTCTTAGAAAGTTACATGTTTCTATGAGATGTAATATACCAATTCACGTTTCCTGAAAAATTATAATAAGAACTAAGGAGTGTGAATCAGGGATATTTTATCGTGGTCTGATAACTGTTCAAGTGCTCTTATTGTTCTTTTAAACACGTTAAGTAGTATAATCTTCTAATATTAAACTACAGAAATTTGTCCTACACTTTCATTTCCTACCGTAAAGAAAGCTTTTTTATTGTAATTTTTTCTTGGTTAATTATTACTTTCTGCAAATATACAAGTCTAGTTCCGTTCATTCTGGACGCCTTGCGCTGCTTATCCCATCAAGGTGTAACGAAGTTATTTACAGTAAAGAAAAAATGGACTCATATGAAGGTATTTTCTGTAATAAATGTTGATAAATCCATTTAAATTAAATCCCGCCTCGTCTCATGAAACACATCAGAGAAAAAAACCGCCTTTGTCGTGATTGCTTAAGGTTCCTTCGCAATTATTTCTATTAAGTTAAACCGATAATTTTAGGTACAATCGGAAGCAGCAAATCTTCCTTCCAGCTTTCCTTACACAAAACAGACTATTACAGAGGGTAAAGACAAGTTAAGAAGAATTGGAAATCTCGTCAAATACGAAGGACTACGTTTATCCTCATACAGATAGCTTACCATTGAATCATCTGACCACTACCAGTGCAAACGAAAATCTTGGTAGCTAGGTCCGGTTGTATCAGGCAGTGCCTCAATCCTCATAATGATATTTGATTTAGCCTAAGGTCCTCGATCTTAAATACAAAGTGAAACTATTAGATAATGCGAAAAGTATTAAAGATTTTTATATGGCTGTGTATAAAAATACTTTTTGGGTTTTTTTTCCTACTATGCTAAGCAATACAATCGAACAACTAATCAAAAAGTTGTCGTATACACCCAAAATTTTAAATTTATTATTTCATACAGCTATCACAGAACTCGTTGTCATCTGAAAACATCAGTCCTGTCATACTTATTTCACATAAGTGAAAGTACAATGAGGTCAAATTTGGACCATAGAAAAGATTTTTCGACATTTAAGGTCAACTAATGTTTTTGTCTGAAAGAGGAGGTGTGATATTGGATGCAGAATGAGGTAAGTACTTATTTCCAAATAAGTAAAAGTCCAGTGAGATCAAATTTCGACCGTGTGAAGGATTTTTCGACACTGAAGTTCAACTAGTTTTTCTTAGTGAAAGGTGATTCGTAGGAAGGCTGTGGTATTACGCTGTAATACACCTCGTGATAAAATTCTGAATTATTTTTATAACACTTTGGAATTCGGAATTTTCAATTTCTATAGCATTATTCGCTGATTGAACAGTTCCTAAAAGTATAACAGTATAAGCTTACTGACTTCTCGTAAGATCGAAAGTGTCACTTTCTAGTATCTCGTATTTTTTCTTGACCTCTGATGATTATCACTTTCACTACTTGAAATGTTTCTTACTATCCTGTTCACAACTTTGGAATTGTTTCCTCTCACAGTTCAATACACAAAAAATTCGACGACTTTTTCATAGACAATGTCTCTCCGGAAATGACGAATTTCCTGCTCCACTTATTGTTTTATACATCACCGTCTCGTTGGCACGCTTGATCGTATCCCAGTGGATTTATCTGTGTGACTTGTGTAACTTGTGTAACATTCCCAGCTCGTGGCACGCTGATAAATACAGGGTGTATCAAAAAGAATCATCCGATTTGGCACGTCTATATTTCTGAAACTATTAAACATATACAATGAATTTTGTTTTTTGATGAACGGGAAACTCAAAAGTTTTTTTTACATACCTTTTCATAGGTGTTCAATATGCCCCCTTGAGATGCATGGCATATGCCAATGCGGTATTTAAATTCTTCCCACACTGCAGTGAGCAGGTCTTGAGTGACAGCTTCCACAGCTGCTGTTATGCGATCTCTCAGTTCTAACAGAGGCACATAAACAGAGTCTTTTATAAACCCCCACACGATTTCTGAGGACTCCTTGTGAATGTATGGCGAATGCTTTCAACGTCTGCGTTTCTCGGAATAGTTCATGCCATCGTCTAATGCTGTGTGCACCTAGTACGAAAGTCACGCTGAACAGTTTTTACTGACCCGCTCTGGCAAAACGTAGAACACAAAAAGCTTTTTATTAGAACTGAAGTGGGCGCACACTACTGCTACCTAGTGGGAACCATGTAAAACTCGAGAGTTTGCTCTTTCCAACAATACATTGTTCACGCATATATCTCAAATAACATAATAGTTATGATTTTTTAAAATCGGAAGATAATTTTTGATACACCCTGATTATCGTATCCCACCTGTAGTAACATGTCTTAATTAATTAGGTAGCTCTGATGAAGGAACATGTTATTTTTTTAATTACTTTCGACCACTTAATGTGTATCCCACGACTAGGCAAGTGTTTTCTTACTAACCATTTTGTTCTGCTGTAAATATCAAAGGGATTTACTGCCACAGGCCATAAAAAAGTAATAAAGTTTTGCTACTCTTCCGCGATGCAGTACGAATATAACGGTGGAACAGCCATATTCTGTTAGCTATCGTGCTTGTTGTGATCTCCTCACGTAATTATATTTGTATACAATGGTTAATCATCATTTGTTTACGCTACACAAAGGTTCCACAGTGTAGTAGTATGTGTAGTCTTTGGGGCGGAATTAATTTATACTAGTATCTTTGACCTCGCGGAATGAAATTTGATTCTGTGTTGTTGTTGTAAGAAGTAACTGTCGGTCTATTCTGAATTGTTATACTGTAAGTGGGACAGGATTTTTTAATATGCAGTTTCATTAACAAACCACCAGTGAAAAAAGAATATAATTTTGTGTTTGGAATATTGTGACAATGGGCTATTATCCATAGAGTGGTTCCAATAAATTTTAGTTCGATACAGTACCGTATTTAGGAGTGCGTGATTATCATATCTGTTTCATTAAATAGTATCTTCAGGTGTTGCTTTTGTTTTAACTGAGAAATGAATGGCAGCATTTTTCGTCCATAGTAGTTCAACATTCCCAGCTCGTGGCGCGCTGTTAAATATATCGGATACCACCTGTAGTAACATGTCTTAGTTAAGTAGCTCTTATAGCCCCACTTAATGAAGGAACATCCCATAATGTGCAGATATTCAACTGTCCAACCCTTTTCTCATTATTGTAAGAGCGCGTATGCTTGGACTAGGGTTCATGTTAAATGAACGCTTTTACACACTGGATTGGAACGGACTGTAAAAGAGGTTCAACAAGAGGTTATCAGTGACATGTAAACAGACAAAGTAATAGGAAACTACTGCCTCAAAGAGCCTAATATACTGTGGAGAAAATGGAAGTACATTATGAAGCATTTGAATGGAATATTCTGGACATAATATGGTCGCTAGTAGGATTTCCGAGTTTGTAATCCTGACGGATAATATCAGATTAATAAACTGAACAGTTAACGAATCGAAACGCGAAATATTGGAAACAGGAATATGGCATGTAATTTTCAAAATTTAGAGAGGTAAATGGTTTTTCTTTCATTAATATAAAGTTCTTGTTTTATATTAATTAAATAACATGACAAGTAATACTACCGACACGAGAAAAATACTTAATAACCGATTAGCTACCACTGAATCTATGAAAGTGGATTAAGATTTTTTTTTAACTTTACATTTTTCCATGAACAGTTTGGTGATACAACTATGTCAGCTTGGATAATATAAGAAAAGAACATAATTTTCCTGTAAATAACAAGTTGGTAAGATAAATATCACATAACAGAGGAATTGTACTAAGAGTGTGAAAATTCAGTGATAACTAGCGATTAGATACTGTATCATGAAACTGTTATAGAAATTGTAAGAAAATTTGTCTATAAAACAAAGATAAGCTTCTAACTGGATTATCAGATTTAAAATAAAAAAAATCAATTACTTAACGGTCATAAAAAGTGGTCATTAACGTATAAACTCGAATGAAGTAAAGAAAAATTTCATTTTTGACAATATCATGACGAAACCATGATGTAGGCACAAGTTCTTATTGTAGAGCATTCTATCTCTCATAACCGACTGTTAGTTAAGAAGAGAAGATCAAAATCGAAAGCATGACACCTGAGAGAGCGTCTCTTGCAACAGACATGGACAAGTAACAATTTAATAGAAAAATTTCACTTGCAAAAGAACGAAACACAATGAGGACAATGATAAGTGATACTTTAGGTATAAGGAATATAGCAGGCAGAAAACCTTATACCACAAAACTATAAAAGACATCAATACATCAAAGAACAGTACAAGTAAATATAGGAAACTAGCTGATACCCGCGACTTCGTACGCGTGGATTAAGAATTTCTTTGCCAGAATTGAATATAGAAAGTTGTTTGTAACGAAGGACTGGTCCCAAACAACACCGAATCTGCATAATATGACAGGAAAGCTATCACTATATCATTCTACCGTCGAACCTCTCTCTTGAAGAGAATCAATTTCCAATATATTTCTGTCACCATTCGATAAGTTCTCAAAATTTCGGGACTACAACTGTAAATCATAACGGAAAAACTTTCCTGTGCCCTTCCTACAGATTTTCTTGTCAAATCCCATCAATATCGGTATAGCCGTTTAGTCATCAAAACGTAAAAAAGACAGAGTTACTTCCGCATTTATAGTATTATTACTACAGATCACACACACACTGCGAACAACCCCTGAGGGATCATTATAACGTAAAAAAGTGTACTCCTACAGCATTGCAAGACTACCTACGATTTGCCTCGCATTGAACCCTTAAATTTGTGACATCTACAGTATAGCATTCAAACCGAATAACCGATGGTCCAGGCGTAACTTTTACGATCAAAATCAATTTTTAAAAATCTTTGCCTCCACGGAGATTTGAACCAGATACTACGATCCAACCAGCAGTAAGCAAGCGCTTTAACCACAGAGCTGCCAGAACGGTTAATGAAAAGGCAGTACAGAGACCTCCATATCCAACGCGTCTGTCTATCATCGTCCACTAATTTTTCGAAATTATAAGACAACGTGTATCATTTATAAAGAAAATTTTTCAACCAAATGTAGACATTACTTTTCTCCTTTTTTCGAAGGATAAGTGTGCGAACTTTCATCGAAATCGGATGAAAATTGTGGGTTTTGTATGTATATATAGATCTGAAAAGTAAATGGCGGCGTTTAAAATATATTTATAATACCGCGGTGAAACTGGAGAATTCGAGAGAAAATGGCTATAAAGAAGCAGAGAGAAAAATGACTGCCGGAAATTTTTTTGGCTAAACTTAAAAAAATAAACACGACAGTAAGTCAAACCATTACCTCTATGTTTTATCAACTTATTAGAACTGTAACAGAGAACGATATATTACATCCCTGTCAAGACAGTAACCCACAGTTTCAGTGCACGAGTTCAAATTTTCTACATACTTCTTTATACACGAAATGTTTTACCAACAGAAAGATTTCAAGCGTTCAGCTGCGTCAAAATGTCACAATCCTGATACATTTAGACGCTCGAAATCTATGTCTTATTTACAAACAATTGAATGAAATGCCAAGCAGACAATGTTTTGGTTTTTCCCTGAGCCATGCATTCAAGGCTTCTTGAACTTATTATTATGGTGTAGAAATAACTTAAACCACTTAATAGATAGCATTGCTAATCATAGGTGACTTTATTCAACTGATTCTCTAATACCTTGAAATTCAGTTGCTGAAGTGTTTGAACAGTAAATACAACATTAAGACGCTTATTACAGAACGAAGGGAAATTTATACACGATTTATCTCGTTATCCACATATATTCGTTTATTCACCGGAATCATAGTACGATCATTGTCATCAACGGGTTATGCGAATGAACATCCTTATCTTTCTTCGGCCCTCCTAATTTTACTATTTCTGAAATAGTCACGAGAATCATATTTTGTTATCCCGGGAAGAATACAAAACATATACTGCAGTGAAAAAGGCTTGTGATAGTCTTCCAGATAACGGAAAAAGCACCACTCGCCCTTTTATTCTCTGATGCGAACAAAAACAGGCGCAGCCGTTCTCTCGTTATAACAGCAGCAGAGCAGGCTGAGCTACAAGAAGTTCAAACATTCGATGGCTCCCAACAAAGGCACTTTCTTTCAATATGCGCTTGCAAAAAGCAAAGTAATCAACCGTCACATGGCTTTATCGGAAGTGCAGACACTCCTTTTTCCTGATTTTACATAGCCTACTACCTTGTTACCTAGTGTTTCTTTTTTTTTTAAAATAATAATTATAATTAAAAAAATTCAAACAATTTACTTCTCTATTTAAAAAAAAAATAGATTCGGAAATTTAACGGTTCTAAAGTATTCTACTAATGAATTTACCATCTACACTAATTCAAACCAAAAATAGTGAGTGTCTATGTATTTTCATACTTCTAATCAATAAATTATCGATAAATGAATGTTCTTCGTGCACCACTGCCGGCCTGCGCCGACATGCAGGCCGCGGCTGTCTCTTCTGGCATGCTGACCACCAAGTGTCGTCAGCCAGCTTCATGTTCCAAGCAGTGATCTCGTCTTTCTCCTGTTTGTCCTTGGAACCACCCACTCCCAAGCGAGGAGTTCCCTCCTGGAATCAGAGTAGGCAGCTCCTGGCCCTTGGAGAAGCTGCCCCTGGTTTCCAGAGACACTACGATGAATAGCATCTTTTGTCTTCGTGGTATCGAGCGTGGTGAGTGAGCGGTTAACGCCCTGGCCTCGTTTTCGGGAGGACGCTGGTTCCAATCCCCGTCCGGGCATCCAGATTTCGATTTTCCATGGTTTACCCAAATCATTCCAGGCGATTGCCCGGATGCTTCCTTCAAAAGGTCATTGCCAAATTCCTTCCCGTTCCCTGTCCCCTGTCAAATCTCACCTTTAATGACCTCGACGTCGACGAGGCGTAAAGCCACAGGCTAAAAGACAAATCTTCTTGGTGTAAGCGCAGCCTTGGTCATTGGGAAATGCTTGTAATCATTGCTGGGTAGTTCTTTCCTCTTCAATTTCTTCCTCTCCTGCCTTTCTTTTGTTTCTTTACAGTAGTTATTGATATTTCTGTCTCATTTTAATCACATTATAATCCACTAGTTCTTAAAAAAAGTGACAATTTACGGATAGTGTTCCAGTAAACAAAAAACTGTCGATTGTAAATATATTGTAGATGATTAATGGTTTATAATACACTTGTAACAAAAAAAATCACTTTAGAATTGTGTATTTATTTTTAGAGTTTTTCTATGGCTTTTAAAAAAATCTAATTATTTTAAATAAATATAATCAGTTAGGGGAAAAACAACAGCATTTCAAAAACGTGTGCCAGTGAAGCGTATGGTTATCTTTTACTTATAATATGATACAGTTATCTTCCATGGGTTGATATGATGAGAAATAACTGTCAGGTGCGAATTGAATTAAGAGACAAAGGTGTAACACCTGATGATTTAGAAATTTCAGTTTTAACAATAGAATTAAAACATATTTTGTAAGACCTAAAATTAATAGTAATAATAATAATAATAATAGAAATGAAATAATCAATGTTGTAGATGATGATCGGGTTGCTGAAATCTCTACTAGAAGAAGAATTAAAAAGTTAATCAAACATTTGCCACTATCGTATGAAAGAGAAAAAATACAAGAACATTAATTTCCTTAAGAAATCACTACTTGATAAATCTTAAAACTTTCCTACTAAAGGTTCAGCATTACAAAATTTGTAATCGTAGTTACTAAATATTATGGTGCAATAAATAACAGTAGATCAAACATGGATTTATATAAAAAAAAAAAAAAGATTAAAAATATGGTGTAAACCAGGTGCAGTTCAGTGGTTAATAGGAAATTAGGTGAACGGATATAGAAACCCAATGTCACAATACTGATTAGATGCCTATAAAATTTAACGAAATTGTAAAAAGGACCAATTTCAACGAAACTACATATACTCATAGTTTATGTCATCGATTAACATATAATAATTTCTGTTCGGCACGTTATTCAACTTCTGGCGACATTGATGTCAAAACTGTCAATTGAGGATTTTGGTTTGTACACACAAAACCAATAATCAACATTTTAACAGGACTACTCGTATTAATAGCTTGTATCGTGTGGTAAAGTACAGTATACTGTATTCTGGCAAGTTACTTAGTACCTTAGGTAAAAATCATTTATTTTGTACATTATATCGGTCTGTACAAGTACCACGCAAAAACTAATCAACAGATTTTAATGAAACTATGCATATTTACGGCTTATGTCGTCAGTTAACGTGCAGAAAATTTACATATTTCTTCACGTTACATGAATAACTAAGCAATGCTATTGAAAAGAACTTGCATACAGTAACAGCTTAAATCGTACCCTTCGTAGTTACCCACGAAGTCACTGTTTGGTTTTTAATTAAATATGTCATAACGATACCTTATATACCATACGCTCTAAAAAGTTCCCGAAAGTAATCATCATAAAATCAAAGCAAGCAAAGAACAAAGTAGTCATTACTTTTACCTTCGTATAGGTGCTTATAGTAGTCTTTCTTTGACGTATTTTGAAATAATTCAGTTATCTGCCAACAGAGTGCAACATTGGCCATTAATACGCACTGATGGTTTGCGCAAATAATACAGTCTACAATAGATTCATTTGGCGATACAGTTAGGGATTTAATTTGAAAATTTAAATGCTCACGAATAAATCAGTCTCTAACCGCATGTGCCTGCAACAACACTTCAAATACTGTTTACAGAGAAGCTTTGTGAACAATGCAACAGCATACCTGTCGGTAACCACAAACTTCCGAAGTAATATTAATATCAACGGGTGGTGGAAACAAATGAAACGTATTGACACCTATAAAACATTTACACAGTCTTAATTCAGAAGAAAAGGGGAGAAATCAAGAAAAGGAAATATGAAGGTTTTTCTCTACTTCTTCCCACCAATCCAACATTTCTTTGATAGTTTATCTGTTAATTACGAGCAGAAATTTAAAATTCCAAGTGGTACAGTTAAACTAAGTCGGTATTCAAAAAAAGTGTATCATGTGGCTACAGTAAAATAGGAGATGTAAGACCGGCACCGTTTTAAAAATATCTAAGCTTGGTTACCGTTTATAACCAACCATTTTCGGAGGAAATGTTCAAGAAAACGAAACGTTTTCCTATTTACGGATAATATTGAAGGGTTACAAATACATCAAGAACTAAGTATTTGATTGGAAATTTGGATTAAACGTAAAAATATATCTGAGGAAATCAATTCACGGAGAAAGATACTAATGTTAGTGATCATTTTAAAAATTCGAATCGTCGTACCAGAGAAAAAAAAGGAATTTTTTTATTCTCTTTAATGTTTCAGATGGCCAAATTGGTAGAAAATGCACTTATGCACTAACGTAAAAAAATCTGCTTTAAAAAAGAATAGTTTTAATACTAAACTTTTTTTTTTTTTTGATATTCAGAAAGCACTATCAACAGGTGTATCTACCAGCACATTCGAATATGTAGGAGAATATTAGGAGAAGAGAAGGTAAGATTATGCATCAGTTTTTGAGGCGCGAAATGTAAAATTGTTGGAAGAAGATAATCAGATGATTGAAGATGCAGGGAGGTGGGTTATTGTCTCTCAGCGGCTCGAAATGCCATCTTCCACCTGTATGAACTATCCTTAAATTTATCGCAGAACGTGTGAAAAATGTGTATGATTAGTGCGTATCTGTATCGAAGCACCGAGCTCGGTGAGTGATTCCAATACAGCAAAAGGACCGCATTAAAGCAGGTGAAAGAAAGTGTAACAAAGCTGAATTTTGCCGTATGATCCTTATTTGTTATTATTATGAACTTAATTTTTTCAGGTTCATTCGTTTCTTAAAACGAACAGTTATTTTACAATGTCAGAATTGTTGATAAAACGAATAGTACCTAAAATTTATTCCTGTCCATGCAGTTCTCCAAATAAAAATACCCACCACAAAGTTCATTACTAGACCATACATTCTAATTATACATTTTTCTCCCACCATTGAACATAGCCTATGAATCGTGTGCATGAATTCCAAACAAATGGACAATGTATAATTTTATTAATTTAATTTACCATCTGATTCAACCTTATAACTGACGATCTGGACCTCAGGAGATTTATTTCTTCTGTCAAGAGAAGAAAAAGATAATCTACAGCGTTCTTTGGAATAGTTTTGCTTGGAGAACCGTTTCCTTTCTAACTCTGTAGATCAACGTAATTCTTCACTAAGAAACAATAGAAAATGTTTGTTTGTTGAGCCAATATGAACGTTGCATAGTGAGAACTTAACAGCATAAATTTTTCAAATCTTAATCTGCTGAATTTAATGCCATGAATCTTTCACTACTATCACCATATAATGAAACGATCAACACGTGACAATTAACTGACTGTAAATGTAGTGAAACGATATATGCTTGCAGTTTCCTTCTATGTCGTTTTGCTTCTTATCGCAAGTATTACTTTACTCATAGCCCACGATCCGGCTGCATGATTTATAGCAGAATACTGTTCTGCTGGGTTGCCTATTAAAATTTGGCCTCAAGTATTTTAATTAAAATTTCAAAAATTGTATTTTACAAAAATTTCGTTAGCTTTTTTATAATAAATTATAATTAATTTAAAAGATAGATATGTAAAAAACTTAAAAAGTTTAGATTGCCTAGGTAAAAGTGGCGTCACGTTGCCAGCTATTTTATGTAGGAGCACACTTTTACACAGGCAACCCAACCTTTTTAAGTTCTTTACATGTCTCTCTATGAAAAAAAATTACAATTTACTAAAAAAAAAAAAAAAAACATGTGAAGGAAATTTTTCGATTTTTTTATTTCGAAATTTTAATTAAAATACTTGAAGCCATAGTTTGATGCCATCCAGGCAGAACTGTATTCTGCTATTGATAATTAGACATAAAAAACAGATGGGCGTAGAAATCATGCAGCGGATCTCCTGCTATCACGGATGGAAATTTTTTTTTTATTGCTTTACGCCTCGTCGACGACTAAGGACATTAGAGGCGGGATGGGACTGGGAACAAGGAACTGGGAGGAATTCGACCATGGCCTTTTTGAAGGAAACATTCCGGCATTCGCCTGGAGTTAAACGATGGAAAACCCAAATCCGGATGCCCGGACGGGGATTCGAACTGACGTCTTCCCGAATGCGAGGCCAGAACGTTAACCGTTCACCCACCACTCTCGGTGAAACGAATGGAAAATCTAAATCTAGATGGCGGGATAGGTGGTCAAACGCATGTCCTTCTGAGTGCCACATCTTATCATTAACTGCTAATCCACCAGACTCGGTGTTGTGCAGCAGCTCATGAAATAATCATGTCTCTATTTCAAATGTTCCGCTATAAATGTGCCCAGTAACTGACAGTGCTCCTTCTCTAAGATGCTGTGAGGATAGTCCCTATTTGTGCGAGACGGCATTACGAGTCGTTAAGAAACAATAATCAATCGTGCGCCACCAAGAGAATTATTCCGTTCCGTAGTAGCTAGCTAAAAGGATTAGGTTTTTCATTGCCGGTCGAAGGCTGTGAGGTAAACAGTGCCCACCCCATGGCCTTGAGGAGACAACACCCTGGTCGGACAGATAACGCCACTTGGGTGATTAAAACCGTTTTACGGAAAACAGTCAACGATGTTGTAATCGACCCCGACAACTAACGTTAGAAAAGACCTCATGATCCCGAGAGATTTTCATGATTAAATTTATATTAACCATCAAATAGGAAGTTTCTTCAACATTTAAAAGAAAGTACCCATAATAAAACTGAATTGTATGCTATTTGTGTTTATATTTATTTATTTCGGTGCTCCTGTTTTAATTTAAATTATTCTTTAAATAACAATATTATGTGACTGCAGCTTATTAATGCATTGCAGTTCTTTTATTGTCCAAAAGACAAATCAAATTAAAATAAATTCCCACCCCGCAAATTACAAAGTATCAACAAAGTTGTGAGCCTTACTTTGGTTCCCATCAGTTGAAATTTTATTGGAATAATTCAAATGCCAGGTTAGATTCTTGTGTAGTTATCCTTAATTTCTCTGACGATGTCTCTGTCAATTATTGGAAGTACTTAAGGATGCAAGCTAACATTTCGGGAGAGGTGTTATCCTCTTTATGTCCAGATTCCGTATGAATAAAAATAACTTCGTTTGCATTAAGAACTGCAAGTTTCACTATGATCTAGATCAAGAACAATATTGTCCACTAACACCTTCCTTTGATGTGATATAGTGTTTCGAAATATTGAAAAAAACATTGAAAACTAATACACATAGCTGAAACACTTGTTGCAATTTTTTGTTTTCGTGGTGCTTAGTGTCCTTGGAATTACACAGATCGTTAATCACACTTGCATAACTCATCCTTAATTAAACTCCCGACTACAAGTAATAAGATTAAATCTGATCATAAAACTTTGGTTGCTTTATAGCTCTGTCATTTATGTGGGTGGCCTGATTCGAATCGTATGTTTGTGATCTTAGGGTAATTTCATTCAGTTACTCATTCCAAGGATCCTGGGTGTAATCTAAATTTACTTGCCGTCTGAGTTGGTAATCTCTATCTCGGTTTAGGACTCGTGCTCTCACTGCTACGAGGCTAACTTCCCCCGTCACTCTGTTCGCGGGTATACGTCGGGGTCTGTTTTACGACCGCTGTCACTTGATGAGCTTCACTCCCGAACAGTACTGCCACTTGCCTCTGTTACACCGACACAAATTAATGTGTGTAACTTATCAGTATTAATGTCTCTTTTACGGCGCCTGCTTGTTGTCTGGGCAAATGCGACCCCTGTCGTAAACAACGCAACTTCTATTACTTACGGTAGATTGCTTTAAGAAGTGAAACACTTGACATTGTATTCCATAGAATACCAAACGTTTACCAAGCCACGAAAAAAAAAAAAAACATATCTTCGATTACATCAAATAAAAAATTTAATACAAACGAGAGGCAATAAAACATAAACAGGGCTGTTTACACACACTTAAACGTTTGCCTATGTGGTAAAAGCTTGATTCTCCAGACATTAGTTTATTATTATTATTCCGAATAACCCTTTTGGAGGGTACGATAAATCAACTTTGGCTATGTTTCTTTGTATTTAATTTTCTTTGCTTCCAAACTTTCTCCATTCTTTGAGAGTGTTGTTCCTTTTGTTCCTGGGTCCATTTCCTTGCCTTGATGTATTTCTGTCTCTCCTGAAAACCTGCCTTGTGAATTACTTCTCTAAAAAAGTGTTCTGTTGTCTATTATATCTGCTTTCACTCCAGCATTTTTCATGTCCTTTTCAGTTTCAGTGAACCATGTGGGTTTGGACTTGTATTTGTTCAGTAAGGTGAAGATCTGTTTTGTTAGTCTATTACTATCCATTCTGTATATGAGCCCGTAAAATTTCAGTCTTCTTTTCCTCATTATAACTGTTAATTTTTCTATTTTCGAATATAGTTCTCGGTTTGGTCTTAATTTGTATTCAGCATTACTATTAGGTTTGGGTCCCAGTATTTTTCTCAAGATTCTTCTATCTACTTTTTCCAGTTTTTCAAGATCCCCATATCTTGTTAACTTAAGCGTTTCTGCCGAATACAGCGTTTCTGGTCTAGCCACTGCTTGATAGTGCCTTAGTTTTGTGTTCCATGATAAGGATTTTTTGTTATATATGTTCTTTGTCATATGAAATGCTCTTTACATTTTTTGTATTCTAGATTCTATTGCAGTCTTTTCTTTTGTGTCACTCGTTATCCATTCTCCTAAATATTTAAAACAATTTGTTTTAGCTATTGTTCCATTGCGAAGTTTAAGATTTTGAGGAGCATCATTGATGTTTGTCATTAACTGTGTTTTTTTCATAAGATATATGTAATCCTACTTTGGCTGCCTGTTTCTCCAGTTCTTCGATTAGTTTACTGATTATAATATTGAAAGAACAGAAGATTAATTTATCTATTGCAGAAAGCATCATTATTATGTTCCTAGTAAGCGAAGTTTTTAAATTCGCAGATACGAAGCCAAGTATAAAAGACCATATGGGCACGTAACACAGTTTTTTACAACATGCACCTCTTCCCAGTATCACATCATAGACAACTTTGCGTATTTAAGGCCTTATTCACAAAAATCATTCGCAAAACTGGTGCGGCAACAAAGCTGAACTATGGAAGCTGTAAAATTAACATCTTTTATTGTTACTCATTTTTACACACAAATAACAATTACTTTCAGCATTCATTCAACATATTAACAGAATATTTCGAAGCGCAATTAGTCCGCAACATTCACAACTTTTTTCCTACGGACCTCTCTTCCTCTGTCTTCGCCAAAGGTGTTCTTTTAACACACCACTCTTAGCTCTTGCAAAATAACTATTATCTATTTCTTTTACAAAAGGAAAATAAATTAAACTCAAAAATTCTTACCTTTAAATATATGCAGAAAGACAATACAACTGAAATAATACAAACAAAAATGTAAGGGATTATGTTTCCTCACAAAACGCACACAGAATAATTAAAATGGAGTCTGACTTCAACATAGGTGTCAAGAATAAATAACAGAAGTACTACGTACTAATGGGGGAAAAGAAGTGTTGCCATTTGTCTATGAAACGTATGTTCTATGTGTGGTAAGTGTATTTTTTGTTTGTGATATGTGTAGTTTATGAGGCGGAGATTAGGGACCATCTCGGCATTCGCCTTGATGGCTGCTAAAACTGCCTAAAAACCTCAGTTAGGACGGCCGGTACTTGGGGGTCCTGTGCTCGTGCCCGGCCCCGTTATATCTCCCCCACTTAGAGTGTGGCGCCTCAGCACACCGACCCAGGCTGACGGGTTGTATGAAATCCTTCTACTATTATCCAATTATACCTCTCAAAAAAGATTTATGTTCAAAGAATTTTCCATCGACAAACTATTTCCTTTCCTCTGTTTGATGTTTGTGTGCAACTGAGTGTTTTGTCGGTGAGGACGAAAAAGGAAGAGCAAACACTATAAGAGTCCATTCGGTACAACTGTTCTGAAAAGATACCAAGGAATCGCTGATTTTACGTCCCCGTTTTACTGACTGACGACCATATAGTGTGTCGTGAGCCCTCACTTCATACAGACTGAGTAGAGGTTTAATATTTAATTCAGGTGTTTTTTGAACAATCTGATCATTAATTTACAACTTTCATTCTTTCCAAGTAAAGTTTGGTATGGTGAAAATTTGTTCGAAGCAGCTAACGCCGTATCCAGTGTCGAACGTTGTGTGTGAGCGGTAACGCTTTGGCCTTCCATTCGGGAGGGCGCTGGTTCGACTACCCATACACATTTTTGTTTTCCAAAGTTTCCCCATTGGCGAATGCCGGAATACTTCTTTCAAAAAGCCATGACCCGATTCTTCCCCGTTCCTAGCTCGCTCTTCCAACGAGGCTGTTACTAACTGAATAAGTTTAACAGTTCTATAAGGCTTAATTATCTCTGCGTAAAACGAGAAGCACCCACCTCCATTGCTTATGACTTCACTAAACTCTGTATATTTATACTATGTATATTATTGGTTCTGTGCTGATGGCAGATATAGGAACGATAATTCTGATCTATAGAATAACGTTGAAATAGTCATAATTGTATAAAGTTTAAGAACAATGTCTGATGAGACTCTAGTTGACACGGTTCTCTTGTTGGTTCCAACCAGTTTCAAGATTTAGTTAGCGTCTCCACTGTATCTTTAGGCCTGTAGTGAGAATAATACTTAAAATGGATTACTTGCTCAAAAAGGGTATCTTTCTTTTTTAATAAGATTATCAACCACTGTATTTGAAAGAAGATTTGGATATATTAATAGTTGCTGCCCACAATTTCGTTTACGCTGACTGTTAATGTGCAGACCTCCCTCTTAAACCAACATCAGCTAGAGCTACATGATCCACGGGGCTTTTTGCATGAGGGATCTCAATAACAAACTGTAAATTCAATAATCTGAATAATACAATGCCATTCCTACTCTGGAATTATAATAACGTTTCGAAAGAAAGAAGTAATATAGTTTTAAATGGATGATTTCATCTTAATATCTCAGCTTTCAGCGATAATGAGCATTAGCTGTTTCTTACCTTTTACTGACGTACACCAGGCATGTCACAGACCTGTATTCAGATTATCTGTACTCTTATAAATATGTACGTGACCTACGTGTGTCTGAGAGTTTGAAATGGCATTACGAAAGAACTACCACAGGAATTTCGATTGTGTTTTCATATTTTTAGAGTTTATGGTCCCAGTTAAAATCTTCAAAAATAGCTTAATTCTCACATGCACCGTGTTACGGTGTAGGCCTAATAAACGAGATGGAACAATTGTGGGTCACAGATCACTCTGTATTTGAGTAAAGATCACAATGCTACACTTTGGTGTCGGCTTTATTTTTTACTTCGGTTATTTAGTTCTTCATATTTCTGAAATGTTTTAAATTATAAAACTTTAGTCAAACATAAGTAGACCCACTACTTAACTTACTGTTAACATCTTTTCGCTTGAAAAGATACTGATCTATGGTTACAAATCTTTAGATTGTGTTTACATTTTTTTTACATTGGTTATTTATTTATTCGGATTTCTGAAATGTATTAAATTAAAATAAATGGAATACATTACTCAAAACACTACGTAATTGATTAGCACTTCAAAAAATGTATTGCAATTGTGATACTTAATCTACAATAAGTTATTTTTGGGCTTAATATCTATATTAAAGTGTTTTATTTCGAATCATCGCACCTCTACGATAACCGTGTCGCCGCAGATTGACAATTCTTATCTAACTCGAAGAGACAAACCAAAATTAAAGAATAAGATGTTTTGATATATCCTTTGTTCTCGAGATATGGAAAATTGAATATTAAAGGTATAGATCACTGTGCTTTTGGCGACGTTTTTGTTCTGGTCCAGGCCGCAATTCAACCTAACCATAACCGCTGAGGAGAAAAAAAAAACACCCATTGTGCATGTCCAGCGTATTTCCTCGTGACTTTGGCGATTTTTTTTTCTGGTCTACGCTGTATTTCAACCAAAACACGTATATTTTGATATACAATATCTCAAGAACTAAACAAGGTATCAAAAGGTTATATTCTTCACTTAGGATTTGTCCCGTCTGGTTACATAAGATTCCATGATCAAAATGCTGTACCACTGGTATCATATAATCCCCCTTTTCAGCATTTAAAAATGTAATTTTTTAGTTAACTGTTACAGTGTAATACTAACTAAAGTTTATTCTTAGTGATATAATTCTAAACTCCTTCGTTGGTTAGGATAATACTAGTACAACATAATCATATCTACGTATTAATGTTGACAAATTGGCAGTGGTGCAATAAGGTCGTAAGAGAGTTAATTGGCCATTTGGTCTGAAATTTGATATACACCCTTAGGCAGAAATATTTCAGAAAATGTGAACATTTAAGCCACGAAACACTTACTAATGAAGTAAAATAACTTCAGATATGAGTAACTTGATACAACTTGTTGAACAAGAAATACATGATGTTACCTACGGTGTAGGAACGTATCCCGAAAACTAGAAAGCAATTTTACATGCGTTCCTGCAGATGCTGTTGTTGGCGGCAAAGATGTATTTAGAAATGTGGCCGATTGTACTGCCGACGCTACTGCATACGATAACTTCCGTGCTGCATCATATCTAAGGTACATCTCTTTTTCCTTTACTATGCACTTTTTTTTATCGAAAAGATACGAGTTTGTACCAAATTTCTGACTAAAGGGATAATTGGTTCTTGGCACGCCCTTATTCGACCGTTACCGATAATTTTCACATGATTTCTTATTTCATACATTAACATTGGGTTAAAAAAACCTTTTGGCTTCAGTACGAAAATCAAATCTAATAAAAAATAACTAAAAGAAGAGAAAGGTTTTAGAAGAAATTTAATTTTTTCTCTCCACATTAATATTTGGTACTAGGATAAAAGGAAAAAAACATTTCTATGTACACCAAGGTTTGCGAGCGTGAAGCAGCGGGAAAATTCTAGTATGTAATAAAATAATTATACATGTTATTTCAACACATAAATATTATTATTATAATTTAATTTCCGTTTAGAGAACGTTAAAGTTAAGAGAACGCAATCTCACTGATTGAGTAGTTACTTATAACTTCGCTGCGTTGAGCTCTGTTCTCCTCCCAACATAGCGAGTCCCAAAGCAGCGGCTCAGTTCGTCTTGTCTGAAGTTTGTTCTTAGCCAGACTTCAGTCGGCACGTCTCGTCTGTCTTTTGTGTACTGGGGTTTTAAATATCAGACCGTGGGCTATGGCAGAAAGATCTGATATCTTCGGAGCTTAAACTTTGGCGATAGTTAAGAAGCTACTCAAGAGCGAGTGTACAAGAGGAGATCACATTTTATAAGTAGTCTCCCTTCACAGCAACTGGAACATTCAGATGGAACAGTGCCAACCGGTTTATCTGATACTCTTTCTTGCAAAGAAATAATATTACCATTCTCTCTCGCACACTTAGCTTAACGTTTTCTTTAATTGAACAGTTCAGTCTCTACAGTATAGTTAAAATTAAATGCGAATGACGATGAACGTTCTTGTTCTTCGCTAACATTTGAAGATACTATAGCAGCAGTTAAGCATTTACAAAATAACTCTCTCTCTATAGAACAACAAAAGGCTGATACTTATATTGAAGGAGCACAGTGTTCAATGCACTTTCATATTTAATCCCTCATTTACATTTAATTTTTGCAACTTATTCAATGCTGACGGAATTGTGTGACAAATCATTAATTACGAATTTGACCAGTTGTTCTGAAACCGTTCTATTTGATCTAAATACAAAAAAATAGTGACATTAATCAAATGTTTGGTAATTATTTGCGTAATGCGCTTGTAGTAGATAAAATGGCAAGAGGGTTTATACTTTTCCAAATCTGAATGTTGTTGTTGCGTAGTTTGCGTATATGATCATACCATTTTTTTGACACATTCAGTAGACCATTCTTGTCTAATAGGATATTTGACTGTATTGAAAACATATTAAAAATGTGGTTACATTGCTTTCTAAGGAAGTTATTTTGTATGTATATATATTTTAAAGAAAGAATGGATTATTTTTAATAAAAACATAAAGTTAAATTAGTTTATTTCTTTCATTTGGCCACAAGAAAGAAAACGCTTTACTATTGGTGGTCACTTTAGTGACGTCACATGCCTGAAAAAGCTACGGCTGCAAATTGTGTGTTCCATGCTGTCCAAGTTTTCAGCTATTTTTATTGTTTGTTGGTGGATATTTCTTGTTATTAATGAGTTTCCGTTTTGAATATCAAATTATTTTTCGGGCTTACAACAGAAACAACCCCTGAGTTTTAATTCTATGAAGATTAAAAATTTAACAAACTGAATTTAACAATCATTTACATTTAAATTGAAAGTTGGTGATTTACAGAAATCGTTTACAAGAATTACTATAAAGTAAGTTAATTGTTTTAGGGTATATTGACGAGAAAAATGTAAGCGAAAATTAGGAAAAAACGATTTTATGGAAATTTTTTTTAATTGTAGATGAAAAATTATAAATAAACGGTAAATTTTTTTTGTCGAGGAAACCGAATTTTTTATTTATTTATTTACTGACCGCATTTTGCTTATTCTCATGCTAAAAAAACTGATGTTTTAAATGTTTACTAGTATTAATCCGAAGTGAAGCTACAAAGTCAAAGTGTCCAGGTAGCTGAGTTGTTAAAGAGTGCTCTAGGAATTCAAAAGGTCCTAGCTACGAATCTTGGTTGGAATAATATATTTGATTTTCTGTGAGCATTTTCCTTTGCTGTATTACAGGATCATTTTCAAAAATTTACGAAATATTAAATTGTTTTTACTCCAAGATTTCACAAATCTTTGGGTGATAAGTTTCATGGAAACATTTGAAACATAAATTGCTGCCTTACAAGAAAACTTTTTATGAAAAGATATCCTTCATAACAATAAACACACTTTTTTTTAAAAAATTAGGAGCTCATTTCTTTAACATTTCTAAATTATCAATTTTCATCCTTTAATTTTGAAACAAACCAGAGATTCTTTATCATAGCAACAAATACGAGAGCACGGCGGTGAAAAATGGAATTTATTTTAACAGCAACGTCACTTGTAGAAATTCCACGCTGATCTTGCAACAGCACCGGATCGGTTTGAATCCCTTTTATTGGAATTTTTACATGACGATTCAATTGCATGTTACATTTATGACATAAATGCGTCTATTAGGAGGCATTAATTATTATGTGCAGGTAATCTTCATTTTAATAATCTGGTTTTCAGTGTGCTAGGAACGTCCAGTTTCATTTTGAATACTTCTTCAATAATGGTTCAATTGTTTGTAATTTCTTACCATACAAAAATGTTTGATGCCTTCGAATAAAAACAAATTAAATTTTGGAGGATTTTTTTAAAATGAATATGCGATGCTACCAACAGCAACTAATAGCGAAAAAAAATGCACACAGAAAACAATGCATATTCTTACGCGAGGATCGTATCTAAGGACACTCACCTTACTGATACTCTCCTTAAACCACCTGGCATGGGCTCGTCCTATCTGTACTGAACCTTCGCATAGCCTTACTAGTAGGCAGTTTCTTATATTTAATAATTTAATATTTTTCGTATCGACTCCCACTGTATTGTTAAATTTATTTATTTATTTCGTTTCAAAAACGATGCTTTTACAAATGGTTAGAAACAGTAACAACAATAACAGAAATAAAAAGTCAGCAACTTGTATGGCATTGTCACTGGCGAGAAGGAGGTCTTGCAGAGCGCAGGTTGATGGGCACTGCGAGCAATTGTATAAATGCTGAATGGTCTGTTCTGCCCCACACTCACACGCAGTATTAGGGTCTTCAAGGTAATGCCATCTTGCCAGTTTATCTTTGGTCCTACCCACTCCACTTCTCAGCCGATTTAGCGCTCTCCAGGACTTTATTGTTAAATAGTTACGATGAAAATTGAAAGTTATGAACATATTTAAAGGATTACAGTAACAATTTTTGGTAGAAATTACTTAAACAAGTAGTAAATTTGTAATTAAAACAAGAAATTTACCTTGAGACCGCGCATGCGCAAGATTACCAAATGTTCGATTCCGGCAAAACACGATTTTCCAAACTTGGTGTGTCATAAAATAAATATTAATTTATTTTACAAAATTTTCCAGATTGTGACTGTGAAATACGGGCAGCTGTGATGTCACTAGACGGAGAAATTACGAGATTTTGTTACAGTAGAAACGCAATGACGCCAAATTCCTCCAGTACCATGCTATTTATAGACTTACACTTACCTGAAGGTCGAAACTGAAACAATCGTGCAGATTCGTATGGCTATAGCTCACAGACCATTTGAATCAAAGATCTGATTGGAATGATAAGAGACGCATAAATTTTAAATGATATGATATATTTAGCTAAAAAAAATTACAGAATATGTGATTGTCACAGCAATTGCGGGTAAAAAATTGTAAATGTCTCGTTTCATATCAATCAAGTAATTGACACTTCTTGGAGTCCCAATCGTTCAGCCACTGTCAAAAGAGCCAGGAGAATGCGGTTTTGAACCCCGATCGAGCCAACCGGGTTTCGATTTACCATATTTTCCGAAATTACTCCTTCGCATTCCATGTCCCAGTCCTTTCTTAAGTCTAATTACCTCAATGTGGACCACTACTTTAAAAAAATACAGAAGAATAGAGCACCATCTTTTTCAGTAGGTCATCGAACGGAGTTTTAGTGAACAGGAGTGAGATCAGTAGGGCGTATTGCTAAAAATCTCGGCCTTGAAGCCATCTCAAGACGAGATTGAAACATAGGAGATAATACTTCAGCGTCGAGTTTCTCAGAACATATTTCATCCAACAGTGTGTCGTGAGAGATTGACTTTTATTTTGAATAATTAACATCTTCCTATTTAGCTCATATCTGTGGCTTCACGTAAGTTGCGTGAATCAACAGTTCACTGAAGGGAGAACGAGCCATCGACACCATCACAAACTGTCCGAGTTTGTAGATCACGTGAATGAGTATCTCGGCTGTTTGGCGATGTGAAATCTTCACATCACATACACAGAATAACACAAGTAAAGTTGCCAAAAGAGTATGTGATACTTAGAAAGACGACACTTCTACCTGTCGTCTCTGGAGTTGGACCGGCTACAATAACATCTGCGTCGACATATCGCACAGCCGTTTACATGTTTCCTAGCATACCACAAGAACCAATGGAATACTCCGTCTTTGAAATGCTGAGGGCCTTTAGATTTGATTGTCCTGAGTATAAAACTCATCATTGAGATTCTAATTCTGTTGTTAGGCAACTATAAAATAGATGTCGAGAAGGACATATAATTAATGAGTTAATAATACTCTATCTATACCACAAAGCTAGCGTTTATGTTCGGACACCATACGTATCGTACCTAACCAATAATCCTGTTTCACATCTTTAGCCCCTTAAAGTATCCACGCAAAAATTTGGAGCTGTGGTTAAACACAGCCAGCTCCATTTTTACAGTCAATGCATACATCTTGTATCTAATAGTTGGATGCAACAGAAATCATAAATTATTCGCAACTGAAAACAACGGCGTTCCTACCCGCAGTTATGAATCACAAAATCCTTAACCAAGGATAAAGGTGGCGACTGCAAAATGTATGATACAAGACTCAGGTAGCTATTGTTTCGGTTAATCTTCTGGTTAAGAAGCCGTTAACAAATATCACTTAACTAACGAAGGAATCGTTTAATAATTGTCAGTGCATCTTTGGTTATTAGTTTATCAGATACTCTTTTCAGGTATATAACTAAAACTAAAATCGGAATGTTTATCCAATGACATTAGTAATTAAAAGTAAATGTGTATGAATTACTTACTTTAACACACCTTAACACAATCTGTAGGGTTTACCTGCAATAGTAAGACCATCAGTTAACGTTAACAGTGATTCTAAATGATTAACAGTGATTAATACTAAAAAGAACCATAAACAGAAGTTTCGTGATTCGTAACGACTAAGTTCAGATAGTAGTGGAGGGACTGAGGCAAGTCTGTGTCATATCGGGTAGGTGGTTCTTACGGAGGGTATTATCTTCCCAAAATGTAACTTTAATTATTTTTTATTTCCCTTTTCATGTGTTTATGTGTGGATGTGACATGTGTTGGTTCTGTTTAATGATTTGTGTTTCGAATGAAAAATAAAAGAGAGAGAACTTCAAAACCGTGCCAGAAAACTATTCTGAAAGAAACTTCGAGACCTCAGCTTATAGAACGAATCACAGTGAGCAGTGTCTAATGCTCTCACTTGATACCCACTACATGAAAGTTTGGTACATAATCTGAAGTTAATGGATCGTCAACTATCATATCCCGTATACTGCATGCAATCCAGATTGATGAAAATTCGTTCTATATTTGAGGCTTGAACCAGATGACATGATACAGAGCACCAAACACCCCCATGTCTTAGCAAGATAGTCCAAAGAAGCGAGCTGGTGTATCATCAATACTGTTGAGTGCTCACCACTCAGAGAGGTCTAACACATAGATTCTGAACCAAGTGGTATCCGATTCTAATCGCAGTCACCGTCAGAATTTTTTAATGGTATTTACCCTGACATTTCAAACATTTCTATATAAAGTAAAAAAAGAACAAGAAATGTTCTGCTGAACGGATTTTACGAGAGAGGCTGTATAAGAAATAGGATGAAATCCATCGTCGTTGTTCTGATTCTTGGGTATAGACCGTTCTTTGATTTTTTTCAGTTATTAATTGCCTAGAAATTTGAAAAAAATTTGTACTCTGCGCAAGTAAAATATTCATGAATATGCATATCGAAATATAAATAAGGATAATCGTCCTCCAACTATCTAGACTGATAGTTTGCCACATTCATCGCTTCTAAATCAATATTTCACTTTAACAAATAGTAGTTTCAAATATATTTGAAGTGAAATTTTAATCGTAATTTAGCCAGTCATTTATGTATGTATAACTAAGTCAAAATATATTACACAATGCGGAACACATATAAATAGTGATAAATTCTATCACGATTAAAGAAGCAGGCAGGTTGAAGTGTATTTCTTTCAGAAAAGTGTGTTGCGTGATGCATTGAGATATGAGCTAATTTAAACCCTTTTCATAACCATCTCTGAATATATAGTAATTAAATTGAAAGTTTTAAGGGAAAAATCACGATTTTATCATTCTGAGATCAGTAAGCGCAGTTATTGTCTTCAGAAGATGAACGTTGAAACATGGAACTGTATTGACGCTGAATTTAAAATAATGTCCTTGCAGAATTTACAGGTGTATGGGGCACCAATCAAATTTAACCCAGTAGTGGCTAGACAAAATTGCATTGAGCCAGGTCATTGCGGCAACCCATGACGAGAAATATTATCTCAGGAACCGAAAGAAGAAGAAAAGGTTCTATTACACAAAGTGTCATAAGTAGACCATTCAAAAAGAATTTCTCTTTGATCGAAATAATGTTACGGCCTTATACCTTACTTCTCTGACACCACCGAAGCGTATTGTTGTTGAGCCTTACGGTGCGCGGCATACTGAGATGCAGATACTGTTAAGTAGAGGGACCAAATAATGTTTCAGAATTACAGTTTTCAACTGAACTTCGGCCTAAAGCAAAGTTTTAGTATTATTTGGTATTGTTCTAACATTTTATAGTCTAGTAACAATTAAACCTTTAAAAATATTTTATACAAAACATAACTAACACCTACTGTGTTATAAAAATAGTAATATTTCATTTTATTTAAAATTCATCTTTTAATAATTTCAATTAAATTGATATTTTTAGATAAAAAATTGATTCCTTATTTTTTGCTAGGTTCTAGAACTAAGAGAAAACATCAATGCACTGCTATGATGATATGGAGAATTTTATTTGCACATTGATGTAAGAAGCAAGATTTAAACAGATTTAGAAAGCGTACCAATATTTTATTCTTTACAAACAATTATAGATATATTAATTTATGTATTATTTTAAACAGCAAAGGTCATTTAAGTTTCAGAAAACATTTACTAATCCAAAACTTGGAAGAAAAAACATTTCATCCATCAAATCAAGTTATAAAACTGATGGTATGAATCGTAAGAACTAGCTCCTGTCTTAAATAAACGATAATTAATATTGCGAGCATAAATATGAGATTTCTTTTGGATGAACATTATCTAAAATTTTCTTCCAGTGCAGAAATTATTTCATGTTCCACAACAGCAGGATATGTTGCAAAATTGATGAGCTTTTTTTAGGTATAAGACTGAATAAAAGGCAAGTAAGATTCGTTTGAATTGAGAATTGTGGTTGTATTATAACGGATGGCGACTTAATATTTAACTAGAAAATTAAACTGAACTTCAATTAATGCTGTTATATGTATTACAGTGCACAGTGTAGAGTTTAAGTTGCTCCTATTTTGAGAGAAATAAGTCGAGGGAATTTCTCTGGTTTAGGAAGCCAGCTCTATAACAAATTATAAAAGGAACAAGGATTCCCAGATCCCATCTAACATATTTTCCAGAAAAATTTCGATGGCGACAGCGATAACACTAACGTGTTATTGCATTTTATAATGTTCTTATTTTTATTTGAAATGTGCAGTGTTGCCTTTTTACTATGTTTTATTATTATTCGTGATTGTGCTTGTTTTGTACGGCTAAACCAAATAATTAATTTGTTAGCCGTGATACTTTGCACAATTTAAATCAAGCTCTTATTACCCCCCAAATACATCGCTTTGATTACAGGATCGGACTTTATTTGCAGGCTCTCCTTAGTGCCGTGTTAGGCCATCTCCTAGTTGATCTCTGTCCCTCTCGTTGCTATGGTAACCCCACTTTTAAAAGAGTATTGACAGGCCCGTACCATGGAATTTATACTTCAAAGATGTCATTAGAATATTTGTTATGCTACACCCCCCCCCAAGTTTACCATATCATTTGCCATCAATACCAGTATAAATGGTTATGGTAAACTTTCCGGTAAATGTTACCTTTTTTAAGTAAGGAGAGCTTACATTGTACATTAACTAACAAACACATTTTATATATATATATATATATATATATATATAACGAGGACCGATGGCTTGATGTAATTTCTTAGTTGGATTTCCATGAGTAGCAACTGGTTGAAACTGCACATAGTCTGTAACACACATTGTTACACCAAGTTACTGTCCTTATCACTTAACAATAATAAAAAAAACCAAAACTACAATAGGTATATTACACTACAGTATTGTCCATCCCACCAGTATGTTACTTAGATTGCTATTGTAAACAACTGTTATTTAGTAACATCATCTCTGTAATCATCTTCAGCTGTCATGGCCTCCGCCTGTTTACCATTCAAATAGTTAAAAATTCCATTAACTGCCCTTGGTACATTATATTCTTCATAAGACCGATCTTTTTTGAACAATTTTACTGTTGGATACCCGGCAACATTATTTAAATCAAATGTTTGGTACCCTGGATCAGTACAATCAACCCTCGCTAATACGACTGGGACGCTATTGTTTCTTGCTAATCTAGCATCACCATCACAGCTTCATTTTTATTTTATTTCTTCAATACAGTACATTATATTCTCCCCACAAGTAATAACTTCTCTCCACTTTACTTCATCTTGAATATATTCATATCTAGGCTATGAGATGTAACAACAGAGTCATTTATAGGTTCTACCTGGACCTTAGCTATGCCTGTGTTAACCAAATCCTGAACCTTTTCGGTATCATTTAAAGGCAATGCCTGGATCGTGGCCTTATTTACAGGAACTGAGTCTTGGATTCTTGACTGCCCTGCTGTACCCTCTCTATATGATATTTTACTTCTTAATTCATAACACATTTATTCTATCATAGCAACACCTTATTTCTTCTCAACTCATTATATTCATTCTAATGCTCCTCAACACTTTATAGTTAACCTAAACACATCATTTTTATTTTATTTTAAAGTTGAAGTCTTCATCCGTCAGTTCCATTACATAAGGTGTAACTGCGGAAGCTACGTTAATGGTGCCGAGTACAATTAAGTTTTCCAACATTTTTCTCTGATTTCAGAACACTTATAAAGTTATTTCGGTTATGGAAAATTACCGGTATACCTTACAAACTATATATTTCCTAAAAAGAACGTCCTAATAGACAATAAACTTTTATGTAATGGTATGCTGTGGTAACAGCCGAAGACTGCACATCTGACCAAGATCGTCAATATTGGTAAATGACAGCTTCCACTTAGTGATTATAAACTTTTACTATCATTACAGTTGAAGAATTGTGGGCAGAAACATCAATCAGTACTATCTACAAGTGTTTTGTGGCACTGAATAACAATAATATGCCAACTATAACTTAATAATTCTAGTCAATTCCAATATGATAGAGTTTATATGTACACACCTGTGCTCTGCACTAGTGTTAAATCTTTTCATTCACCTTAAACTAATTCATCATTTTCTGAGTTGTAGGTTCAATATCCTGATTGAATTTCTACACAGGATGAGGCAGTAAGCATAGCTTACCCCTCTACAAAAAAGAAAACCTTTTTTCTATATTTCCAATTCACTTTTTCCCAGTTATTCATACAAAACGACTGTCTGTTTACAGTTAATCTTACTTTGCCAGAACAGTAACATGGCAAACCAGCTTCAAAAATATGTAAAGAACTCTGAGAATGTTCAACACCATTATTCTGTACTTGCTTTGATTCATAATCACAAACATAATTCTCACCAACAATGGAAAAATTGTCACAGTTTACCTTTTCATGGTAATCATGAACACTGAAACTTCTAATGCTTTCAAACCCCTTTATAACTCTGACCGGGTTTACATCTCCTTCATCTGTGAAGTGTTCCACCTCAATCTTTTCAGGTATGCTTGGTGATATCTGATAGGTTAGGTTAAGTAAATTTTGAATGTGGGAGGTTCTACACTTTCTGCTTACTTCCTGAAAATTCATCTCGACTATCTCTACTTTGTTACTTAATCCCACCAATTGGACATCCATATTCTTATGCTCTACTTCAACTTCCTCTTCAACCCCTCTAATTACTAGACTCTTATCAATACCAGTATCTACAATGGATTTCCTTTTACACATCTCAGTTTCCTCTTTTAACATTTTATAATGCTTATCAGTCCTTTCAAAACACTCACTTAAATCATCAAAAGATTTTTTCATAACTGTCTCAAATTTTGATAGTCGATCATCTAAAGACTTATAAGAGCTTCTTATTTCCTCACTTAATTGTGTTTGTGTAGCTGTAAGTTGTGTAGTTAGTTGTGTAGTTACTTGTGTAATTACTTGTGTAATTACTTGTGTAGTTACTTGTGCTGTTATTTGTGCTCCCAATCTAAATAGTATTTTTTCTCTAATGCACCTACAGTGACTATTTCATCTTTCTTATTTACAGAACCCGAAGGATCACCTGGCATCTGATTAGCCATTCTGTAGCGTCCCAAAACTAGTATCAATAAAATGACTTGATATAATAAATTATTTGAATAAACAACGAAAATTCGAAAAGATAGGTTATGTTAACTCCCAGAAAACGTAAAACTAATCCTACCCGCACACCGTTTCTGCCATAGACAACGTTCTTGTCACAACCAACAAGTTTTTTGATTACAAGAACAAAGATAATTGAGTCTAGAAAACACTTAGCTTTAACGTATTTTGTAGCTGGCGGTTGAACTTTCACTCAACTGCTGTTGCATCTGCGGCGTACGTTGTCAATTTATGACTGGTTCACGTTCAGCCGCTAGTCGCGCTGTGTGCTTCCAAGTTCCAACGATTCTCTCTCTTCTTTTCTTGATTTTTGGTTGTCTGCTAGATACTCAAATTCGTAAGTTTACGTGTAATTTCTTTATTCTGCAGCACCCAAGGTCACTGCACGATCGCCATATTGCATTTTATGATGTTCTTATTTTTATTTGAAATGTGCCGTGTTGCCTTTTACTATGTTTTAGTATTATTATTCGTGATTGTGCTTGTTTGCGACTAAACCAAATAATTAATTTGTTAGCCGTGATAATTTGCACAATTTAAATCAAGCTCTTATTACTCTCCAAATACATCGCTTTGATTACAGGATCGGACTTTATTTGCAGGCTCTCCTTAGTGCCGTGTTAGGCCATCTCCTAGTTGATCTCTGTCCCTCTCGTTGCTATGGTAACCCCACTTTTAAAAGAGTATTGACAGGCCCGTGCCATGCAATTTATACTTCAAAGATGTCATTAGAATATTTGTTATGCTACAGTGTGTCTAAAATTTTAATCCATAACACATGATAGTTGATGGCAAACGATAGTTGATTTATTTTCAGAGGAAGGCTTATCGCCTCTGCGCCTGCTAGGACAGTAACCGCCTCTCTGTGATGCACCGCTTGTGGCCAGCGGAACAGGGGGATCGATTGTGTCTGCGGTAGCTGCTACAAACTCTCTCCGTGAAGCACCGTATTGAGAATACTGAGGTGTACTTACTTCTTCAACGGGAACAGCGAGATACACAAAAAAAAAATCGTTTCTTTGTTAGTTTGCACGACAACAGTTAGTAATTAATTCTATACATTTTTTCTACGTTCACGAGCATACGACGATTGCACACATGTCTAAAGGGGCCAACACACCATTAGTTTAACTGGGAAGTTATCTGTCCTAAATAACTTTGTCAAAATCTGTACAGTTATCTGAACTGAAGGTTTGTTCAGTTCTATGTTTTTAATTCTCGCAGTTATCTCTTCAGTACAGTCGTGACGAGCGGCAATGGGTGACAGAAAAAAGAGAGCAGCTGTTTGTTGGATGGTCGCAGCTGTGTTGCTAGAAGAACAAAGAACAGTTGCCATGAATGTTGGAGAAAAGATTGGTTTCTGCAAAGAAACGTTTTTCCCAGTGATTTCCACTTACTGAATGAGTTACAAGAAGGAGGGAAAATAAATGATTTCAGGAATTACATAGTAATGGACAAAACAGCATTTCAAATGCTCTTGAGCAAAGTTGCATCACTCATTGAATAGGTACACGTTGCTCGTATGGGACTAATTGCTTCTGTTCGGTTCCTTTTTGTACACGATTAGAATATGAAGCACATTCCCACAGTTCAGAAGTCAGTCTTTAATAAAAGCCGAAAGTGGATCTTTGTTATCTTTTTGTTTTCATGGAAGTCATGGTGGTTATAGGTTGAGGTTAAGGTGACTAGGTAAGTCAAAACTGCGTGATCTGTACAACTATCTGAAGGAATTTCACAATTTATTGTTACAATATAGGAGTTCCTCGGGCAGATGAGCGGCTTGATTAAAGACCTACCTGAACTGCGCAGTTACATCCGTTTGTAACTCAGACATTATATCACACGTAATAAACTGCGCAGTTAAACTGAAGGGGTGCAGGCCCCTTAACTAAGAAAAGGGTTATAGAACCAGTGAAGAAGCGATCACGTTCCTCGCCTTTATTTAACTATTGAGAGTAGTATATCTGGACTTCTGGCTTTATGGGAAAGGCATGGAAATTCAAAAAATTAAATGGATTAAGAAATTGAAAGTGATACTTAGAAGACACACGGGCTCTGAAGTTATCAAAGTCTTTAGAGACACCTCACAGTTAATTAAAATTGGGTGTTAATTCTGAGGACGGTAAAGATTTGAAGATGGTTCGAGAGGGTAGAGCAGCTAAAGTTGTAAGCTGGAACAATGTTTACTCGCACTTCAATCACGTTCTTTAGGCGAGAGGTTAGGAAGGAAAGGTAATTACCATATCCTCAAATAAATACAAAGTCTGTCCTCACAGGTAGTGAAATTTTAAACAGCATATCAGGCAATTCTGCACCAACTGTTTCCTTTAGTTGTTTTCTATATGAATTAAACGTTGCATTTTCATTGTTTTTGTCATCAAGTTGCATCGATAGTTTGGCCAGATACAAATTGTAGCCTAACACTGCTATCAAGCAACTAGGGTACAAATGATTGTTTTAAGACATTTCCTTCCTCAGTCATTTTGGAGTGAGATAGCTTGGCATCTTCTTGGTGAATCTATAGTTCTTCCTCGGCTCCATTAACACCGTTGATCCCTTGTGTTGGTCGCCGGTTGATTCATTTGGCTTGCGGAGTGATGTGCAGCATCGTAAAAAATTTTCAGGATGATCCCCGTCCTGCTATCCAGATTTCAGTAATTATCTTGACGTCGACGAGGCGTAAAGCCATATGAAAAAATAAAACAAACAATCGAAGCGTTCAGCGATCCTCGTAATTTCCAATCCATAATCAATGCGGGTGGATTGGTGTGGGGCTAACTTCAGTACTCTGTTTGTAGCATCTGCAGCCTTTCAAAGTTGCAACCGGCTGCGTATCCCCAAGATTTCGTTCTTCAACCGAAGTGTTTATTTATCTCCAGAAGTTTTATTTCTGAACCAAAATTAAGAGTAATCAGATTGGCCGATGGTGAGACCTTGATTTCCAACAATGCGTCCTTTGTATCACTGCAGTAGCGCGGCATTAGCCAGTTCAACTAAATCAACGGCTTATTGCTAATTACTGTTAATGTTTTCGTTATATTATAATTTCCTCTGTTCGTATAATAATCCATTCTTCTATGCCATCAATTGAATGCAATGAAAGAAGTGTAAAATTTCTTTGTTAGTTAATTAAAGGAATTTTTAATTAAAGAATTCTCGAAGTAATTAATTTTAGATCGCTAAAGAATTTTCACCGCCAGCTAAGCATGCAAACACGTCAGTTTTGATCTCAAATTAGACGCTTAGACGATAATGCAAGAAGGGGGAGGTTCAGGCGATAGTTTAATGTGCGGAAAATCCAATTTTTGTTGTTATGTTGCTTTTTTTAATAATAAAAAAACTGCTTAACGTCTCTTAACAGCGAGGTCTTTAGAGACGGGAAAGGATGGGGGGGGGGGCGCAAGGAATGTGAAGGAATTCGGCCATGGCCTTTTGAAGAAAACATCCCGGCATTTGCCTGGAGTGATTTGGGAAATCATGGAAAATCCAAATCTGGATGCCCGGATGGGGATTCGAACCGGCGTCCTCCCAAATGTGAGGCCAGAACGTTAACCGTTACACCACCACGCTTGGTTTGTTTTTTGTAATTTGCTTTCAGACACATTGTCATATCAATAGGAAAAACTTTTTGGTCTAATCTTCAACGAACTGAAGATCTCTGGGATATTTCTTCGAACAAATCTGGATAACTTATACATGGGTCTGCCTCGATTTCCATTCAATTCACCTTATAGCTCATTAGTTGGTTGCAATAACTCATAACTCAGTAGTAAAATTATGAATAAACATATATAATCTGTAGTATTTTATACGTGTTCTTGTACTGGCCTGGCCAGAGATATTAGAATATTTTGATCTGTTCTGCAGCGTTGTTTGCTTTACAGTCTTAACTGACCTTACCAACGTCCAGTAATACACTGAATGCGGAGCTGTCTCTAGCAGAAATAAACTATTATCTCTGCTTAGTTTTTTTTTTTTCAAACTAAGCATATGAACAAAGCCAAGCATTATCCGTGCAATATTTTAATTCAATTCATCCAGTGATAGAACGGATTGTTCCTATAACTTTCCCCGTTTTATTGTAAAATACTTTCCCCTTTCTTCGCTGAGGTTGTCATCCTAACTGAATACTGACGTTCTGAGTGTTGACACTACTCTCATTATCAGACCACAAAATTCTATCAGATATTTGTTATATAACTCTTTAGGCTTTCGCAAAAATCTGGAATATCATATTTACTTTGTGGCATAAGAAGATGAAGTCTTTGCCTCCGATTCCCTTCTTCCTCTCATGTGGTATGCTGGAAATTATGTGGTAAGAGCAGGAGTAGTCGGAGTATGGTTTGATTATTGTCTTACGGACATAGTGTACTGCAGATAACACTTTGTATGTTCCACTCTACTCATAACTGCAAATCCTATTAATATAAAGCGATATTATCTATTGCAAGCCAGCGTATTTAATATCGAAACACGTGTCTGTGATTTAAATCTGAAAATGTATGTTAGTGCCAAGTAGAAGTTCGTTTCACGGTTATGTTATGTGTATAGAACACTGTATTACGATGTTTATTAATTACGCGACTTTTTACTGCCCACTGTTCATGTAAGAACTGCTTTTACAGATAACTTCCCTTCCTGTATTTACCTCTTCTTGTCTTGTACAGACTCCCTCACATTTTTCAAATTAAAATAAATCTATCGGATTAACAATGACCTGATCTCTTCTGAATCACATCAGATGAGTTCAACACGAAGCAGCTAGCTTCTTGCTCGTGAGACCTGCGCTTTTAACCTTCCAGCGTGCCCGTAGCTGGTAGCGAAAGTAGCTGATGCTCTACTTCTTGATTGATGCCGTGGCCCACAGCGTCGTGTGGTGCGTTCGCGTTTTTGTCACCTCAACCGACGTGGTGGGAGTTGGTCGTTTTTCGGTGCCCATCACACGGCGTCCAAACCCTAACACAGCGAGGTGATTTATCAACCGGACGAGCGACATCCAGCGAGAGACGGGAACTACAATAGAATACAGGTAAGTGTTTAATCACAAGTATTAAAATGACGCTTCCCGCAGCGCAATCAGTCATTCTCACATGACTTAATTCACGTTCGCGGCTTTTCTGGATATATGGACAATGAGTGCATTCCCCTTTTACTGCATCTCGTTCTAAAGCTGAAAATAATGTCAACACAGCAATAAAACAATTAAAAACAAATCTTCTACAATTAAGACTTTCATTAAAATTTGATCGATCAGTAATTTCCTTGCGTATTCTATTTATAACTAGAAGTTGTGCATATTGAGGAATCAAGAATGTTCTAGAACTACGATCATATCCAGAAGCCAAGTTTTGAGGTTGGAATGTAATAAACAAAAGATTTGTGCCAAAAAATGAACCTCTATGCTATTACCCTTACAAGTAATATTAACAACAACGTGGTTTAACTGTGAGACTAATTTTCGCATTAAGCTGTTAGGTCTTTCATTATATTATAAAATTTTTTGCAGAGATTTACACCACAGTATAATACTGTAAATAAATGAAATATGAAGTGTCAACATACAATATTAATTTATTTTACTTAATAATTTGGTCAGTTTTTTATTCATAAATAGAATGATAATTTGGCCCTCGAACAAGGAAAGGTTCCCCTTGCCTGCTCTGTACACTGTGGAGAGCTTTCGAGAATCAACCCAGGAGGTTTGGTACAGTCTGGTGGCTAGAAACTGTACACTCCTTTCCCTGCTATCCAACTAACGAATCAAGAAAAAATTCTTCCATCTCGTGTGTATCGAAGTATCTAACCCAGTGCAGAGTGGCAGACAACGTTGAATGTCTTGTCATGCTCGGTACCCACTATTGTGGCTGCATCTTTTTAGCGTCATCAGACTGGATCGGGAAGATACAAGGAGTCCAGGTTCAAATCCCATCTTCGTTGCAGTATTTATGTAAGTTGCTGCTGTAACATAACTGAATGCTGGAACGGTCCATAACGTTCTTCTTACCGTACACAACACAAACTAAAAATTTCTCAGACAGATAACAGTATTTAAGTTTCCATTAGATTAATTTTCCCCAATAAGGCAGAAGGCCCGAGGTTTAGAAAACTCTGTCATTATGGCGAGCCGAACATCCTGCATGGGTATCAAGATCGAATTTAGGAAATACGATGATCCAGAAAACAATGCATAACGCCAATAACACTGTCAACTTTACTCGTTAATCTCAACTGCTCCTCGTATTCTGTGATGGTCTCGTCTGTCACTGATGGACATTTGATTTAGAGTGCGTACTTTCCAGAATCGGAAGCGTTTATCCCAATAACGTAATTGTCACGCCAGAAAGTAATTTAGCTCTCAGTATATGTAAGTTTGCTTCACACTCTACTGAACGTGAATATGCACATGTGATCGCGATGGAATAAATAAACGCATTCTTTCGTCTTTGAAAATGACAATTGGTGTGCTCATCTTTTATGTTAAACACATGTTTTGAAAATCGTTATATCAAGATACGTTTTATTTACGTCCATTAAATCCAGGTTATAAAAGATTTTTTACTATGAAACGCCAAAATCCATATTGTGATGCAGCGTATATTTATTTATTTAATTATGTCCAAGACACCACTTCAATACTATTTAAGGAAACAAACTTAACACACAATGAAACAACATTACAACACACATTTATACATACATATTGAACAACTCTATTGTAGTGCCAGGATTGTTAACCATTTTATTCCGTAAGCAGACCAGTTAATAGCAGCCTGGATGGCCTTGTTATACGTTGCGCCGCGTCTTCCAGTGTGCAGGTCTCATAGTTTGCTGCACATCAGCAGGTGTTGTGGATCCTTCACTTCGCCACATTCACAGTGTCGTCCTCTCGGATGAACTGTGTATAGATTCAAACATATTTTTCGTGCAGTAATTAGTAATACATGCAGAAATTTGATATTATACCGAAGTACTCCAATGATCTAAAATAGTTGAGGATATTCTAATATTTATTTGCGTATAAGTAATATACAGGGTGAATCAAAAAAGGACTTTAAGATTTTGCATTGATAAAGAAATTAGTTGAGATAATTTACAGAATCGGTAGGCAACAACCTCAAGTTTCATGTACGTAGTGCACCAGTACAACATTCCACCACCAGGAGCGCCAGCGTAGTGCACAGTTAAAATGGCTACTTTCACTGGTGCGAAGTATGCTCGCTATGTGGTTTTGTTCCGTGAAACGAACTGTGTGACAACTGTTCGGTGTAAATTTCGCACCGAATACGCTAAAGAACCTTCAAGCAGGTCTACAATTTCCTCACGAAACAAGAACTTTGTTCAGACGGTTTCCTAGATAATCGCTTCCCAGGTTGGTGGATTGGCCGTAAAGGGCCAATCACATGGCTCCCTCGCTCCCCAGATTTGACACCACTGGATTTCTTTCTCTGGGGATCCATTAAAGATCGTGTGTATGTTCCTCCGCTACCAAAGAATTTGACCGACCTGAAAAATCGAATCTACGCTGCCGTTGCACAAGTTGCACCCGGTTTGCTGCAACGAGTGTGGGAAGAAAGTGATTACCGGTGGTATGTTGGCCGCATGGTAATAACAGCGAACCAAAATGACACTTGACACTTTATTTGAAACTTGAGGTTGTTTTCCACAAAAGGACACATCTACCGATGCTGTAAGTTATTTCAATAAATTTCTATATAATTCTAAAGTTGCAAAGTCGTTTTTGACTCGCCCTGTATTTGCTTCTCGAGCTATATTATCGGAAGTGGTTTAATGAAAGCATTCTCGAGAAATGCGAGTGAACAGCATAATCTTCCAAGTGCTCGAGATGCATTCTAATCCAAGGAAGGAGCTGGATCGTATCTGAAGCTATCAGACGGACGGAGCGGCTGTTTAATTTTACACGGCTTTCTTCGAGAAATTTCGCCGCTGGCTGCGAGAGGATCACGTTCGCTCATTAAATTTATTCTAGGACCATAAAGAAGCGGGCATCAGAATTAGCATACGCAATTAAAGTACTCTTGATTAATTAATCAGAGGAGTTCCCTGGCGAGCTTGTGACTCTATCACAGATAACAAAGCAGCGGAGCAGAATCCACTCGGCTTTGTTCGTAGCGTACAGGACGCAATTAGGAATGCTTCATTAATGACGAATCATAGCTGGGGAGTCAACCGAGTACAAAATGTAAGGAATTATAGTGAATCGAGAGTAAAGCACTTGCACATACTGGTACTAGCAAGAAATATGTTATTGCCACCATTTAAACCAGCTACCGCCTCAGAAAGTCACGAAGTAACTTGCTGCTTTTTACTCCTAATGGCTGACTCAGTAGTTATTTAAGTTCGTGTTTGATTAATATATTACTGATTATCGCTTTGAATTCACTGGCTACGTTTTTATATGTAACACCATTTTTATCAATGAGATGACGGTAACACTTTCCACTATTCACATTTCCCACATTTTACAAAGAAATTATCCCTCTCATCACTTCTTTCCTGTTAACGAGCGTGGTGGTGTAATGGTTAGCGTTCTGGCCTCGCATTCTGGAGGACGGTGGTTCGAATCCCCGTCCGGGCATCCAGATTTGGGTTTTCCATGGTTTCCCAAATCACTCCAGGCAAATGCCGGGATGCTTCCTTAAACAGGCCATGGCCGAATTCCTTCCCATTCCTTGCCCCATCCTTTCCCGTCTCTAAAGACCCCGCTGTTGAGAGACGTAAAGCAGTTAAAAAAAAAATCTTTCCTGTCAGAAAAAGTAAGATCAAATCACTACTATTTTAGACAAAAAGTTCTGGGCCTTGACCAAAGATGGAATCATAATTAATGTAAGTCTTAATCCAAACTAAATATACAAAATGTCTCAGGAAATTTATATTTTTCTGTAGATAGCGATAATCACAAAATTTGCATCAAATTTCAGTAGTATCTTAGTCTAAGGGCAAGGCCGAGAACTTTTCGTATGTATTCATAAAAGCCATCGCCAATATCAAGGACATATAGCAGGGAATTGCGATTTAGAAAATCTCTGTGTCTTGTTAATAGTTATTTTTAATTAAGTGACTGGTTATAAATCCATAAGTAGTTATTAGTAGTAGCGTTGCTGGGAATGAACTACTGAAAAGTTATGAAAGTGGATAATTATTAACATATCAACAGAGGGCACTAAACTTGTACCTATATATATTTATGTTTGGCTTTACGCCTCATTGACGTTGAGGTAATTAGAGGTGGGATGGGACACCCAGCAAGGAACGGGAAGAAATTCGGCCATGACATTTTGAAGGCAGCATCCCGACATTCGCCTGGAGTGATTTGGAGAAAATATGGAAAACTCGAATCTGGATGTCTGGACGAGGATTCGAACCGGCGTCCTCCTGAATGCGAGGCCAGAGCGTTAACCGCTCACCCACCACTCTCGGTAAACGTGTACTTAAGGAATGACGATCACATACAGGACTACGACGTTTAGAGCATAAAAACAAATGACTACAAAAGATTCAAACATTCACTCCAACATTTACCGTCAAGAATTAGGACGAGGTCATAAGAGGCGGGAAGGAACTGGGGAATAGAGGTCAAGGAATCGGAAGGAATTCGGCCATGGCCTTTTGAAGAAACAATCCAGTCATTCGCTTGGAGGGATTAGGGAAAACAATGGAAAACCGAATTCTGGATGGCCGGATGAAGATTCGAACCTTCGTCCTCCAGAATGTTGTCAGAAACCGCCTCAAAATTCGACCATATTTCTCCTTAATTTCCTTAATTTCTTAGCTTCACGATGTCAGCTCAAAATCAAATGTTCCTTGTTTCACTCCTAGCACCATCTGCGGTACGTTAATGGAAATCCTTTAAAATTTTACAAGCAGTTCTTTGGTGTATAGCGGTCAACGAGAAATGGAAACTAATTTCTGGATAGTCCTCTTTACTCCTGACACGATGGAATGTGCATTGAACAAAACCGTATTAAACTTTTAACACAAGTTTTCGTGGGAATCACGTTCAATAAAACGTAAGTTGCTTCTCGCAGTCGAATACTAAAATGTTTTTTTATGCTTGTAGCACACAAATATATATATTAATCTTATCTCTCAGATTAAAGTACAAACTGTACAGATCAAAGCCGTTCGAAGAGCTTCCACGTAACAGAAAGTTTCCCAACTAGGGATTTGCGCGCAAGTATACCACTACTGCGACTGCGAGACAGGATACGTCAGCTGGCCGCATCCTTCTACAGGACAGCCCAAAACTCACGGAACCCTCCGATAGTGGCAATGGATACAAATGACACCTACTTCTATCGTCACAAAAGACCACTCTCAATTTTTGAAGAGCAATAAAGAACTATAGCAGCTCCAGAGAAGACATACCAGAAGAAAAAAAAAAATGATGAATGCGTATGAAGTTTGGAGGAAATATCTTCGGACAACAGGGATTATAACTAGCATTTATTAGTTATTCTGGCATTTACAATTCTAGGCATATTTAACATTAATGTAAATACATTATATTGTAAATTATCAAAGCAATGCCTTAGCCGGATGAGCAAAGCAACCAATGGTTGAATTTAACTTCGGCTGAAATGATCAAAATTAAATGATGGAATGCAATGAGCAAAAACAATATCGGTACATCATCCCAAAAATATAATTCACAAATAAATATATTTTAAAAAAGTAATACCGATATATTACCAACATCCCTACTCTTCACTGAGTTAACGTACTGGCTAAATGATTCACTTGGTAAACCTGTGTGAACTGAAACATTTGTTGATTATTTACAATAAGTTTATTATAAATATGTAAGTCAGTGGTCCTCTTAAGCTTCCCTATGTGGCTTCTGATCGCATATAAAAAACATACGGTCTCGCCAAATATGACGGCATCTAAATGCCGACAACATCAGACTAAGAGATGGATATTCCAGTCTGATTGTTAAGCTCACCCATCTGATTTATAAATTTGCCGCTGGATCATAATTTTTAGTGCCCATAGTTTGTAGTTGTGCCCAGATGTAAAACAACAGAAAGTGTCAAAATGCTTAACACTTTTATGCACGGGTTTCGTATCTGTTTTTTCAGTTCAGTTATTTGATAACTTCTCATTATTAGGCACGGAAACCTCAGTAATTGATGCTGCAGCACATAAGGAATCGTTACGGTTATCCGACAATACTATTAAATTGGGAACTGAATTATTTTTAATATCCAAAAGAATTATATATTCATCTATGTATTTAAGATGTATCAAAACGATGAATAAAATCAGCAAGTACGATGTAACATAGAATTGTACCGCTGTCTGCTGGTAAAATGCTAGTGGCTTAATCTTTGTAGGTGTGTTTGTTGCCTTTGCACCTAGTCTCGCCTTGGAAGAACTATACATGTAACTGCAACAATAATATATAATGTGCAATTTGTAGACCACATGACGCAAGAAATTATTATTATTATTTGACACAGATTATCAACAATTTAAAATTATACAAGACTAGCTTCAAGCAAGTCAAAAACGACGGTTTGAACGCAATATTCTGGCAGTACATTCTTTTTTTCAGTTTGTTAATTATACGGAATTGTTATTACATAATGCTAATGGCGTTGGTTTTGTAATGTTCTACATATTTCATTTGCAGTTCACATAGCAATACAGTGGTAACTTCTACTGAATTAATGACGACGGAAGAATAGAACCAATAACATTAAAAATAAATTAGGAATCCCGAAAAATTTTGCTATCCATGTAATATCAGTTTTATTCCTGGTCCAGGCACTTTTCAGCACGATACGAATGGAACTACTATCACCCGCATTAGTTAATACCTTTTGTAACATGGCGCTTATGAAACCAGTTTAAACTTTTTTTTAAACTGATTTCAGAGCGAATTATGCTTTAACAAAATGTGTCAGTTGCGATTCTGGTCAACTTAACCACAACTTCCACTAATATTGCATTCGAAAATTATAGCTTCTATTACACTCATATGATAACGACGGGCATCACCTGAGGTGGTAGTCGGGAATTGATTCTGGAAAAGCTTGTATGGAAAAGCGAATAACGATCATTTTAAACATATTTTCGTGACATGAATACCATACTGTGGTTATATAATCGGAGTATTTGGCTATGATTTGTTTAAATAAATGCATTTTACTTTAAATCCAGGAAAGTATAATATCTGAGTGATACAATCGCGATTCGCACATTTCGTGTAAACTTTCTCTGAATAAAATTCATTGTTTATCTTCTGCCAAAAGCATTCCTAGGTTAGGTTTTAACCTAATTTTTATAACTGATACAGATAATATAACACAAACATGGAATACTCTTCTCCTTGCATGAATTTCTGCATTTAGTTGTCGTTAATAAATAAAAAATAACATGTAAATTTAAACGAACGTACCAATTGTAACTTTGTAATGTATGATTGCCTGGCATTAATTTCTTTTATCGCTGCTCTTCGTATGTTAATGCAGTTACTTCTAAAACAGTATATTACGTTTTAACTGGCAACGCACTTACTGAAAAATTCTCGTAGTTCCACATTTTTTTAAAGAATAAAATTTACGAAAATGGGACTTAATGCCTGTATTATGGCAATTAATTTCATAGCGGTTGCGTATTTATTAAGGTGTGTAAATAATTTCTAATATCTCTGCTCGCCACTATTTGGCTGCAAGAATATCATTCTTAAATTTCGATTATAAATTGAGTTGATAAAAAGGTAAACTTAAATCTTATTTAATAGCTAACACGTTTATCAAATACTAAGTGTATCATCTATGATGATAGAAGGAATTTATTCTCGGAAAGCTTGTAAGGAAAAACGAATAAGAATCATTTTTAATTATATCTTTCGTGATATGAGTACCTTACTCTGTTTAGATTATCAGAGTATTTGGTTAGGATTTTATATAAATAAATGCATTTTACTTTAGATGACGGAGACAATTTCTAAAACGGATAACTGTTATTTATTTGACTGATACAGTTCGCGATTACGTACGTTTCTGTGAGTTTTTAATAAACTTCATTGTTTCTTATGGTCTGCCCACAAAATTCTTATGTTATGGTTTAACCTATTTCATATAACTGATACAGATAAAATAGCGTAAATATTGAATATCCTTCTCCTTACATGAATTTCTGCATCTAGTTGTCGTAAAGAAACAAAAAGCAACATAAAGGAACGAATGTAATATGCTGGCTGTTGATTGGCGAGTGAAGGCTGGCACATGACCGTTCTCTAGGCAATAGCTATAGACGACGTGCGCAGTCTCCAGATTAGCATTTTATATAAGAGGATACAAGTGAAAAAGAATACTAGAGTTACCGTGCTACTGCATCTAATTCCTGGCACTAAACAGTTTCTGACTCTACAGCGGTTTTATTAAACCGCCCCAATAATTGTATGCGCAGCAACTCCAGTGCCCGCAGAAAAGTAGGTATTTTTATCTCAATTATTGTAAACAACCAATATAAAATCTAGATTCGGTTTCAAAGTTTTTTTTCTGCACCAAATAGAAATCGCTAAACATGATAGACGTACTTAAGATATTGTAGCATGTCTGGCGTTTACCTAGCATATCCACTGAATCATTTTTACTAAGCTGGCTTCCCGTTGCATTCCCCAAATATTGTTACTACAACACTAAGAAGTTTTCATTTTCACTTCGAATATAACCCTGTCAGTTTACTTCACACACTGAATTACTTTTTAATACTTCCTGATTATTTAAACGCTGAAAATGTAATGCAATAGACAGACCTCTCCGCATTGTATATAGTATGAGTGACTGTTGATGTTCGTGTATTCGATGGGACTTTAATCCTGGATGCATTTCCCGATGCACTCCAGAAGAGTATGACTGAATGGACGGGCACCGGGTTTCACCATCTCCGTTCTTTCATCCCTCGTCACAGGAAAAACAACACTCTACACTGAATACACATACTGTTACAGTCGTCCATGCTACAACAACACTGTACGAATACTGTCCCTCTGGGGGAGCCAATGGGATACCACCCCAACTCATCTTCCCAGATGTTCCAATGGTAATAGCCTACGTTCAGACACCAGTCAAGGCATTCATAGAAGAGAGTTGTGAGATTGCAAACATACAGCTGTGGCTCATCATGTTGCCAAAAGGGCTAAATGCCATAAAAATAAGAAAGAAATGTGGATTGGTGACGAGATGGTAGGAATAGTCGAGATACAATGTTAATCAAGCGGTATTTTAAGTTAAATAAATGATTGAATCGTGCTGTATGAAGAAACAATACAAATACATATGTATATTTGTTTTTAAGATATGTAATTCAGATATATTGGTTGGTTTATTACTCAAGTTAACGCTCTAATTGCACCGATGATGTCACACACGACAGTCTGGACGAGACGATACAGTGACGTCACATTACGTTAGGTTTGTAGTGAGTCTGTATTTGTCATGATAAACAGGATTGCGGCATATAAACCTCCATTCGGTTTGTCGCACGTCCGATCGACACAGTTCGCTGAGTGCTCGTCGCCTGTTGTCATTCATAATATTCAAGAATTTTCCTTATGTAGATTTCGCTGAATTTCATGATCTTCTCCAATCTAGCAAGTAAATTTTTTACTGAGGTTGAATTGAGTACAGTGAATATATTTTCGGTACAAATTTCTCTAAATTACTTTTATGCACATTTTGATGCTCGAAATCAGTGGACGGAATTATTTGGTTTGCCTATAAATGTTTTTTTTTTTTTTTTCAAAAAGCAATATTGAAATTGTGTGCGTTAAGTCGGCAACAAGCCGTAGAGTAACAGCGGCATAATGGCCGTTGCTAAACCACGTGACTGGAAAATGTTTCATTGCAAACTTATCGTTGTATATTATATAATGTAGCGCTGTCGCCACATTATATAAATCATAATGTTACCGTAATTTACATAAATCTTGGGCGACCACCTAGATAGTTTTCTTTAGTAATTTCCTAAAGTACGCAAGATTCCAACTGAGGACTGTAATGTAATGGTGAACATTCAGTGTATCATGTTGCAACGAATATTAAAGAATTATTGAAGCTAATCGTGACATTCCCGAGCCATGGCGACAGGAAGTCGGAGATAAAGGGTTTTGCCGGACAACACTGGTTTGCACCTTGGGGTGGGCAGTCAACAACAGGCCACTGCCCCGGTGCGAAAACCCGCCACCCGAATACGCTCTCACCCCGCGAACTTAGCCGAATATTCCCGACCTCTGAGAATAAGATATCGGGGATATCAAGTGACATTAGGTGCCAAACTGAAGATCCAATCCAAATGAACACATAACAAAAAATCCTGGGAATTTTCTTTTAAATCTTCGAGACTGTAAGGGGCGGAGCCAGAGGTTTCCTAGAAGAGCGACGAGCTTCATTCTAGGCTAGCCTGTGGTGGACTCCAAAAGTTGGCTTTTCTGGCTAACTGCTGTAGTCCGACTCCTGGTGTCGGAAAACTGACGTTGCCTGCTGGCTGGAGCAGATTTCGCACGGCGACACAGCCATAATACGATGATGCGCACTACCAGATCGGACGTGCCTGTAGCCGCCTTGTGAGACAGTCTCACAAACCGTGGGTCATCTCCGAACACAACAGACATCAGACGCAGAACTACAATGGTAAAATATTACGACCAAGCCATCTGATTTTACATTCCGTGAAACTGAACCCTTAAGCGACTTTGAGAGGATAGATTCATGTTCTAACTTTGTAACTGAAAAACCCCTAGCTAGCGGCGTAATTTGCCAGAACTAGTTATTTTCGAATGGCATATTGTTCATTCGTGGCGCCCTGATTTTTTTGAAATGTAAAGTCACAGATTTATGATACCTATGTCTGAGGTCGTCATAACTTGTATTGTACATTGTTTCCAAGTATCATTCTTTCTTGAATATTAATTCTGAGATGGATATAAAAGTAAATTACAATTGTTTGATTGCTCATAACGGCTAATTGTACCTCTGAGTGTTAATTTTATGATTTTGCCAATTTTATGTTAACCTTTAACTACACGGGTGGGGTCTCAGCAGACCCCACGCGAAATTTTTTGTTTATAATTACCATTGTTGGCGCACTACAGACTCGTCATTGTAGGTATTCTCAGTGTGCCGCTTGCAGTAGGTGGACGTGCGCCGCGCTCTCGCAACAGTAAGTGCCTGTTTTTCATTGTTGGGGTACCTGTAGACCCCACGCGTGCTTTTACGTTGTATTTATTTGCAAAATGCTATTATAGAAATTTCCTCTTATTTCAGTATATTTTTTACAACAATGACTCGCTTTCTTCGTGATGAGGATATTGCACGACTGTTGGAAGAAGGCACCGACTCAGAATATGAAGACACAGAACTAAATGACCCAGACGAAGATGTTGATGACATCAGTGAACATGATTCGATACACAGTGAACATGTTTCTGGTTCAGAGATGGAGCTAAGTGAAGGCTCATCTACTAGTGATGAAGACGAAGAAAGCTCAGGGAACTATTTTTACGGTAAGAACAGATTCAAATGGAGTAAATCTGCCCCACATTCATCTCGTGTACGACAGCACAATATGGTACGAGAACGCACGGGACTGAGAGGACCTGCTGCTAGTAAACGTGAAATGTCACCTGTAGAGAGTTGGGAACTATTATTTACCGATGATGTGATTGAGACTATCGTGCACTGTACCAACAAAAAACTTGAGGACAAATATTCACCTCCATTATTACGGCCGTATTATGGCAACAACATTGACTGCTGTGAGTTACGAGCTTACCTTGGGTTACTTCTGTTTACGTCGATATTCAAGTCAAATCATGAAAATGTTAGATCGTTATGGGCGACTGATTTTACTGGAAGAGACATTTTTCGAGGTGTAATGGGGATAAACAGATTTTTATTCATTCATTTCAATGTAACCTTTGATGACATCAGCACACGAGAAGAAAGAAAATCTACAGATAAACTGGCTTTGATACGAGGAATATTTGAAAAGTTTCTTAGCAATTGTAGTGCGAACTATTCTTGTTCAGAATATTTATGTGTTGATGAAATGTTGGTAAAATTTCGAGGAAGGTGCTCATTTAGAATGTTTATCAAAAGTAAACCTGGAAAATATGGCCTGAAAATACAGTGTATTTGCGATGCGAAAACTCATTACTTATGTAATGCGTTTATATACTCAGGAAAACCGCTTACGCAAAGAAATATCCCTTTCGCAGTGCCAACACAGGATGTGCTAAAACTTGCAGAGCCATTTTATGGAACTAATAGGAATATCACTGGAGACAGTTGGTTTACGTCTGTTGAGTTAGTAGACGAATTACTGAAACGAGGGCTAACATACGTGGGCACTGTACGAAAAAACAAACGAGAAATTCCTCGTCAGTTTTTGCCTGATAAAACAAGACCCACTGAATCATCTTTATTTGGATTTGTTCGGGACAAGACCTTGGTATCATTCGTTCCAAAGAGGAATAAAAGTGTAGTTTTACTATCTTCCATGCATCACGAAGTGTCTGTAAATCAACAATCGAAGAAACCCGAAATTATAGACTTTTACAATGCGACTAAGGGAGGAGTTGATGCCTTGGATTTGAAATGCTCAAATTACTCTTGCTCACGTAGAACAAGAAGATGGCCAAACGCAATCTTTGCTGCAATGCTGAATATTTCTCTTGCTAATGGATATGTTCTTTGGGTTGGTTCTAATCCAAATAAAAAAGTCAGCAGAAGAGAATACATAAAGTCCACTGCAATGAGTCTTGTAAAGCCATACGTTTGCAGGAGATTAGAAAATAACCCAAAGTTGGCCAAGGATATACGGGAAATCATGTGCAAATCGGTTGGCAGAGAACAAATGTTTTCAACTCCTAATGAAGATGAGCCTGCCCCTAGTGCTTCTAAAAAGCGAAGGTGTTATATTTGCCCAAGGTCGAAAGATAAGAAGAGCTCTCTAACATGTAACGTTTGCAAACAATGTATTTGTAAGCCTCATTCAAAGACAATCAATTTTTGTTTGTCCTGTGAATCCAAAGGAAACGACTGATTTTGTAGGCACATAATGAAGTGTCATTTTTTTTTGTATTGTTAGTTTTTTCTCTTTTATAATTTTAATTTGATTTTATGCTCCACTTCTGTACATAATAAAAAAGAAGTTTAATTAGAAGTCAATATTTGTTGATTTTTATGTCATTTTCCCTGACCTATACAAACAGAAAACCAAAATGGCATGTTTTTGTGAATGGCTTTAAGTTTCGGATAAGACTGATTAATATAAGCACAATAAACGACTGAAATAATAAATACGTTATCTTTTATTATGTAAATATAAAAATATGCAAGTTATTTCCAGTAATTACTTGTAAGCACACCTAAACACGGTTGGGGTACTTCTAGACCCCACATGTTACCAGAAACAACGCGTGTACTTGAAGGTTAATGTTAACCGTAAATTCGCTCAGACTTGTAATCGCTAATGATAACAAAAATAAATGTCATATTGTGACAGTTTTCCTGTATTCCAAATAACGTCGAGATTCTTGCAAGAATCCATATTTTACTCCTTCATAAAAATTAAAATCAAAACCCCCTTTATTAATGATTAGTCATAAATGTATGAAAAATAACTACTCGTATTTATCCATCAAGGCCCCTACCACAATTATAACTTGAAGACTCCGCCACTTCTTAGCGTTAATGGCACCAGTTAATGCAAGTTGAGCGTCGATCAGATTCCTACATGTTGATTCACTAAACAATATGCTACTGGTAGGTACTGTCGGAAATCAAATAGTTTTTCGTCCCACACAATATGATGTAAGAGACTGTGTGGTCATCAAGTAAAACACTATATTGCAAGTTCTCACCATTCCTCAAGAATCCGGAAATCTTATCATTCTCCAGGATCATTACTTTCGATTTTTCAAGCGTGAAAGACATTATGTTGTGTTCAATGTTTTCGACTACAACCACCGGTGTAATGTCCTGTTTGAAATCCAGTCCGACAGGGATCCGTTTAGAAACACTGTTGCTTAAATTGGATTTCGACGAAAATAAAAGCTCTTCACTAGCCACTTCAGCAGACTGAACTAAGCTGGCCAGTGCACAGGACCGTTTTATAATAAGTATAGGTGGACGTGGGGATGGAAAAAGGGGGGAAAAAGGGACACCATTTCGAATTCCGTATTATTTAAATTTATCACGATGAAATTTGAATTTTGCTGCAATAATATTTGAATTTCTCACCACTTAAAGTCCTGCCATTTTAAATGACGCCATTTAACGGTATTTGATCGTGTCTGTTGCTGCCTGCGAGCGGATGTGACATGAATATAAATTGGGGAGCGCCAGAAAAGGCGGTAGGCGGAAAAGGGGAAGTTGGGAAAGTCATGTTAACGGACGTCAAGTTAATAACGGCTTCCCTACCTACTAACCCCATTATTCGGAACCTATACAAACTTTTGAAAGATATTGATATCAAACAGTACTTTTTACTTTTACTTATTGCTTTACGCCTCGTCGACGGCTAAGGTCATTAGAGGAGGGATAGGACTGGGGATAAAGAACGGGAAGGAATTCGGTCATGTACTTTTTGAAGGACGCATCCCGGCATTCGCCTGGAGTGATTTGGGGAAACCGTGGAAAACCCAAATTTGGATGCCCGAACGGGAATTCAAACCAGCGTCCACCCGAATGCGAGGCCAGAATGTTAACCGTTCACCCACCACGCTCGGTATATCGAACAGTGATTGTTAAACTATCGTCGTCTATCTCAGATGTTGATGCTATTGACCAACTATATAAAAGGATCAAAACAGTAAAGTACTGGGAACAGCTGCAGCGTAATCTGGATACAATATCTAGTTGGAATGGTAAACATGAGACGGAGATAAATGCAAAGAAGAGTCAGCTTATTAGATACACAGATAAAAAGCTTATAGTTGATTATGATTATAAGATGGGGAAAGAATAGCTTGTTGAAGACTTGAAATATAAATATATTGGCACAACATTTGATAACATGCTCAACTTGGCTGCACACATTCGAGACGTAGTAGGAAAAGGATTCAAACTTATTCACTTGTTAGTGATGAGGGGATGAATGAGAGAAGTAAAGGAATTGGGTTACAAAACTTCGGTCGGACCATGCTTGAATATGGTGGTGTAGTATGGGACCCACAATTTTGGTATCAATTACGGAAGTTGGAGAGGGTGCAAAGATGGGCTGCTAGATTTGTCTTTGGAAATTGCTTTAAAACACATTAAGTAACCGATATAATAAAACAGCTGGAATGAGATTCAATAGAAGACAAGAGAAGGATGAAGAGGATCAGAGGAGTGTACAAGGCGTATATTGGTGATTAGTGGAATGATATTGCTGTATTAACAGTAATCCTGGGAAGAGATGACGATGACCACAAGCTGACACTCTATTTCAGGCACAAGCGTGTAGGAAGATTTTCTTTCGTAGGTAAGGGGGTCAGGGATTGGAATATGTTATCAAGAGAAATGATGAATAATTTACCAAAACCGGCGAAACAACTTAAAGCTTGTAGAGGGTAAAAGTAGGTGGGTACAGGAAAGGGGGTGGAGGAATTGATGTGTAGGGAATTTGCCGCAGGAGCCTGCTCTCCATCGCAATTAAATTAAACTAAACTACGTTATCTTACTTGGCACAGAAATTTGTGGATCATTACTTTCTACAAACAAGTATATGTTTCTTAGGACCTTCTCTAGATTTATTTAACATTAAGACATGGAAGTAGATTTCATATCACCCTAAGAGTAAATCAAGAATATTTATTTTAACGAAAACTGAATAGAGAATCCGTTATGTCTAACAAAAGGTTAAATGACAGATCTCCACACAGACTCTCTAAAAAGATTTACTAGATAGTAGTACATCGGTTCAAAATTTTAAAAGTGAAATAACAACGTGGCTGTAATTTGCCGGATGTTCGCTGGAGCTCCAGTAGTTCATAGCTCAGTACTTGCGCTCAGCGATAGCTTGGCACTGCGCAGGTGCTTATTGCTCCCGCTTCCATTAGTTGGTATTACACTCGCACATATTGCGGTTGGTAGAGCAGTGGGCCCAGCAGATCCCTGGATTAACGGTGGCGAGTGCTGAGACAATCAACAGCAACACAAGCAGGCCGCGAATGTATCCTCTGCCTGGACTAACACACCACAGATGTCCTCACCGCACAGTGCTCAGTCACGTGCTAACGCTATGTTCTGAAACTCAGTTTCTGTTCTTGGGGCTCACGATATTAAAGTCGAAAAGTAGATGCACCTGTAATGAATAATGCAAACTATCAATCCTTTCATTGTGTACTGTTAGACTGAGAAAGAATCGCAGGACATCTACACTAATATTATAATGCGAAAGTAACTGTGTTATGTTTTCACAACTTAACGGATAAATCGTTCTTAATGAAATTTGAGAAGAAAATCCTATATATTATTAGGAAGGACATAGGATTCTTTTTCTGGATAAATAACATATTTCGTCACGAAGTTTTGTAAACTAACCGAACGGTGACAGAAAGACAGATAGGCTCTTTAATGTTATATTAGTCGCTGAGGCTTTGTTTCTCTCGCAGCCAGTTTGCAACACATCTTCTACGTAACTTACTGATTTTCGTATCAAATTTTAGCAATAAAATTCTAAGTACACGTATGAAGTAGTGGGTATCAGCTAGTAAGATTATAAACACGTGGAAAGACATGCAACCCCACAGCCAAAAGCTTTGTTCTGTCAGTTATAATCATTGTAACAATCATCTTAGTAACATTTCCATTATACAAATTATCGTAGTAATTAATAATCAAAGGCTTAAGCCTTGTATAAACGCAACCAACAATTAATTAGTACATTGGAAGTTAATTTGTAACTACACTACTTTTGTAGAACGAAAGAGTGATAGACCTGGCATCGTAATTACCAACAATCATAATTTCTCGTTCGCCGTGTAGCGTAACTGCTAATTATAGCGGTCTGTTGGCTCAGTGGTTAAGGTGTATGACCGGAACAAAAGGTTCCCGGATCGAATCCATGTCTCGGCGGGGATTTAAATTGGCCCTTAACCCGAACTTCACCTATGATACAGCTTGCTGTGTAATGTGAAATACGCCAGAACGCTTCCTTGGTTCGGATTCTACGTTAAACTGTAAATTTCCTCTACTCGGTGGGACTACCGGGTAAGGTTAAGGTGGCTAAGACAGGAACGGAATGCGCAGCCAATAGAAATCCTGTCACCACGTCATTACGACCACACAGAATTACTATTGTTAATTATGTTATGTGTAATTATCACTTCTTAAGGGTTTAGTGAGATTTAGAACATACTGCTTGACTAAAATTTTTTGCAGCAAATTCGTATACCCCTTTTTCATAAAATTTAACCGTAGCCATTAGTTAATCAAATTAACTGATTTAAAAAATAAGTTATTTTAAAACATAAAAATCTCTGTATTAATAATTCAACTCTCATAGAGGATATTGGGTCACGAAATAGGTTTCAATCGTGAAGTTCCGCACGAATGAAAAAACGCACATCAAATCAAGTACACACACATATTCAGGTTTATTGGTTGCTTGATAACCCTTCAATGATATATGGTTGTAAATGTTCCAAGAGGAAATCGAGAAATACTACATAAACAGAAATTTGTGATTGGAAAAAACAGGACAAAAAGAGAAGAATTTTTAGCTACCGAGCGTGGTGGCTTCGCATTTGGGAAGACGTAGGTTCAAATCCCAATCCAGTCATCCAGATTTCGGTTTTCCATGGTATCTCTAAATCACCGGGTCCCGATGGTATACCGGTAGGAGTATTTTCTGAATACGCGGAGGATATTGAACCATTTCTGTCAGATATATTCCGTAAATCTTTAGAAGAGAAAAAAGTACCTTCTAGCTGGAAAATAGCCCAGGTAATTCCCGTTTTTAAGAAAGGAGATCGGAGTGATCCTAGGAATTACTGAGCCATATCTCTAACATGTCTGCAGCAGAATTATGGAGTATGTCATATGCTCGAACATTATGAAGTTTCTAGATAAGAACGAGTTACTTCCACCGTGTCAACACGGATTTCGGAAGAAGAGATCGTGTGAAACACAATTGGCCCTATTTTCCCATGACGTAATGAAAGTTATCGATGTAGGTTCGCAAGTTGATGCAGTTTTCTTGGATTTTCAGAATGCTTTTGATTCCGTTCCACACAAACGACTTTTAGCGAAGATTCGAGATTACGGTATTTCGGCTCAGATTTGCGAGTGGATACGTGATTTTCTAACTGGTCGATCACAATATGTCGTTGTTGACTGGGAAGCCTTTTTTTTTTTTTTGGCTTTCGGCAACTAAGCCATTCAGCCAGCTAAATGTGTTTTATGATATCTCTTCCAGTGAATTAGTTTCTCAAGTGCGTTTTTTAATTCCTAAGTATGAGTATTGACACCACAGGACGGACAGGACGTTCACAAAGACACACAACACTTAAACATCCATGCCTGTGGCCGGATTCGAACCGGCCACCTACGGTACGTGGAGCTAGCACTCAACAACCTACGCTACCGAGGCCGGCGGGAAGCCTCTTCTAAGATAAATGTTACTTCAGGCGTTCCCCAAGGAAGTGTAATAGGACCACTTCTTTTCTTAATATTTATAAACGATCTAGGTGACAACGTCAAATGCTGTTTGCGATTGTTTGCCGAAGATGCAGTTATCTATAGGGAAATAAGGTGCTTCAACGATTGCTTAGAAATTCAGAGCGATTTGGATGCTATTTTCGATTGGTGCCGTAAATGGCAGCTTACACTTAATTGCAAATAGTGCAAGACAATGCGGATAAGTAACAAAAAGAATCAGTTTGTTCACGAGTACAAAATAAACAATTCAGCTGTTGACACGGTTGATTCCGGGAAGTATCTGGGGATGATAGTACAAAGCAACATGAAATGGGTCATGCACATAACTTCCGTCGTAGGCATGGCTAATTCTAAATTACGATTCATAGGTCGTATTTTGAGGAATTGTAATGCTCATACAAGGGAGATAGCGTATAAAACACTAGTGCGTCCACATCTGGATTACTATTGTGGAGTTTGGGATCCGTATCGCAAGGTTCTGATTGACTCAGTGGAGAGGGTGCTGAGGAGAGCCGCTAGATTCGTGGATTGTTGTTACAGTCCTTATGAAAGCGTTACAGAATTGATACACAGATTGGGCAGGGATAGTTTGGAAGACAGACGACGTACCTTGCGTTCGAGTTTAATTGGATTATATGCTAAAATCTTTAAATTTCGACCGAGTGTGGTGGGTGAACGGTTAACGTTCTGGCCTCGCATTCGGGAGGACACCGGGCATCCTGATTTGGGTTTTCAATGGTTTCCCCAAATTACTCCAGGTGAATGCCGGGATTCTGCCTTCAAAAAGGCCATGGCCGAATTCCTTCCCATTCCTTGCCCCCGTCCCATCCCGCCTCTAATGACCTTAGCCGTCGACGAGGCGTAAAGCCGTAAGGGAAAAAAAAAAATTTAAATTTCGAGTGCAATGAAATACTTCTTCCGCCAACCTATTTAGGTCGCAATGACCGGAGGGATAAGATTAGAGAAATAAGATGCCGTATAGATGCTTTTATGTATTCCTTCTTTCCTCGCACTATTCGGTATTGGAATGCGTGGGTTTAGGATTGGTGCTTAGCATCCTCTGCCACCCACAATGTTTGTAATTTGTAGAGTATGGATGTAGATGTAAATCACTTCGGGAGATGCCGGAGTGATTACTTCCAAAGGCCATAGCCGAATTCCTTTATATTCCTTGCCGTCAGATCTTTCCTGCTCCTAATGACGTCGACGAGGTGTAACGTGACGTCGTCGAGCTATAAAAAAATGATGTCTTTGTATTTAATATGAGAAGAAATAATATGGTTACATTTATATTTTGTGGTACAAAATAGTACAAAAATTTTATTTTTTAGTATTCCAGTTCTAGCATCACAATAATGTAATAACTCAATAGGAACGAGTTGGACATAGCAAAATTGGAGATTTTAATAAGCACGCATCAATTAAAATAGGGTCAAGAAGGAACCAACAAGTTTTAGATTGCGTCATCATAAATAAATCAAGGAAATAGTACAGAAATTTCAATGTGTGATAAATCTGAAAAGCTTAATTTTTTTATTAAAACAATGCAAATTGTATACTAATAACAATATAAATAAAGGATTAGAGGATTAAGTATATTTTTTCGGAATGGTCAGAGAAAAAGATAATTCTGTTATTTGGAGAGTAAAATTTAAAGATTAAAATAGTTCAATCATTCTTAGTTGCAAAATCTGTTCCTCAATATTATTTTAAGTTTGTACAGAAAAAAAATTATAAATAATTTTTTTAAAAAATAAAAAAGTATTGCTATTAATGCGTCTATTTCAGCAGTCTTTAACTTAAGAACCACTATTTGCATAAATGTCTCCACAAGGAAAGGAAAGAGCAGATAGGTACTAGAAGAAGATTGTTATTTAAGACCCCATAACCAGTAACTGTAGCTATTAGGGCGAGTTATCGTCTTAAACAGTTGCTTTCTTAAAAAATAAGAAAATATTAGTGGCGACAGAATATCAACCTACGACTTGGTTACAGAAATGTTACATTAATAAATAGGTAGCTACAAACGGGAAGCGTTATAATGTTGTAGTGGCTAAATTACGCTTTTTCATACTTTATCAGGCATGAAGTGCTACTGCCACTTACATTATTTAATCTTTACGCACAAAAGAGAAACTTTAACAAATACGCTCGGTACTGTCAGTTTGTCAGAGTTTACCACTGTGTGGCTCAAAATAATTTCGTGATAATCTGTTAAGTGGGGTGTAGATTCATACAATACTCGAACGCCGACTGAACCGATGCCAAAAGAATTTGCAGATTGTAAATTTGTCACAGTTTAATTCTGAAATCGTGTTCTGGTAGGGTATCACCAGCCGTCATATCTGAGGTAGCAGATATTACTGATGTTATTCCTAAAGAAGCCATACATTTTCAAATTAAATAAAAATATCTTGATTCAATAATCAGCATTAGGTCATCCAAAAAACGTACCTAAGATGTCGTATAATATCAATTGCTTAAGATTTCTTTTGCGTCACTCTGTACTGAATATGCCCCACAGCGAATATCTGCTGTTGTAATTTCACACAATAGTAACAATACATTGCTTAACCATCAGAAAAATGTATTCATGATAGTAACTTTTCTTACAGTCACGTACCAAATCCTAAGGAAATTGTGATCTCGTACATAAAACAATTAAGTTTAAATTCCAACAGTATGCCATTATTAATACATAACGAAGGCGAGACTATAGACAGCCGCGACGAGTCTAGCATTCTTAACGCGGGATTGAAAAATTCATTCACTAAAGAAATTATAGGAGCCATAATCGTTTTTACACATCCAGTCGATTCGTTTGAATTAAAATCTGAAGATATCGTAAAGCAGTTGAAAGAAGTCCTAGGTTCCGATGGAATTACAGTAAGAGTGCTAGAAAAAAGCTTCAGACTGATGCAACGAACTACCGAATGATCACTTCAACGTCAATCCGCAGTAGAGTTCATTAAAAAATTCTTAAATGGGAAAAAAAGATTACACCGAACCAAGAAGAACATTTCATATGAAACTTCTGTTGGTCTGCTTTTTCTTGGCATTATGAAAATTATAACAGGAGAATCACATGTTGAGACAATGTTTTCGTTTTACAGAAAGTTTTCAACGTTTTACTATGTAATCGAGGTTACAGAATATTACAACGAATTTTTGAACGGATTCCTGGTTTCTTAACTGAACGGCGCAATAAGTTGTTGTAGCAGAAGAACCTATTTAAAAGCCGGGTATCAACTAGGGATGCGTAATACTGATGTTTGTATTGAAAACATTGGCATTCAGCCAGCATCATCTGTGTTTCATTTTCCTCAATTGTATTTGATCTTCTAGTTTTCTGGTGATAGTCTCACGTGAAAGGACGACACAGGACAAACCCAACACTTAATTAAAACCACCCATGACCTTGGCTGGACTCGAACCGGCGACCTCTGCAGTACGAAAGCAGCTCGCTCGTCCTGAGCTGCCGGTGCCGCCGTAAACTTGAAGACAATGACAAGAACCTCTTACGACAGATTATGATGCAGGTATCTGTTGCAAAGCAAAAGCTTCTCCTGGCTATTTAAAGATTCGACGTGATTCCGAAGCTATTTGAATATGATGCGATAAAAGACAGGCTAAATTTAAATGAAATTAGTGCGAAATTTGAAAAATGAACAGTGAGTACAAAATGGAGATGAAATCAAATGCTTTTCGTTCTGACGAGTAAGAGAACAAAGCAGCATGAAATGGGATCACCAAATGGCATCGGTCGTTGGACTAGCTAATTCTAGACTGCGAGTCATGGGAGGAATTTTTAAGAATATTTATGCATCTGTAAAGTAAAAAGCGCATTAAACTTTTTCAGTTCACGGCTGAAGCGTTGTGACGTATGAGATCAGCATCATAAGCGGTTTATTAATAGTATGGAGAATGTACAAAGAAGACACCCCTCTTCATTTTTAGCACACTACTCCGAAGAAGACTTGTTCTCGCTGCGGGTGGATCTGGCTTTGTCGTATATGGAATCCTGCCTCTGCATATGTTAAAAGCGTGTTATATCTGAATCGTTCGAGTAGATTCCTTTAAATAATTGTAATAATTATCTTTACCTCTTGTTAAAATATTTACTATGACTATGGATACGCACTTATAATAAGTGACTTTTTCGCAAATACTTTAACTAAAATATTTATTGCGGACCGTCCTTAAACTACGTAGATACATATTGGCCTCCTTTGAAACCCTCCCCCTCCTCACCCATCCCTGTGTCTTTTGCCTCTACCCCCCTCCTCTCACACGTAGCACGTAGATATTTTCGCTTTTGATTCCAGAAGACTTTCTGTACTGTTTTCTCTTGTCAGACTATCGGAATTTACATACGGAGATAATTAAATGACGGAAATAAATATTCACATGCTGTTGTGTGTTCTATACCTCATTTTATCTGTGAATGTAAAGATACATGGCCGGGCTTGAACCCCCCCTTCACCCCCCCCCCCTCCCAACGAAGCCCAGCGTAGTTTTCCACCCAACCCCTCCCTCCCCCTAGACCAAGCCACGTAGTTTAAGAACGCTCCCTTGTTACTGTGGACTGCCACAGTAATTTATGTGTGTTTTGACATATCTTTGCATAATGGAGTCCAATACGCACCAAGTTCGATGATTAACAAAATTTTAATTGTGTTAATCGAGTCATAATGTTTGGAGAGTTGTTTCCTGTCTTACCCAGACAGTTTTAGGAATCAAGACCTTTGATGAGCGGTTTAATATGCTAGTAGGATCAACTAGCTGAATATCATTAACAGATGGGGTTCATCTGTACTGTTCTTCAACAACCTCTATTGTTTTCAGTAGCTAATCGACTGAGAAGAAGATAGTTTGGCGAAGAGTAAGAAAGGAAATTGTTCTTTCCACAGCTAAAATAATTTCTGAGTTTCTGTGATACAGACTGAGTCACCCCCTGTCTGTAAAATGTGCTAGTTTCATGTGACGAGTTAATTCCTTCGTAGATGTAGAGTAGTGTTTTAACAATCCTAAATAAACTAATGGAATAACCAAAAGCAGTCACAAAACGTGGATGACTTATCGCGCAACATGTACCTTAAATACACCTTTTTTTTTAAAAAAAAAAAAAAAAAAAAAAAATCATGTATATGGAAAACATATCATTGTTAAGGCAACTGTTCGTATAAACGTATGAACATGGATAACGTCATAAAGCCACTTTAATATAGGTTTCCAGCGCGATATCTTTCTTCACTCCGCCACCACTGTCAAGTTGTCAGCATAAACGTGACAAGTGTCACCGAAAACTGTCACATTCTATTATGAGTGCAGAATATGCAGATACAGTGCACATGGTTCTGCTGCAGTGAAACAATACCATCCATGTATTATTAATAGTGATTTATATGAAGTGTCATAATGTTGCTACGTACGCAAATGCAAACATTTCCTTGCCAGCTTATCGAAAGAAATTAAATATTAAGTTTAAAAAAATTAATGTTAAGCACAGATTTCATTTCCTGCTCCGGAACTATCCATTTACCTGTGATGGAAAGTGTCGTACGTTCGAATCCAGACTATATTTTAACTCCGTATACAATTTCATTCAGATCCATTGAGCTAATAAGGTAGTGATTGACTAAGAAACATCAGTGTATTCATCCAAACTTTCGCATTAATAAAATTATTAGGATTACTTACTAGTAACTGTTACTTATTTTTGGAGAAAAATTCTTCCATCATGTACGGTGGAAAACGTTGTACGTACTAAGCTGAGAACATATACAACTAACGTGACCATGGAAGTTAAAAAATCTAATTTAGATACCATTGATCGTGATATCATGGTAACAGTTAAAACCAGGAATCTTTAAACAGAGTTTAATATACCAAATCCACATGTTGACTATAATTAAGTTACAGAAAAAAGGATGGTTTTATATCCATAAAATACAGATCAGATCTTTATTTAAAAAGACAAAAAAGATATTATTATATAGGCAGAAAAAAGTAGACAGTAACCACAAGAAACAGTAATATAATTATCAACAAAGCTATCCCTGTGACGTCAAACCGATACGATACAAATGAGTTCATATCATGGATCATATTCGGGAAGATCAATTTAATGGCTGCAACTACAAGTTGAAACAAGAAAAATTCTATTCGTTTTGTTTGGAACACATGTATACGGTTCCCTGTTCGATTTTGCTCCTTGCTTTGGCGAAGTTGAAGTGGTCTGGCAGAAATGTTTTTCTTGTTTTTCATATGGTTCCTATTCTCTGTATCGTACTAGTTTATCACAATGAGAGTTTTATACTATTTTAACGTTTCTTGATGTGCCTGAATTAATTTAAATTAAATTGCAATGGAGCGCATGCTCCGATGACAATTTCCCTAAACACCCATCTTCCCCCTTTTCTGCATCCACCTACATATACCCTTTACAAATTTTAACTTTAAATTCTTTCAACATTTTTGGCAAATTATTCATCATTTCTCTTTGTAACTTATTTCAATCCCTGACACCCTTACCTAAAAAAGAGAGTCTTCCTACACCCTTGTGCCTGAAATCGAGTGCCAGCTTCAAATGCGGTCAACAAGAAGAGCTAATTGTAGTCGTCTATTCAAAAATCAGCACCAATTTGCTGAGCATCATTGGTGATGTTTAAGATGACGGCTTATTTAATTATTTCTCACAGTTTTTGTTTCGATTTTCTCGGAGCTCCACTAAATATTTTCCTGCCAAGTTCCGCTGCTGTGTTTAATGCCGCAACGAATTAAAAGAGTTGACATAAATACTTCAACTACTCAAGTTTGTCAGAAATAACAATCCTTGAAAGTACTGTTTCAATAATACATGAAACTTTTCAGTGCTCCCCTTGCCGCGAGACCTCATAAAGAACACGCCTCTCTGCCTCACCGCAGTGGCTAACCTATATCCACACAGCGCTCATATTTAAGTAAATTCGTTCACTTATTGTAACGTAAACTATCGCAATTTATAAATTTTTGGAATCGCATTTTTAAAATATCTAAATGATACACTAAACTTTTGGCTTATATATATGTAGATTCTACCCTGATGTACTGCTACTGTGGTAAAATCACTTATCCTGTGACATTCGGGGCTCAAGACAAATACCAGACACCTCAAATATCCAAAGTCCATCAAGACTTTTCACCTACAGAAAGGAACAAAGAAATCCAAATACTTTATACATTTTAGGAAAACATAATCATTCTTTTGCAGGCCGGTGAATACAAAGACGTCACAGAGTTTATTGGCATATTAGTAATTTTATACAAAATATGAACTTTAAAAATTGATGGTAAAGAAAACAATCAATTTTGATATAACAGTCACGGAGTTCCACTGATCCATCATGGATAAAATATTATATATGAACTTTAAGTCCTGCAAATTAATATGAGAGCTACTCCCAGCAATTATGTTACAAGAAATGATGATAAAAAGGGAAAATTGTTATGAGCTTGTTAAACTCCTGATTGTCTTTACTATGCAAAATTTCTCGTCCGAATGTGTCGTCATCATACCTTGCACCCTATGCTACGTTAAGTTCTACTCAAAAACTATACTTAAATGCACTGAAAAATGTATGCAAATAGTTAATAAAAGCAATTACGATACTCTCCGACTGATTTTGTGCGTGTTGTCAGGTGAGTCAAATTTGCAACTTTTTCTACCATTAATGCTTGTCCTATAGCAGCAAATAAAAATACAAATTGAGAGAAAAAACAGTTTTCCTATCTCAATTCTATTAGTACATGTTGTGATGCCTCGACAAACATTGTTGCTTATATGATCTTACTGAACATCTGTCCTACTTTAAAGTATTTTTAGTGATCCATACTGTAAAGGAAATACACAGTACCAAATTTATCAGGATATTCGTACCAGCGCTTATCTTATGTCAGTGAAACAAGTTCTGAGGTGGTTTAATAATAGAGCTGGTGGGGTGCAAATTAGTTTGCGGAGTTGAAATTACAGTGCGAGCAGATGGAATATTTGTGCTTCCATCTCTGGGAGGACAAGAACATCTGCCTGGAGCTGCAGTGGACATACCTGTCCACTGGAAGAGAAATTATGCTTTCCATTTTGTCGTTTAGGTCTGTCACCAAGGATTGTCAACTCGGAGCGTGGCGTTCACAATCCAGGTGATTAGTGTCTGTCTGGTTAAAGTGCTTAAGTGACGTAATGCTTGAGTCCTCTTCGGATACAGCTCCTGAATGCGATTTGTAACATTCGAGAGCTGAATTCGGGAAAATGCGTTCTTAATCTCCAAAACGGAGAGTCATTTTTATTTTTTCGTGGTCAAAGCAAATGGAGAATTGGCTCTTTATATATATATACATAAAACATTGCAAATATCCTTAATGTTTCTTTTGCATAGTCCTTTTTCCGGCTCTAAAGAAAAATTTGTTTCAGCAGTTAATGAAAGGATTGATTCTCTTTAGTTACAAAATTTAACACTTGGTTAACATGTGTTTTCTTAATATAAGTTAGTTAAATAAATAAATTCACGTGGCTTTATTACATGTTGTCACCGCTTCAAATTGTCGCGCGTTCCGAGTCTGCACTTACAGCTTAATATAAGAGTACAGAACCTCCTTCATACCAGCAAAGCAAAGCTTTGCCAGAGGTGAATGTCTTATTAAGTTACCATAAAAATACCCTTTCGGAGCCGCGAGTTTAACCGATGGACCTGAGTTCTCATGGTTGTCGCATTAGCTACTAAGTTACCTCACCGGCGATTTGAGTAAATAAAGCTTATTTCTTAGGTTCAAAAGTTATTCAATGGATTATCCGTTTAAGTTTGTTCGTAACCGAATGGTATGAAAATCTAGGAAAAATATAATAAAATTTGTTAACGTATCTTGTTCATAAATGTTTTCTTTGAAATTCCTTATTATGTGCCATCATCATGATTTTTTCCTTGATTTTATAATCTTTTTTTTTTTTAAGAAAAATGTATGTGGAGTACAAATTTTCAACGACCTTCTCACGAAATACTCAACTAAATAAAAATATCTCAAAACATTTTTTATTGCATTTTTAAATAGGTACATATCCTACAGTACCATACTGGATATGTACTCAAAAAACTTATCTAATTTTAGTGTTAGAAATGCTTAATAAATGCTGATATGTTTTGCGGTCAATATCATATATCTCCCTTTTAAATATCATTATAATCGGCGCAAAATTAGTTGAATTACGAGTGACTTACGGGCGGACAAACATCATCATCATGGGTTCTCTGCTATTCGGCAGCCCTCCACGCCTCCCTCTGTTCCGCCATTCTCTTAGTTTCTATATATCTCCCGTTTATCATATATCCATCATCCATCATTTTCGTCCTTCGCCGACCTCTTCTCTTCTCTCCGTATACAGTCCCCTTCAGAGTAGTTTTAAGCAGACATTCGTTCCTCAGCACATGCCCAATCCAATTCTTTTTTCTGTTTCTTATTGTTTTTATGAGTGACCTTTTCTCTCCTATTCGTTCCAGCACATCCTCATTCCTTACTTTGTCCTTAAAACTTATTTTCTCCATCCTCCTCCATACCCACAAAAGATTTCAACCTCTTTAGACCTTCTTTGCGTAGCGTCCATGTTTATGCTCCATACAGTCCTACGCTCCATACAAAACATTTAACAAATTTTTTCCTCGGGGTTTCGTCCAGCCTTCCGCAAAGTAAATTTTTCTTTCTATTGAAAGCTTCCTTTGCCATTGCTATTCTAGTTTTTACCTCTTTCTTGCAGCTCATATCACCACTCGCAATACTTCCGAGATATTTAAAGTACTCCACTTGTTCAATTATTTCTCCTGGACAAACATACATGAGAAAATTATAGGAGTTCCTTTTGAATGCCATTTCGGCTTTTGAACTCTACAAAAGAGGTGGGGCATTCTATGTGCATGTTTGACAGTCGTGTTACCTTGAACTTGTGCAATTTAGCAGTGAAACTTGCCTACCGCTGCTGATGCCAGTAGCGACTTCATCACTCAAAGGGAGAAAAAACTAAAAACGTCGAGCAAACTGAAAACTGGTGACAGGTGATTGACGACTGGGAGCGGTGTTGTCAGGTGCAGAACACAGGCGGTGGCCGCTAGGCAGCGAACAGTTAAGCTTGATGATGTATGTATGACTCTCAATAACAGGCTGATATCGCCTCAACAGCTTCACCGCATAAGCCGCGTGTTATTCGCTAAGATTATTGTAAGATTATACCATGAAACCAGGTTTCAAAAAATTTGTCTTACTTCTCAATAAATGATAATAAATGATTTACTAAATTATTGTAAGCCTCTGATATTATTTTTCATCTTATCAAACCATTCAGTGTCTTAGTAAGCGGTAGCTTTCTGCTGAAGACTGTAAGGAATATCTGTACTGTGGCGCTGTAGTTTAGAGAATATTTTACGTAGGTCTTAATCTAAGTCTGAGAGTAAAACACTTGTCACATCATTTTACTTTATTCTTGCGATTGTCACCTATGCACTGTGTTTAGCGACATTTTTACTATTCAGAATCTTTACTGATCCACAGTGAATATAAAGAAGTGAAGTTTAATTGAAGGACATGAAAATTCTAGTATTACTCTTATTGTTGTTATAATAAATTTATTTGGGCTTTAGCGAAATACTACATAGTTTGCTTGTATACACATCTGTTTATTTATTTATTTAGCTTATTGCCATTGCATAAAAATAATACAATTTAACATTAAATTATAATTAAAATTCAAAATTAACATGATGTAGCCAATCTACAGCTTCATTTGATATATTAATAAAATCTATCGGTGATCCCCTGAAGGCTCGAAGTGGGCAATCAAATGTCACGTGACGGATGGTTTGTTTTTCCTCACCACAGTCGTATCTCGGTGAATTTCTCATTCCCCATGTGTACAAAGATGAAGCAGATCTGCCATGGCCAGATCTAACTATTTTAAGAGCTGCCCAGGTCTTGCGAGGAAGGTCGAGTCTCTTTAGTGCCTGTTGACTGTCAAACAGGGAGTGCCATTCTGGTGGGGCTGAGGCTATCCTCTCCACTTTCCAAGGCCTCTCCCATTAAAATTATCAGATATAATCTGTTTTACAATTTTTACGCTTGGATTTCTTGATTTAAGTCTCTGAAACTTATTAGCCATGTCGTCATGGTTGGGCAGATCCAAGTTATGACAGATCTTATTATATTGGGCAATAAGTACATTTTTAGCTATAGATAAATATCCTCCACAATTAAAGAATTTTAATTTACAGAGGCAAAAACATGACATAACATTTTCTAAAAAATCAAAGTCAATACATCCTAGGTGAAACAACCAAATGGAAATGTTTGTTAAAAATAAAGGTTAATTTCTTTGACACTTTCAATACAGATACCTCGAGCGTTGTACCTATCTTAATGTGTAAGTTTGAACGCACGGAAAGGGATCTGCGGGATATGACAGAAGGCGCCCATGAGCCACCATCCCGGCATTTCCCTGGCGTGATATAGCAAAACCATGGAAAAACCAGATCAGGATTGCCGGAGCGGTTTCTTGAGACAAACTTCCTTCAGGTCTAAGTTTTGTCACTTGATATATCCTTTCTAATCTATTCCATTATAGCTTGTAGGAAAAAATAACTTCAAGGAAAGAACACTATAATTACATATACTGCCACGAAGTGGGTGTTTCTACTTTGCGGCTTCTCCAGCGCCTCTATTAACCCTTTCTGATGAGGGTACACACATAATAACAATATTCCAAGAGAGGTCACACTATTGTTTGAATGCAATCTATTTTAATCCCAACTTGCATTGTTTCAAAATTACGAACTATGAAACGGAGTGTATGATTTGCTTTCCCAATCACCTTCTCAGTGTGTTCATTTCGCAACAATTCATTATGAATTATTACCTATAAGTATTTAACGCAATCTACCGTACTAAGCACTGTGTTATTATGTTCAGCACTAAAAGTCGTCAGATTTTTATTTATATGTGTGTATCACTTACCACTTTTTATCCGTTAACTCCAAATACTGCCGGCCTCGGTAGCGTAGGGGCTAGAGTGTTAGCTAAACGTGCCGAAGGTCGCCGGTTCGAGTCCGGCCGAGGGCTTGGGTGTTTAGTGTATGTGTTGTCTCTATGTCATGTAAATCGTGTTGTGTCTAGAACCACTTGGAAAAATAATACACTGTGAAGCAATGAAATACACTGGATGATTCAAAATACACTTGAGTTGGCTGTATGGCCTCGAAATTAGTTTTACATCAGCTTGTAACAAACCGCAATCATCCTAGATTTTTGTTTCTCGATAATTAATAGCATCATTAGCTAATAGTCTGAATTTTCCCCTCCAGATCATTGATGTATACGAGGAAAAGCAGAGGTCCTATAACCCTTCTCATTTCGGACTTCACTTCGGTCGGTGAAGAACATTCACCATCGAGAAGTACAAACTGTGATCTATCTTTCATGAAAGGAAATCCGGTTGTACGCTTGTCTGGACATACCATAACTTAACCTAGTATGAGGCACAGTGTTGAAACCTTTTTCAAATTCTAGTAAAATTAAGTCAGCCTGAAATAGCACAAGATGAAGATTAAAAATTTGTAATGTAACAACCATAGAACTAATTAATATGAAATAGTGTATGTAAGGTGATGCGTTAGTATATGAGGTGGACTCCGACAGTAAACTGAAAAGTTATCTTCGTCGATCTTTGATAGTAAATCTTATAGAAAACCAAAAAAACACGAAATTTTTAGAAAATTGTATGATCATTATCCTGTGCAAATTTTAGTACAGAATTCTAAAAATTCATCAATTTTAATTTGAGTGATTAACATCGGCATATGTAACACAGGCCCAAAGTTTCTTAGACTCGTTCGTAAAATCGCTACTTAGCACATTAGTAGAGGATATTATTAATAATTAAGTAACTCCAGAAAAATATGCCAAAATAGTATATATTACTTATTTATCAATTTATTCAATGTAATAATCTTTTTCGAGCAGTAGAAACGATTATTACTTTTATCCTTTTAGATGAGCCTGGGGGTTGTAAATATGTCTATCTCCTCATCTATTTGTTATTTCAAAACTCATAAATCATCCTTCTATATTTTCTTAAATATGCTGATTTAGCGGCATAAAACATTATTTCTTAGAAGGAAATCTGTTTCATCTACGCTGAAAGCTACTCAGAAGTTGTTGGGTTGAATTCTCTACTTTAAATTCGCTCCCGTATGCACAAGAGAATGAGTGCTGCGTCCATTCACAGCTATATTACTAAAGAAAACTCAATTTCGCCCTCTTGTCAATGGCTCTTGAATGCTCCCAGCCTGTTCACACTTCTTGACTGTATTCAAATAAAGGTGGCCGCCTTTGTGCACAGTAGTAGGGGCCGTGATTGAATTCTCTGCTTCGTGCCTACCTGCGAAACAGGGTATGAGTTGGACAAACAACAGAACAAAAACCTCTCAGGGGTGCCTTCAAGATGATTCTATAAAAGATACAAAGTTGCATCTAATGTTTCAGTCTTTTTTGTCAACAAATCATAATGATATTCTGGTAAAAGTATTATGACCGTTCTCCACAATTCTTAACGTAAACCGAAGTGTTAGCTATTTTGTCTGTACGTTTAACACGAGCATTCTGTTGAACTTCGATCAGAATATTATTATTAGTATTCAAAAACTACGTTCGGAGTTTTCCCACTTGGTGCCGTCTTCAGGCAGTGTTCTTTGTTTAGGAAAACCACTTACTTGAATGATCTGTTGCAGAAGTTGTGTCAACACGTGTTAACAGTAACATATGTAGCATTTAAAAGTTGTGCATAAGTCCATGAACCAACCTGTCGCTTCATCCAAAATCTTGTATTTTGAGTGCGTCAGTTTGTTTTTGTGACCTTGTGCCTCAGAAAATTGACAGACTTTTTACTTCAGAACGGTAAGAGTATTTTCTGAATACGCGGAGGAAATTGAACCATTTCTGTCAGATATATTCCGTAAATCTTTAGAAGAGAAAAAAGAACCTTCTAGCTGTAAAATAGCCCAGGTAATTCCCGTTTTCAAGAAAGGAGATCGGAGTGATCCTAGGAATTATCGACCCATATCTCTAACATCTGTCTGCAGCAGAATTCTGGAGCATGTCATATGCTCGAACATTATGAAGTTTCTAGATGTGCACGAGTTACTTACACCGTGTCAACACGGATTTCGGAAGAAGAGATCGTGTGAAACACAATTAGCCCTATTTTCCCATGACGTAATGAAAGTTATCGATGCAGGTTCACAAGTTGATACAGTTTTCTTGGATTTTCAGAAATCTTTTGATTCTGTACCACACAACCGACTTTAAGTGAAGATTCGAGCTTACGGTATTTCGGATCAGTTCTATTGCTTTTGCCGTTATTAGCCAGAGTTAATTTTTAATGATTCGATGTTTTTATAAAAAAAAATCGATGCATCGAATAGAAAAATTCTTGTCAAAACGTCGAATTAATGCGATGGATGGTACGGTAATCATCGAATGGCATCCATGTGTAGTGAATATCCCTGAATTCTTGAGTTTGTCTAAGTGTGCGTTTTTGAGGACAGTTAGTTTGGTTTATCGTCCTTTATTTATGAGAACTCCAACTTCGGTTAGTTCTATGAGACAAAGTAATACTGCTGTCTTAGTGAACAGAGAGATGTCATTAGTTATATAGGGATGCGAATTTATCAAAGTAATTAGTCGGCACTGCTTATATTCAATAAAGTTTTAAACCGCAGAAGTATCCGTCACTGTGTAACCAATGCAAATGACAGTTAAGAATCGTCAGGGACTTTTATTAATTGAAAACACATGTTAATTATTATTACGCAACGTACATGCAAATAAGAGAAGAGAGTAGGAACATTAGGTAATATTCAAGAAACATTAGGATTTGTGAACGTAACAAAGTTACATAGAACTGTGATATTTAAAAGAAATGAATGCCTGGTAAATACTGTTGTGGTGGAATCTTCTGAGAGAAATGTTTGTTATAATATTGGTCAGTTAGTCTACACGAGTATAAAGAGGAATTTGTATTAAAAGTGGTGAAAAATTATCTCCGACTAATGGAATCCCTTTTTATTAGTTTTGAGTTCCTTATCAATGTTTTGCATTCGGGAGGACGCGGGTTCGAATCCCCGTCCGAGCATCCAGATTTGGGTTTTCCATGGTTCCCCAAATCACTCCAGGCGAATGCCAGGAAGCTTTCTTCAAAAATGCCATGGCCGAATTCCTTCCAGTTACTTGCCCAATCCCATCCCGCCTCTAATGACCTCACTGTCAACGAGGCGTAAAGCCCAAGCAAAAAAAAAAAAAATCCAATGTCAGAGAAAAGTTGTAAGAGTCCATCGACTGAAGGAAGATGACATAGTTCAGTACTCGCGTTACGCTAACCAGGTATGGTGTACGTGAGAGATACTTAAAAACGAAGGTACGTTTGTTACCAGACATAGTACCTACTGCCAGGAGATGTTATGTTTTGTTATGCAAGAGTAATTCCTTTAAAGAAGTACTTTTAGTGGAAGAGACTGTGATTATTGTTGTTTATTTTTCTCAGGACTCCGTGCTGGGATTTGTGCTGTATTCAGTCTACACAGGCGATGATAAAGCACCAGAGAATGATACGGTCTTTTAACATCAAGCCACACCGCAGCCATCGTAACTCGATGACTGTATGACACCCTGCAACAGACCGAAGCCTGGGCCAGCGAGGGGCTGATTTCGATAAACTCTGCGATTCTTATCATCGCTCCGTCAACTCACTGGTCAGTAGTCTTCTCGCCAGATACGAAGCATCCGGCGACCGACGAAGATACCAATGGTGCTGTTGAAGGACTCGGTAGAACCAAATCTACGCCAAGGAGATGACAAAACGAACGTAAAGCTATGTCTCTCCACAATATTGATAGAGGAAATGTTTTAGAATAATAACATCCACTATATATGCTTTATACGCAAGTTTGGTGAAAGGTGTTTGCACTTCGTGTCGCCGGGTATAGATTGTGCGCGATTGGTTTAAAGAGCATTCTGAATGATTGCAGCACATGGTTTGGCCACGTAGGTTACCCGACATAAATTCGGTGTAGCATGTTTTGGAGATGATCAACGTAACCTTTCTTTCACGAGGTAAAGCACATACTACATCTGTGCAATATTTGTCGACTATCGAGATGACACGGTTGCTTAGGGAGCGTACACAAACTACGTGGCTCCGTCCAAAAAAAAAAAAAAAAAAAAAAAAAAAAAAAAAAAAAAAAAAAAGGGGGGGGGGGGTTGGCTGGAAGGCTTCGCTGGGCTACGTGGGGGGAGGGTGTTCCGTGCCAGGCCACGTAGCTTTCCTTTCATAACATTTTTTACAGTTAAAATGAGGTACAGAACACACAATAGCATGTGAATATTTATTTCCCTCAGTTAATTATCTCCGTATGTAAGTTACAATAATCTGACAAGAGAAAACTACGTACTACGTGAAAAGAGGAGGGGGGTGTAGAGGTAAAAGCCATGTAGGGCTATGTGGGGGGGTAGGGAGGTTCACAGGAGGCCAAAATGGAGATACGTGGTTTATGCACGCTCCGTTATCGCTCCTGGGGAACTACGCCAATGAAGAATAAAAATGTTGACTCATTATGTTTTTAATCTAAAAAAATTGATTGCGATGAACATGCAGAAATGGTTGGCTGCTCCGGGAGAGAGACAGAGGTATTTGCGCCTCGTCCTACAGTAAATAATTTTGGATAGTGGCTGTCAGGTCGAAGGGAAAGTGAGGTGGACCGACTGGACGCAATAAGAAGGCTCTTGATTCTCATCCGCGCGAAGAGCTTCGCAGAATGAAGCGTAGCCTGGCCGGCAGTTTACCGTTGTAGGACTGCGACTATATAAAGTGAGATGTGCCACCCGAAAAAAATGAGAAGTTACGGAATACTGTTTTGTTGGGAGGACAACAGACAGCCAAATTTTGGCGGGTGAAGCAAAGATTGGCGGAAATGACCGGGCGGCTATTTAAATGTTTAAACAGGAACGAAATGCAGATGCACGTTAGCTGTAAGAGCTATTGTCTGTTTCTTGTTTCGGCCAATCTACCCTGTGAAGGTACGTTTCTGCCGCGGGGGCGGCAACTCAGGTGGTCTAGGTAGTGATAATCCGATACAAGTAAATACGAGTAAGTACTCGATACTTTGTTTCGATACCAAGTACTTTTCGTATTCGAATTAATTCATTCGATATTTACTCGGTATCGGAAGAAAAGTACTTGTATCGAATCCAAAGTATCGAATCCAAAGTATCGAAACGCACCCGGTGTTAAATTCTAAATGTGTCATCCCTGCTGCGCCACTCAGTCGCGCCTGCGAAATTAATTTCCCGCTGACGTCAAGTTGGTAGCATTGAAAATCGAACAAAATCAGTCTTAGAATAGGCAATGTAATTCTCAAAGAGTTTGTTTTAGGTCCCTATTTCATTGTAATAAAGTTGTACTTGGCGCGTATTTCGCTATACCTGGCCAATGGTCGCTCCCGCGCAGCCCCACACAAAAACTAAAAGCTATGATTCATAAGCAACTAAGTAGCCCATGTGAATCGGAAGAAGAAGCTGCTTCAGCTAGCGTTTCACAGGAATATCACTTCTGGAAACATCGCAAAGAAAAAGAAAACGCATGGTAGTGACAAAGTCTCTCTCCATTTGTCAAACACCGTAATGTCTCTATAAAGCAATCCATTTACAGAATGGGAAGAAATGAAACTTATATTTACTTATCTGTATAAAAACGCACAACAGCATCTTATTGTTGCAGCAACGTCAGTATTGAGTGAATGTTTGTGGTTGAAACAATGACAAACAAAAGAAACAAGCTGTCGCCAAAATATTTGGAACAATTAAACCCTCCAAAAGTGGACTTTTATTGTTTAAAAGTGTTAAAACTATAATAAATAAATATTTAAAGATATGACAAAACCTTCAAAGTCTGTTTACAATATGAGTTTTATTATAATTTTAATAAATAAATAAAAATGTTTACTGAGTGTTATTTGATTTTATTACACTAGGGAAATAAAATAAATAATTTAGCAACATGTCAAGTATATTTTTTACATTTCGACATTAATTAAAAAAAGTATCGATATGAGTAAGTATCGATACTTTTGCAGTACTCATATGAGTAAGTATCGTAAGACAATTTGAGTACTACTCATTTAAGTAGGTATCGATACTTCGATGGTATCGGAACATCACTAGGTCTAGGGTGCGCGGGTGGGCATCACTGATACGTACACAATTTCTATAAGTGCTGCGGGCAATATTTGAAGCAGCAGTGATCTTTTGGGCCACCTCCATTGGAAGGCTGGACTGTTTTAACTGTTTTACCCGACACAAACAGTGAAGTGTGCCGCAGTGAAAGTTGTAGGAGCATCGAAGCGTTATCGTGAGCAAGTGGTTGTCTTGAAAGCCACATAAACAGCTGTACAGTTTTCAGTAAGCAGAAACGGTAATTAATAAAGTACTATCATTCCGATGCATTGCATAACTTCGACACAACCAGAAGCGCCATGACAGGAACACCTGTAGATAAGAGTTTTAATTTTCCTACCGGCTCTGCAGTCACTACTGTTATAAAAGTGATCTGAGATTTCTGAGTGGCACCCGACTTTTTTCTTATTTGTTGTTTTATTTTGATTACGATGAAGTATTTCATAACATACCAGACAATGGTACCCTTCTCATATTAGAGACAACCATCTAATTTGTTCATGTATTTGCGTAGAATAATAGTAGGCGTATTTTGTCAGCAGTTTTCATTTTCAAATGGCAATGATGAATAAACGTTAAAATGTGAAACCTTATCCATTATATTTTTCAATATAAAAATGAAAGGTTTCCCATCATAACAGAGAATAATTACCTCCAAAAATTAATGATTAATTTCTCCCAAGCTATACAGGCTATATATATGGTCACTTTAAGTTGAATCCATGTAACGTCTAGTTGCCGCTCTTCGCCGGAATAAATATGGGTTTAAACTTCTTTAGAGGGGTATTGCATGTGCTTTGAATGTCATTATAGTTTTCGAAATTTCATTCAACCCAAATTACCATCACAACTGTAGTTGGGCAATCTTACTTAAATGATAGAACATACGACAGAACGATTTTCCGGCACGTCATTAAAATGTAATCTTCACACTTTCGCCCACGAATGATGATCTTGATTTTATAATGACCGTCAACCTGAGGTCCAGTATCATCGATGTAAAAATCAGAACGGCAGTGCGCTACAGGACACGCATCCGACAGATCGTTTTTGTACAAAAAATTTCCTGCACCAAACCCGTGACGATTACATTGTGTTTTCTGTAGCGACAATGCTTACTGTCAGGTTTCAAATAAACAATGTAATAATTAAATATCTTTAATTAAAATTTCACTTAATAGACCTAATTGTCAAATAGAACTCATAAATGTTTGTAAATGTATATTGATCACTGCATATTTGTTGTATTGTTAACAAGTTTTCATGAAATCTATGAAAACTAATGCTGATAAAATAAATACAATTTATAAAACTGCTGATTGATTGATATTAAGCCTTCATGTTTCAAGGTTTGTAATTGAGTTTGTGAGGCAATGGCAAATCAGATATAGGATTTATAAGTTGAAAAATTTCATGAACTGCTGGAAAATAAATATTATTTATTTATTTATCGTATGGCAATTTAAACACTTTTAAGAACTTTGAATAAAATATATACACCACAACCTTACAATATTAAAGACATATATCTAATTTATTAACATAGATTATCGACTACTGAGTTGCCAGAAGGAAGTCCATAGGATCACCACTGTAAGATCTTATCGGACATTCTTCAATAAAATGACCAATGGTCTGAGTCTCTCCGCATTCGCATGAGGGGGATGGTTGCTTGACCCACTTGTTCAGGAAGTGTGCGCATCTGCCGTGCCGACTTCTGATTCTGTTGATTGTAGACCAAGTTTTACGAGCTAATCAAAACCTGGTGGCTTTTGTATAATGCAATGTAAGCTGTTATTTTGGTGTATCCAAGCTTTGGTTGAAATCTTCTCGTGTAGCATCCCTTGCCGATTTCATTCGCTGTTTTCTAGAGCGAAGCATGTTGATGTTGGCATCCTTAATATCTTGGTGGATCGGTAAGTTTCTGTTGTCCATTATCCTCTTGTACTCGCGTGTAAGAGCATTTATCCGTCGCAGGTTAGGTGGTGGTATGTGGCTCAGTATCGAGAACCATTTTGTGGGAGTTGTCTTGATCACGACTGGAATCATACGCATAGCGTTATTTAGTTGGGTGTCCACTTTTTTCCCGTGCGGGCTATTCAGCCAGACCGGGGCACTGTACTCGGCAGGCGAGAAGACAAGACCCAGAGCAGACGAGCGGTACCACATCTTCCACATACGGATCTTCAGAAATAGAAACTGTTATGTATGTTTACTGCAGCTATTCTAAGCGACTTCCAGGAACGAAAAATGTAACTGATCAGTTCAAATACCGAAGTAAAAACAGACATTGCTTGATATTCAGTAATTAAACCCTCAATTATTACTCCAAGAAAGCAAGACGTGAGTAGCAAATCAATATAGCAAAACAAAAAACAAACACAAAATCTTTTTTCGGTACCGTATTTCAGTAGCAAACAGGTAATTAAAATTCGGGGAGACTTATTTGAAGCTTTGAATACTAAGCTCTTTCCCTAATGGAAGTGAATCACGGAAATTGAGGAGATTACAAGAGGATAATGAAAACTTAAGAAAGAGTTCTGGAGGCGAACGTTAATAATTGATTCGACCAATAAGACAGGTAACGGGCACTTCTGAAAGCGGTACTGTTTTACTGAATAAGTCTCAGAATAAAATGAGTATGACATTCTAATGATACCTCAGTAAACCCCTGAACAACAAACACCTTTGGTTAACAGGTAAAACCGCAGAGGGTGCAGGTGATCCACTTAAGAGTTTGTCAGTTACTTGTGGTGGGATTTGTGAAAGAAGGGCTTCGTGTTCCCACACAGAACGTTAGAAATGGAAAGAGATTGTCGTGTTCAGTAGAACGTTCCGGTCGCTGTACCCGAGAAGAAATCTCTGCGAATATTCACACAACAGTTTCTGTACCCTGATAACAAGTCAGACGTAGAGTGTCGAATATTCATTGCTTGGAATTCAAATTTCGAATTTCTTGTAGTTATCAACGCAAACTAGGATGATAATCATTTTTATAAAAACAAATAACAGAAAAGACAACTCGAGTGACTATATTCCAATGCCAACAACTTTGTAATACATGAACTAACCATATGGAATTATACTATAATATAATCAAAATAAATAAATGGTTTATTCTCCATTAAAAACTGTTGATCAGTCTAAAATATTTATGTAATAGTTTCATTTTGAAATATGTTATAGGATATTATTTCGCTGTGAGAAATTACTCCGTTCCCGTCTTTTACATTAAACGTTATAGCTTATTTGAAAAGATTACAAATTATCTGATTTATGTTTTACAACTACTTTAATTTTTAGGATATGGTAATTTAAAAATAGATATATCATGACCTACCAGACTAACAACTGACTGAACGTTGTGTGTATGCATCATTAAATAAACAACAACGTCACATTAAAATCATATCTACTCTTCGTTCGTAAAGAAACGTTAGGATGGTGTACCAAGCAGGTCACCAGCTATGATGGAAGTACTTATGTATACCTGCATGTTGTAAAAATCTGTAACTTAACTTTTATTTTACTGCGCGACTATTGACGTATTCGTATAAGCTGACTACATAATGCTCTGGAAGTATATAAGTTACGCGACAAAGAAAACAACAGATTTTTTGATTTTGCTGTGAGCGAAGTCGCCATCGCAACCCAAGATCCCTTTCCCCCTGCAGGGCAGCTCTACTCGAAAAAGCAATTGCCACTTTAAAAGCGGGCTGCTGACGGGGAAATCGATGGCCACGCCACCTAATAAGTTGCACCCGCGGACTCTTAATACGCTTGGAACACGGCCTCTGGGTAATGGCGCCACTGTTAAAAACAATAGTGTGCCGCCAGCTGTTAGTTTCTTTCTCCAACAAAAATAAATAGTATTGCCACTTAAGACATTGTGAAGGTGATTAAATGAGCCCACCGCTTCCCTCTGTCTCCTCTTTGTGCTTGGCAAGCAATCAAGATTGCTGATAAGCAATACAAATATCGGTCTCACACACGCAATTCTAATTGTTCTTGTTAACACAATCACTTGCTTTTATTACTGCTTTCTAATTATTTTGTTTGTAACTCATTCTCAATACTAAATCGTCATCATAGATGTACAGTAATAATTGATAGTAGATATGAGTTTTATTTATATTACAAGGAAATGTTTATTGCAACGTTTCAGCTACTGGTGACAGTATTAATCCCTTTTTAAACACGCACAAAACGTGTCAACAGTTCTAATTTGAAGTTAAGATATTTTTACTTGCAATGGATGTTTTTTTCATATATAAATGATTAGTGACTGGGTGACCGGTCTTTGCTCTGCATCTTTCGATTTCTGTTCAACATGCAAGAGTTCGCGTGAAGCTTCGTTTTTCTTGAAGGCTTCCAAGCCATTTTGAGGTGTACATTTCCTTGCTCTATACAAAGAGAAGCTTAACTAAGATCAGTAGGCTAATTGCTACCTCAAACTTTTACGAGATAAGATTAGAGCCGTTTCCGATAATACCAAATACAAAATCGTGTTACAAACTTGAAAATCAAAATGTTATCTGCATATGAAATCTCATCCAAATCGCTAGAGCCATTTCCGATATCGTCCGGTTTACCACCTCATAAATAGCTTTTAAGGAAAAATGTTGTTACTATGTTTAATATAAATCTTAATGCTAATCAGGGATTAATTAATTGTACAAGATTTGTGGTAATTCACCAAGACGAAGCACCTCGTTCGGAAAGATCAAACCAACCATCGGTTTCAAAATCACACGTATAGATAAGAGGAAATTTTGCGTAAACTGATATGCATTTTGAACTAAAAATGTTATAGTTCATACGTTTTTAAAGCGGCTTCACAAATCTTGAAGCCTCATTGTTTTCTGACTAAAGATATTTGCAATCAAATTAAAATGACAAAACCTCCTACGATTTTAACAATTAATTTCAAGAAGAAATAAAATTATGTTTAACATTCTTAGCTTCTCGAAATTCACGTAATAAAATGATGTAAATTCGAAATGGCTTTTCTCTCTTCCAACACTACTGTAATGTTATATTGCTTAGTTTTGAGGTGCCCAGCCACTTATCGTAGTTGCTGCTTGGAATATGCTCTGTTAACGAATCAGTCACTAAACTGTTTACAAGCTTGTACAAGAATAATGGGTGAACTATTGTAATTCTTTAAATAAAATTTCTAGGAAACTAAACTTTGTGAAGGGACACTAACCGACTGATAGATTCTAAGCACCTCACGATCTGCTGCTGTTACCGTTGAACATAAAGCGATAAACGTCCTGGATAAAGGGGAGCTACAGCTCAACCTGAAATCTGTAACTCGGAGCGCTCCAGCGAACTTAACGTGCACAAAGGAAGCGTAGCCAGAGGTGAAAGGGTAATGGTGCGCAAATTTAGCGATACCAGTATTCAAACCATTTGAAAAAAAAAATCTATATATAGATCTTAAAGTCTTCCAAAATAATGGTCTATCTAAAAATTATGTGTTCTTCGCCTCTGGCAAAAGTAACGCTATTAACAATCTTCAGTGACATTTGGGAAATAAGAACGATAACGAACACTCCAAAACACATGTCGTTTAAATCAGAAAAAAAATTTTGCAAATAATCATATCTTATTACCATCCTATCGTATGACCTCTAGCATATTTGGAAGATTTGAGGGCATTTCGCACACAAGTTCGAATGGAAAAAACGAAGTTTTTGCTATTTCACAATTTAGTTTTCACGAACCTAGAATCATGATAGTCCAACAAACCAAACAGCTGCGACTGCTGAAGCAAAACAAAAACTATCCTCGTATTTCAGGAATCTATAGTGTATAGGGGTGTAAGGGTTTGGGAGAGACTATACTAGTCTTTTCCAACCAAATGTCAACCTCTCCTTCACGTGGTGCACCCTGTTTGCACGGACGAGGCTCTGGCGACTGAAAGATTCCCGGTATAAGTAGTAACCCACTGCTTGCCAACGGCCTCCGAAAGGAGGGCGGAAGAGCGGGGAGCGGTTCAGGGCACCCTCTTGCCCTTGGGGTTGGAAACGGCCCCTAAAGGCGGATGAATCAGAAATGATCAAAGGCATGGGGATGCAGAAGGCAACGGGAAACCACTGCATTAAAGACCCAAAGGGTATCCCGAGAAAATGTAATCCTCTCAAATTACATATATCATGATGGCTTCATCCTGGGTAAAATATTCCGGAGGTAAAATAGTCCCCCAATCGGATCTCCGGGTGGGGACTGCTCAGGGAGGAGTCATCAGAATGGATAGAAACATTCTACGAGTCGGAGCGTGGAATGTTAGAAGTCTGAATAGGGCAGGTAGGTTAGAAAACATAAAAAGGGAGATGGAACAACTTAAGTTAGATGTTGTTGGGATTAGTGAGATTAAATGGAAGGACGCACAGGATTTCTGGTCTGGGGAACACAGGATAATTAGCACACAAGCTTTCAATGGAGTCACTGGTGTAGGATTTGTAACGAACAAGAAAGTAGGCAAACGGGTGAGTTATTATGAACAGTTTAGTGACAGGACTTTTTTGATGAGGTTAGAAACTAAGCCCGTCCAAACCACATTAGTACAAGTATATATGCCAACGTCACAGGAAGATGACGAAGAAATAGAAAAAATATACGCTGAAATTGAAGAATTAATCCAATATGTGAAAGGGGAGAAAAATCCAATAATCATGGGTGATTGGAATGCTATAGTGGGAGAAGGAAAAGAGGGGAATACTGTAGGAAGTTTTGGTCTAGGAGAAAGAAATGAGCGAGGAAGCAGGTTGCTAGAATTTTGTGAAATAATTAAGCTAGTAGTGGCGAACACACTGTTTAAGAACCATGCAAGAAGAATATACACCTGGAAACGTCCTGGGGATACAGGCAGATATCAGCTAGATTATATCATGGTCAAACAGAGATTCAGGAATCAAGTTCTTGACTGTAAAGCGTACCCGGGATCAGACATAGACTCTGAGCATAATTTGATAGTAATGAAGTGCAGGCTGAAATTCAAGCGAATAAGGAAGCAGTATAAGCAGAACAGACTGGAAGTGAATAAACTGAAACAATCTAGCACAAGAGAAAAATTTGCAGAAATGGTAGACTTAGGTCTAAGAATTAACTGTGAAAGGAGCTCAACCGAGGGCAAATGGAATGCATTAAAGACCGAAATAATGAAAGCTGGCAAAGAAACATTAGGCTTTAGGGAACAAGCTGCCCGAAAACCTTGGATCACAGAAGAAATTTTGCAGCTGATGGATCAGAGGAGAAGGTACAAACATGCTCAGGATGAAGCAGGAAGAGAGCAGTACAGGCAATTTAGAAATCAAATAAATAGGAAATGCAAATTAGCAAAAGAAAAATGGCTACAAGAAAAGTGTGAAGAAATAGAAAAGGAAATGGTCTTAGGAAAAGTAGATGTTGTATATTGAAAGATCAAACAAAATTTTGGAGAAATGAAGAAAAGAGGTATGAACATTAAAACTGCCGATGGGAAACCTCTTTTAAGCTCAGAAGATAGAGCTAACCGATGGAAGGAATAAATACAGAAACTGTATATTTGGGACGACTTGAACAATAGTGTATTGGAAAAGGAAGGCGATGTCGACATTGATGCCTTAGGAGATCCTGTTTTGAAGACAGAATTTAATAAAGCTCTGAATGACTTAAAAGCAATTAAGGCAGTTGGAATTGATGAGATCCCTGCAGAACTTCTTAAATCTCTAGGAGAGGAAGGAATCGAAAGATTATTCAAGCTGATATCAAAAAGTTATGAAACAGGAGAAATTCCAACTGATTTTAATAAAAATATCATCTTCACACTTCCAAAGAAAGCACAAGCCGACAAATGTGAGAATTATCGCACCATTAGTCTAACATCACATGCTTCAAAATTACTGACCAGAATAATATACAGAAGGATGGAAAGGGTAGTAGAAGAGATAGTAGGTGAAGATCAGTTTGGGTTTAGGAAAAATCGCGGTACAAGGGAAGCAATTCTGTCTTTAAGATTAATACTTGAAGGGCGGATCAAGAAAAACAAAGATACTTTTATAGCATTTGTTGATTTAGAAAAAGCTTTTGATAATGTTAGGTGGGACAAGATGTTCCAAATTTTAAAGAAGTCAGGTCTAAAGTATCGAGATAGAAGAATACTCTATACACTATATAAGAATCAAGTGGCTGTAATAAAAGTAGAGAATCACGAGAGACATGCATCAGTTAAAAAGGGTGTGAGACAAGGTTGTAGTCTATCCCCGTTTATATTCAACTTGTATGTAGAAGAAGCAATGAAGAAAGTCAAAGAAAAATTTCCATGTGGCATACGTTTACAGGGAGAAAAAATCAGTATGCTACAATTTGCGGATGACATTGTCTTATTAGCAGAGAGGGCTGAGGATATTGAGAAGTTATTGAATGGCATGAACAAAATACTGAAGGAAGATTTTGGACTGAATATAAATCAAAGTAAAACAAAAGTGATGAAATGTAGCAGAAATGATACCAATACTAGCAGATTAAATATAAAAATAGGATCGGATGCAATAGGAGAAGTGAGTTCTGTTACTTGGGAAGCAAAATTACTACCGATGGCCGAAGCAGGAATGATGTTAAAAGCAGAATAGCTCTAGCAAAAAGAGCCTTCATGAAAAAGAGAAACCTTTTAGTTTCAAATATTGATTTGGGAATTAGAAAGAACTTCTTAAAACTCTATGAGTGGAGCACAGTACTTTACGGTAGCGAAACATGGACTTCAGGAATACCGGAAAGAAAGAAACTTGAAGCATTTGAAATGTGGTGCTACAAAAGAATGCTGAAAATTAGGTGGACAGACAAAGTAAGAAATGAACGAGTTTTGGAAATGATGGGTGAGAAAAGAAGTTTATGGGAGAAGCTTACAGGAAGAAGAGACAGGCTGGTAGGTCATATTTTGAGACATGCTGGATTGGTTAATTTGTTAGTGGAGGGAACAGACGAAGATAAGAACTGTAGAGGTAGACAGAGATTAGAATATATGAAGCAGATAATTGAGGACGTGGGTTGTAAGGGGTATGTAGAAATGAAGAGGCTAGCACAGGATAGGAAGGGATGGAGGATTGCATCAAACCAGTCTAAAAACTGACGACAGCAAAAAAAAAAAAAAAAAAAAATAGTGTATATGGTTTTACATACTTTCCATCACCTATCCAAGGATAATACTCCCAGAAATGTTCATTCGAGTATTCATATGTTTCAATGAAATTAGTGAATTGTGGAGTGGGATTAATGTTTCTCAACCTAAAACTTCAACATAGTGCAATTTTTATTTAACCTCTTGCTGCGTATTATTGACACAAAAGATTTCGAAATATACTACAAGCTAACCACCCATAATCTTCTTAAATAATTACTGTCTGAGAAAAAATACGCATCTGAAAGCCAAAGAAATTGCATTTCTTTCGTGAGTTAATTTTTTTCCGAATGCGTTTCACTACTTTCACAGAAGCATCTTAAGCAGTTTCTCATGTATATCGTAACCACATTATGATATGTATAGCACAATTAACAGGCGAAATCGCTGAAGACGCTTCTATGAAACAAGTGAAACGAGTCCGGAAAACAAATAAATGGACGAAAAAATCCTATCGATTTAACAGTATTTATTTATCAATATTATCAGCAATTTATGAAATTACACAACAGCCTCCAGACACCATAATAACGATGATGTACCCATCAACGTAATCTGAAAAATTGAGCTCTGTCACAAAACTATCTCTTATTTTATTATCTTGGATGATGATTTAGTGCAGATAGTTCTTACATATGAATATCTTCTTGTTATAGTGCCATGCCCGATTCCAAGCGTAGGCGGTTACCGTGAAATTTGTATGTACCCCTTCATGCAAACTCTCTCGCGAAGACGAACTGGGCGAGTTTTCGTTACCTTCTACAGTGAATGTTTCTATTTTATTGTAAGTTTAAATGACTGTGATAGTACGTGTATTCAGTATGGTATGTTCCTTGAATTGTATGTGATGGGAGATGAAGAAGAGATAGGATGAAACTTGGATCTAACCCATTCAGGACTCTCTTCCGAAAGACACCGTTTGAAGTCCTAATCAGACGGACGAAACACCATAAACAGTAAGTGTCATATGCGCTCATTCCACGCGCAATGTGGGGCGGTTTCGTACACAAGGATTATAAATTGTCCTCTACCACCGCTCCTACCCTGCCGGCCAAGTCCGGATGATAAAAATTTCTTTCTCCACCATAACTCGAAACAGCTAACCCCGTGTAGGCGCCGAACGTCATAACGGTGCCGCAAACATCTGAGTTAACGATGTGGGCGGATTTCAGCATCTTATTCATGATTTTTATTTACTTTCTTCATGGGAAATGAGATATCCGTTGCGATAGCATACTAGAATTAAAGAACATTTTTTGATTCAATATAGATTTAGAAGCATTAATCACCACCCCAAACAAACAAACCTAATAAAGTTATTATCTTGATTCTCAATGACACGCTTGTTGAAATATGCTCTCATACATACTTTTGGTAACGAACTACATATGACTTATTAAATCAAAGCATACAGATTGCAAAATTCCTGTGTTCAATTTTTTTTGAATGAACATGACCACACAGGTTAACGCACTTTCTAGAGGAGTATCAAATGCTATTTCAAGTTGTACGGATAAAGCTTTCACTTGAGCATTACATACAGCTACTATTACATGGAGAGAAATCAGTTATTACTATCTATATGAAATTATACAATGCATGTAGCTTTGCTAGTACTTATCATATGTTTGCAATAATTATGTAAATATGAACAATTTGGAAAATGGTATTCAAAGCAAATTAAAATAGTTCAAGTTACTATATGACTTTTTAACACAAAATCGTTGCAGATACTCAAACAAACCTTAGTTTTTAACATTACCTATTCGCCGTAGTTGTAACCTTGGCTTTTTTTCTGGTGTGGAATAATGTTAAACTAATTCATATACATTAATGATTTGTGCGACATAATAATGGGGACGAAAAGATTATTTGTAGGTGATGCTATTATTTATTGTGAAATCAAAACCCAGGACGACAGCGCTTTGTAACAAGACGATAATATGAAAATAATTGCGTGGTGTAAAGACTGGCAGTTGGAGTTAAACGCTAAAAAGTTCCAAGTCATGCGTGTAAGTAAAAAGGTGACACCATTTAGCTATGATTATACAATTAATGGTACTGTCCTTCGAACGGTAGATTCCGCTAAATACCTAGGGGTAACAATTCGTAATAATTTGTCGTGGAATGAGCATATCTAGAATGTAATTGGGAAAGCAAATCGTATGCTCCGATTTCTAGGTAGTAGTTTAAAACAATGCACTCCGGAAGTTAAATCGATTGCATACAAGTCACTAGTGCGTCCTCACTTAGAATATTGTTGTTCTGTATGGGGTTCCCATCAGAAGGGGTTAATGGAGGCATTAGAGAAGGTCCAAAGAAGAGCCGCCCGATTCGTGACAGGTATTTATAGTTGGAGGGAAAGCGTAAGTGCGATGTTGATGGAGTTAGGTGGGGAAGACCTGGAACACCGAAAGCGTTGTTCCTGACAGAAGCTAATTGAAAAATTCACGACTGACAGCAAACAAATATTGCTACCAGTAACATTCATACCTCGGAATGACCTCTAAATTGATATAAGAGAAATCGGGGCCAGAACTGATTCATTTCTGTACTCATTTTTCCCACGAGCGATTAGGGAATGGAATAGAAAGGATTTACCGGGCGATTAACTTAAAATCCGACAGGAGTAGTTATCGATAAAGCACTACGGCTATCCTGATCTAGGTTTTCCATAGTTTTCCCGGAAAACTTCAGGCGAATGCCGGGATGATTCCTCACATTAGCCCATGGGTGCCTGCTGCCATATCCCATATATCCCTTCCAAACTATTACCCATTCGGATAGATGCTATACACCTTCCGCCACACACTTTTAGTCAATCGCGGAGTAATAATAATAATAATAATTCCTATACCGATCTCCAACTCCTAGTTCGCAGTCGTGAGCAGACCGTCGTACGGGTAACATCGCCTCCGATACGAGGAAGTAGTGTGCGCGATCGCGGGTTGACTCAACGGCAAGTGCCAACAACATAAACAGTTTTCAATTTCGTGTGGTGGACAAGAAAAGTGAATTGATAATCAAGGAACAACTAATATAAGTGTTAAGTGACATTGGCCGCCATGTATGGTGGCCAGTGTGGTGAACAGGTACAGCCGACGCCGCACATACTTTTATATAATGGAGGTAACGTGAACATTGCAACAGAAAATATCTTAGACAGTCAAGTGCCATCCCTACCTCACAACACAAGTGAAGATGGAAGGGAAACGAGAAACATTATACAATCGTCATTCGAAACCGTCAATGTACCATCTTTTGCTGCTAATCTTACCAGTGACCAAACGAGACAACAGGAACTACGACTTGTAGGAGAGGAAGAAACGACCCCACCTGCAGCCCAGAAACGCCCCAGCACACCAACAATCGAAGACATCAGCAACAACTGCAACTACAAAGTACCAAGAACAGCAGAACAGCCGAAACCTACAGACATCAGTATGGAGACGTCACCAGCTAGTGACACACAGCAAAACCAGACTACAACCACAACAGTCAGCCATGATCAACAGGTACATAGCGCAACGCCAGTGATCTATGAAAACTATGACCTAGGGCCCTACTATGTGATTGTAGAAAGTGTCGATAAAAACATCAGTAGACTGCATCCAATGGCTATAGGTCGCCTCATTAACTCCCTCTGCCGTGATACAAATAATCAAATATTACAGATAACTACAGCAGGCCGTAACCGTGTCAAAATTGACTGTAAAATCGGTAATAGCAGCCAATTCTATGATTCAAAGCTCAGTCTGGAAGCAGAACGGTTTGCAGGCGTATATCCCATACTCGTGCACCACACAACAAGGCATCATTAGAAACGTAATGACAGAATTATCAGAAGATGAAATTAAAGCGGTAGCGCGATGTGAATACAGGGTGATAAACGTTAAACGATTTGCTAAGAAAATGGTAGCAAACGGTCAACCTACAACAATCCCACTTCCAGTTTGCCTGATCACTTTCAAATCGCAAAGACGGCCCAACTATGTGTACATACACCGTGTCCGCTGTCCAGTCGAACCATACATAAAACCTGTTATGCAATGCTTT
>JARYHS010011408.1:157498429-157797867 GCA_031002005.1 Vandiemenella viatica | reverse complement strand
AAAAAACACACAGAGATAGAGACGCATACACACGAACATTTCCATGCCTACAGCGATCTCGACTCAACACTAGCCAATCGTGGCAACGAAAAGTGGAACAGAACACCCATGACTGGCCAAAATCATAGACACACACACTCACATTTCATGCATTCACACAGTTCCATTCATCACCACACATAACTGAGGAAAGAGACTGAACATGCTAGATCCAACTGAAGAGTTACAGGATCTGTGAAGTTTGAAATCACAGCCACATCTCGCCCACACAGCAACCCTTTGTGTCATTTAGTAATATGTGCCCCATGTACCCGAGTAGCAGTAGACACTTGGTCATCAGACAGATATCATAACTCCCATTTCATACTAGGTCTCACCCACAAATCCATATATCACCTCACACAAGCATAAGTGCAGGATCCAGACAACGAGATAAAGGAAGGTATCACCACATTTACGCAAAAAAATACACACAGAGATAGAGACGCATACACACGTACATTTCCATGCCTACAGCGATCTCGACTCAACAACTAGCCCAATCGTGGCAACGAAAAGTGGTACAGAACAACCCATGACTGCCAAAAATCATAGAAAGACACACATACACTCACATGTCAATGCATTCCACAGTTCCATTCATCACCACATAACTGAGGAAAGAGACTGAAACATGCTAGATCCAAACTGAAGAATTACAGGATGTGTGAAGTTTGAAATCACAGCCACATCTCGCCACACTTGGTCATCAGACAGATATCATAACTGTAATTCATACTAGGTCTCACCCCCAAGCACAAACATGGGAGGAACAGCAATTCATACGTCCAGATAAATGAGTTTTAAGGAAGGTATCACCATACTTACGCATACACACAGAGAGAGACGCACCAGACACATATATCCATGCCTACAGCGAGCTCAACACAACAACCAGCCCAATCATGGCAAGAAAAAGTGGGACAGAACCCCCATGGCTCAAGACTGACAAAAAATCATCATTAACATGTGTTCCAAGTAACAAACTCCTCACAATCAAAATCATCATTTAACTCACACTACAGACCTCTCTGCCATTCAGTATCGTTGGTAATATGTACAAAGCTGTTCACATGATCAGCACCACCTCTATCCCACGCCACAAGCCATTTCTGCTGTTCAGTAATATTTGTCCGACATACCACGAGTATCAGTAGGCACATGCTCATCAGTCAAATATCATAACTCCCATACTCATACTAGGTCTCACACACTAATCCATACATCACCACACACAAGCACCCAAACAACATCAGACAGACGTTAGAATGTGTGCAATGGATGACATGTTTTTTGCCATACACCTCAGTACTTATCACATTATCAATTAATTACATCAACAACCCTAGGTAGCCAGTCATTGTGAAATCTCAAAGTCGAATAGAATCCTATCGTGATAGACACACAACCACATAGAAAAACACATATACACACACTCACATGTCCATGCATACACACAGTTACCATATCACCACCACATACACGTACACGTAAGGAGGAAAAGGACTGAACACCCTAGGTCCAGACTGAATAGCTACAGGATGTGCGAAATGTTTCATTTCTTTGCCACAAAACTCGGTGCTCGTCAGTTAATAGAAGCTCATCAAAGACAAATTTTGGGTGAACCTGCCCAGGCGGGCGCGGCGCGGGGTGGCCACCCTTCCTCACAGCGGACGCGTACACCGTGTTTTAGTAGGTCGGTATACCGGCACATATTACCGCCAAGTAGCGCAATGAAATTCCGGTCTTCAGTGCGGTTACCGGTAATAGGTTCCGGTCGGAAATCTCCGGTAATCCATCGCGGTCCGCGCTTTTAGACCGGCGTATTACGGTATTGCTGTCCGCAGTGGGGAAGGGTGGCCACCCCGCGCCGCGCCCGCCTGGGCAGGTTCACCCAAAATTTGTCTTTGATGAGCTTCTATTAACTGACGAGCACCGAGTTTTGTGGCAAAGAAATGAAACATTTCGCACATCCTGTAGCTATTCAGTCTGGACCTAGGGTGTTCAGTCCTTTTCCTCCAGTTACGTGTATGTGTGTGGTGATATATGGTAACTGTGTGTATGCATGGACATGTGAGTGTGTGTATATGTGTTTTTCTATGTGGTTGTGTGTCTATCACATAGGATTCTATTCGACTTTGAGATTTCACAATGACTGGCTACCTAGGGTGTGTTGATGTAATTAATTGATAATGTGATAAGTACTGAGGTGTATGGCAAAAACATGTCATCCATTGCACACATTCTAACGTCTGTCTGATGGTTGTTTGTGAGTGCTTGTGTGTGGTGATGTATGGATTAGTGTGTGAGACCTAGTATGAGTATGGGAGTTATGATATTTGACTGATGAGCATGTGCCTACTGATACTCGTGGTATGTCGGACAAATATTACTGAACAGCAGAAATGGCTTGTGGCGTGGGATAGAGGTGGTGCTGATCATGTGAACAGCTTTGTACATATTACCAACGATACTGAATGGCAGAGAGGTCTGTAGTGTGAGTTAAATGATATGATTTTGATGTGAGGAGTTTGTTACTTGGAACACATGTTAATGATGATTTTTTTTGTCAGTCTTGAGCCATGGGGTTCTGTCCCACTTTTTCTTTGCCATGATTGGGCTGGTTGTTGTGTTGAGCTCGCTGTAGGCATGGATATATGTGTCTGTGTGCGTCTCTCTCTGTGTCTGTATGCGTAAGTATGGTGATACCTTCCTTAAACTCATTTATCTGGACGTATGAATTGCTGTTCCTCCCATATGTTTGTGCTTGTGGGGTGAGACCTAGTATGAATATAGGAGTTATGATATCTGTCTGATGACCAAGTGTGGGCGAGATGTGGCTGTGATTTCAAACTTCACACATCCTGTAATCTTCAGTTTGGATCTAGCATGTTCAGTCTCTTTCCTCCAGTTATGTGTGGTGATGAATGGAACTGCGTGAATGCTTGACATGTGAGTGTATGTGTGTCTTTCTATGATTTTTGGCCAGTCATGGGTGTTCTGTTCACTTTTTCGTTGCCACGATTGGGCTAGTTGTTGAGTCGAGATCGCTGTAGGCATGGAAATGTACGTGTGTATGCGTCTCTATCTCTGTGTGTTTTTTTGCGTAAATGTGGTGATACCTTCCTTTATCTCGTTTTTCTGGATGTATGATGTGCTGTTCCTGCACTTATGTTGTGTGAGGTGACATATGGATTTGTGGGTGAGACCTAGTATGAATATGGGAGTTATGATATCTGTCTGATGACCAAGTGTCTACTGCTACTCGTGGTGACAGAAAGGGTTGCGTGTGGGCGAGATGTGGCTGTGATTTCAAACTTCACATATCCTGTAACTCTTCAGTTTGGATCTAGCATGTTCAGTCTCTTTCCTCCAGTTATGTGTGGTGATGAATGGAACTGTGTGAATGCATTGAAATGTGAGTGTGTGTGTCTATGATTTTTGGCCAGTCATGGGTGTTCTGTTCCACTTTTTCGTTGCCACGATTGGGCTAGTTGTTGAGTCGAGATCGCTGTAGGCATGGAAATGTTCGTGTGTATGCGTCTCTATCTCTGTGTGTTTTTTTTGCTTAAATGTGGTGATACCTTCCTTTATCTCGTTTTTCTGGATGTATGATGTGCTGTTCCTGCACTTATGCTTGTGTGAGGTGACATATGGATTTGTGGGTGAGACCTAGTATGAATATGGGAGTTATGATATCTGTCTGATGACCAAGTGTCTACTGCTACTCGTGGTACATGGGGGCACATATTACTAAATGACACAAAGGGTTGCTGTGTGGGCGAGATGTGGCTGTGATTTCAAACTTCACAGATCCTGTAACTCTTCAGTTTGGATCTAGCATGTTCAGTCTCTTTCCTCCAGTTATGTATGGTGATGAATGGAACTGCGTGAATGCTTTGACATGTGAGTGTGTGTGTGTCTTTCTATGATTTTTGGCCAGTCATGGGTGTTCTGTTCCACTTTTTCGTTGCCATGATTGGGCTAGTTGTTGAGTCGAGATCGCTGTAGGCATGGAAATGTACGTGTGTATGCGTCTCTATCTCTGTGTGTTTTTTTGCGTAAATGTGGTGATACCTTCCTTTATCTCGTTTTTCTGGATGTCTGTTCCTGCACTTATGTTTGTGTGAGGTGACATATGGATTTGTGGGTGAGACCTAGTATGAATATGGGAGTTATGATATCTGTCTGATGACCAAGTGTCTACTGCTACTCGTGGTGACAGAAAGGGTTGCGGTGTGGGCGAGATGTGGCTGTGATTTCAAACTTCACATATCCTGTAACTCTTCAGTTTGGATCTAGCATGTTCAGTCTCTTTCCTCCAGTTATGTGTGGTGATGAATGGAACTGTGTGAATGCATTGACATGTGAGTGTGTGTGTGTCTATGATTTTTGGCCAGTCATGGTGTTCTGTTCCACTTTTTCGTTGCCATGATTGGGCTAGTTGTTGAGTCGAGATCGCTGTAGGCATGGAAATGTACGTGTGTATGCATCTCTATCTCTGTGTGTTTTTTGCGTAAATGTGGTAATACCTTCCTTTATCTCGTTTTTCTGGATGTATGATGTGCTGTTCCTGCACTTATGCTTGTGTGAGGTGACATATGGATTTGTGGGTGAGACCTAGTATGAATATGGGAGTTATGATATCTGTCTGATGACCAAGTGTCTACTGCTACTCGTGGTACATGGGTGGCACATGTTACTGAATGGCAGAAAAAGCTTAGGTATGGGATAGACGTGTTGGTGCTGATGTGAGCAGTTTTGTACCTAGCATACATGATACTGGATGGTAGTGAGGTCTGTAGTGTGAAATAAATGAGATGATGTTGATGTGAAGAGTATGGTGCCTGTAACATATGTTACTGATGATTTTTTGGTCAGTTATGAGTCATGGGGGGTTCTACCCCACTTTTTCTTCGCCATGATTGGGGCTGGATGTTGTGTGTAGCTCGCTGAATGCATGGAAATGTGAGTGTTTGTGCGTCTCTCTCTGTGTCTGTATGTGTAAATATGGTAATACCTTCTATAAACACGTCTCTCTGGACGAATGATTTTGCTGTCCCTCCACTTATGTTTGTTTGTGCTAGTGTATTGAGATGTATGGATTTGTGGGTGAGATCTGATAGTCAAGTGTCTATTGCAACTCATGGTACCTGCGTCACTTTTTTACTGAATGGTAGAAAGGGTTGCAGTGTGGGAGAGACGGACGAATGATTTTGCTGTCCCCTCCACTTATGTTTGTTTGTGCTAGTGTATTGAGATGTATGGATTTGTGGGTGAGATCTGATAGCCAAGTGTCTATTGCAACTCATGGTACCTGCGTCACTTTTTTACTGAATGGTAGAAAGGGTTGTGGTGTGGGAGAGACGTGTTGATGGTAAATGTAATCAACTGGGGCGTGATGAACACTATTTATGGTGAAAATATGTCATCTTTTGCACACCTTCTAGCTCGCCAGGCTGATGATATGTAAGGAGACTTCTGTTTTTCAGCCAGTCATGAGAGTACTACACCACTTTTTTGTTTCCATGATTGGTACCGGTAGTTGTGTAGACTTGGACATGTGTATCTGCGTCTCTCTTTGTGCATGTAAGCGTAAGTATGGCGGTACCTGACTTTAACTCGTCTGTCTGATGATTTTTGTAAGGATAGTTCTGTCCAGATAATCAGTGGTAACGACAATTCTGCCCCACTTCATCGTTTTCATGATGCTTGCTGTTAGTTCTATTGACCTCGCTGTATGCATGTACAAGTGTGTGCGTGCGCGTGTGTGTGTGTATGTGTGTGTCTTCTTCCTCTGTGGGAGTTCTATCTTGGTGCTGGTTTTTCTGTCGACCTCGCTGTAGGCATGGAAATGTGCGTGTGTCATCCCTCTGTGGATTTGAGTCTAGAATTATGCTCACTATCAACGTGTGCTTCTAACCATTGATTCAGGGCTTAGGCAGTCTCCCATTTCATTGTGCTCTTTACAGTTTACTGCCGTTTGTGTTGACATACGAATTGTGTTCCTCACGTTTTTCATTACATGCACTTCGGGATAAAAATCATTTAACAGAGAGGGTGATGAGGGGGTGTATCAGAGAAGCGAAGGACTTGGGTACAAATCCACAGTCAGACCACTGCTTGTGTGGTGTAGTATGGAGTCCACATTTTTTGTACAAAAGATGGCAGCTATATTTATCTGTGGAAAATATTCAGTAAGTGACATAATAAAGGAGCTGGGGTTGGGATGTCATTGGAAGATAGGAAGAGTGTCAGGGGCTGTAGGTGGCGTATAATGCTGTTAGAATGGATATTGGTGGAATAATTCTGAATCGTGTATGGGGCCTAAGTTGACCAAGACCACAATCTGGCACTAGACTTTAGGTGATGAGGCCTGAGTGGATAAAATATCTAAACACCCACTTTGACCAGTCCACATTTTTTGTACATCAAATGCAAGGTGCAAAGGAGGGCAGCTAGATTTATCTGTGGAAAATATTCAGTAAGTGACATAATAAAGGAGCTGGGGCTGGGATGTCATTGGAAGATAGGAAGAGTGTTGAGGGGCTGTAGGTGGCGTATAATGCTGTTAGAATGGATATTGGTGGAATAATTCTGAGTGGTGTATGGAGCCTAAGTTGACCATGACCACAATCTCGCACTAGACTTTAAGTGATGAGGTCTGAGTGGATAAAATATCTAAACACCCACTTTGACCTAACAATTTACGACAGTTCAAGTGTGAGCGCTATCTTAGGCGTAATAGAACCTATGGTGACGTTTTGGATACTTGTTGATGTGTGGGGGTCTTCTATGAAAATGTGGGTTATGATGTCTGTTTGATGATCAAGTTAGCTAAGGGTATTATGTCACTTTTATCGTGGTTAGTTGGATGAAGCATGAAATTACAATCAAATGTCACACTTGGTCCTGAATCCGAAGGTTGGCGTTAGATGGGAACATTTAAACCGAATGGAGAACTCCCCTGGGTCCTGATTTATTGAAAAATAATTTCCTGGAAAAGGGGAGAATTTTCTTGGAAAACTGCAGTAGAACCACCTTAAGTGAACTTGGAATCCCTGCTACTGATTAGGAGAAGACTTTGCGAAAGCACTGCCTTAGCGTGACTCGATTTTTATCACATAGGACTGGCGTACTTCGATTCGACAGGGGTGAAATTAGTAAGATTAACAGACGTATTTCGTTCCTGGAACATACGTGCTGTGCTGTAAAATACAGTTAAAGGTGTCAATCACTGATGTGTCACAAGGGATTGATTGGAATTTTAGACAAAGTACAGCTAAGGACACTCAATTTGGGTGGGTAAATAGTTGTGGCAATGAGAAAATGACATATAAGTAGATTTACACGGGCGAGAACTTAATGTTTTCTTTTCGCCTAGCACACCCCCTCGGATCGAATTCCCGAGTGCTGAAGTTACTCACATCATTATTATTAAGTATTTGCATGAGAATGAATTTATTCTAGCTAATTAGACACACCAACAGGACGGACATCACATTCACAGACACACAATTTCATTACCCCTAATTTTGAAATTTGTCCTGGTGGAGGAACATCAAAGAGGCACCGGCTGCGGGATGTAATCAGCCATATGCTATATGGAAGGCTCTAAACAGACTAAGAACTGAAGTGTCCCGATGTAAATATAATATTAAAAAATGGGGGTACACTAATGACAACGATCTATGTGAATGTGGCGAGCTTCAGAACCCACAACATCTTCTGATATGCAGGAATCTCCCTGAAACCTGCAATATCGACGACCTTTACAGGGCAAACGAGAAGGCCATCAAGATTGCGGAATTCTGGTCACATTCTATATAATTGTGTTTATAGTTAATATTAATTAATTAATGTTATTTGTTTATTCAACTTGTTATGTCCTGGACACGAGAAATATAAATAAAAATATAAATACCCCTAATTTAATACATCCTTTAAAATACACGGACTGTAGGTGACACTCGTGAGTTATATTATATTGTTCATAATGAAAAAGTGAGTTTGTTTCCCGTCTCTTCGTCGGTGAATTAATTTTTAATGTCTGCCTGCTTCGATGAACGGAATTTATGTTAACAGCGAGGTCTTTAGAGACGGGAAAGGATGGGAAGGAATTCGGCCATGGTCTTTTAAAGGAAGCATCCCCGGCATTCACTTGGAGTGATTTTGGGAAACCATGGATGCCTGGAACCTCCGTCCTCCCGAATGCGAGGCAAGAACGCTAAATAATTTCATGAAAACAGGTACACATAGAATTCTTCCTCGGTTTTATATCTGGAGTTTATGACGCTTTTTTTCCCCATATAGAACGTTAAAAGGAAACATTTATGCTTTTTTTATTCAAGGCAGGTATCCTCTCTAGGTATGGAAACTAAAATTTTGAAATTGACGAGTTGGAACGGCTTTTTCAATAAAAACACCGCGGCCGGACTCGAACCGGCGACCTTCGGCACTCTAACCCCTACGCTACCGATGTCTGTTCACGTAAAAAAATCGCTTAAGTATTTTTCACGATACAAAATATTTTACTGTGTGTCGATAGTAGCCAAGATGTTCAGTGCTTGCTTAACAGGACGCTAGGAATACATATTTCGTCACGCTTAGTAAACAGAGATAACAGTCGTTGAAACAGTGTACACATTTCGCAAAGCGCGCCGGAAATAATGCCACCGAACGCCATCTAGCCGCCACCAAATGAACTAGAAATTAAGCCCTTGGGAGATGCCGCCATCTGTGCGGGCGGTTGAGGAACTAACGGCGGCCATCTTGGTCACACCAAACGGGGGCGGCAATCTTGACCGGGCGGTGCGCTCGGCGGCCATCTTGGTCACACCAAACGGGGGCGGCCATGTTGTGACGTCACGCGACCGTGCTGCCACCTGGCGGTGCGCCAGAATCGGCTATCCCCTCCTACTTCCACCGCCGTTCTCCCTTCCGCTGGCTCCGGAAGCAATAGCTGCCATTTTGGATCTGATGATCCACCTTCTCACTATCGGAAAAACCTCTGACCTGTGTAACAATTTTTGTAATGGTTGCCTTGTATGAGTTTTTGTAATAAATCACTCTTGCTACATATCTTGAAATCATTCCAAGGAGCTACCTACGTCATTACAAATACTCTGTTTTCATTCCTAGCCAGATGCTTAGAGATGCCGACTGGAATATCTTCAACCTCAGCCGACAGTACGTAAACTCTAGGACAGATCCACTATTGGGGTAAGTATCGCAGCTCGCTCGGCTACCACGCGGCAGGCTGAAAGTATGTACAAAATATCGGATTTAACCAAAACCACGCAGACACTTCAAAATGTAAAGGCCCCATAAAATCAAGTGCTATACAAAATTAACCCGATGTACCGCATGGTACGCCCAGGGACATTACAGTATTGGGCACACTGGCTAAATGTACCTGATAATGATTCAGAAAAGGAGGCATCACGAGTATTGAGCCATGACCTTGCAGCTAGTTTATCATGTGTTCAACATCCAACACGATTGTTTGGTGGCGAGAAGTTTTCTTGTAGCAGCAGGAGGAGCTGTAATAACATTAACTTTAACGGAGCAGCTGACAAGTGGTTGCAATTTGATGTTACGACTTGAGCGACTGTCTTCACCCAGCTGCCCAGGAAGGAGAAAAGTGTTTTGTAATGCTGTAACCAAGACATGCTGTTCTCTCCACGGATTTCCTGAAGCTTCGACACAATTTACTCCCAGAATTAGGTTAGAGCACCTTTACTAAAATTCCAGTCATATTTAGATATTGTACTGTTGGTGTGTACTGCATATACTCTATTTATGTATTAAAGTGTGTGACCATACTTATCACGTCTTTTAGACGGTTTTTGCCTTTATCGAAGAGCATTCTTGCTGGTCTTGTTTTTTTCAAACTGATTTATGTCTCTTAACAGCTAGGTCTTTAGAGACGGGAAAGGATGGGGGCAAGGAATGGGAAGGAATTTGGCCATGGCCTTTTGAAGGAAGCATCCCGGCATTTGCCTGGAGTGATTTGGGAAACCATGGAAAACCCAAATCTGGATGCCCGGACGGGGATTCGAACAGCCGTCCTCCGGCCTTGGTAGCGTAAGTGCTAGATCGCTAGTTAGCTACATGTGCCGAAGGTCGTCGGTTCGAGTCTGGCCGTGGGCATGGGTGTTGTATCTGTGAATGTAATGTCCGTCCTGTGGTGTGTCTAATTAACTGGAAAAATTTCATACTTGAGATACTGAAAGCACTGAGTGACATAATTACTATCGAGTTGGCTGTATGGCCTCAGATGCCCAAAGCCATTAAAAAAAATAAATAATGAAGAGTCTTCTTGAAATATCCTGAAGATTTGAACCTAATAGTTCCGCGGTGGTCTTTGTTCATGGTTAATAGCTTTTCGGGTTATGCCGCGTTGTTTATTGAAATACCTAAGCTGGTATCCTACAGCCTTCTTCAGAGATACTATTTATATTGACATAGCGACAGTCGTGAAGCATCGCAGAGTAAAGGCCGCTATCTTCGTTGATGTTGTTGGTATTCCTTAAAATTTCTGCTGCACTATAAATTAAAGATTTCAGACATAAAATCTGCACTTCTACAGAATTCAAATCACAAGTTTTACAGACATTACAGGTTCTCCCCAATACACCAGAGGTAGGTTTTGCGACACTGCAGTAAATAAACCAAATTTTCGCAAGTTAAGGAATAGACTACACTCCACAGCTCTCCAACGATGAATCACATTGCCGACCACACTGATAGTTCCAACGTTTACTTCCAAATTATTATAGGTACAATAGGCTCTAATTAATTGGATTAATGTAACTTTCAGTAAAACAATATCAATACATAGGAAACTAAACCAAAATACAAATTTGCTTATTTCTCATAACTTATTAAGTATATTATACATAAGCATCTTTAGTTTAAATGCAAGATTTAATGGATATTGGGAACAAATTTCAAGTTCCTATGTAATGGTTTTTTAGATAGTCCTCGTAACGAAAATGGCTAAAATTGGCTACTTTGATGGCATATAATTTCTCTATTTTTTTAAATGAAGACAACGGGAAAAAAATTACAATTCAGAACTTTACGATCCCTAAACATTTACATCACTGTCAATATCGTACTGTATAATGAAAAGAAACATACTATCTACTTTACTTCACTGGGACCGAGCGTGGTGGGTGAGTGGTTAACGCTCTGGCCTCGCATTCGGTAGGACGCCGGTTCGAATCCCCGTCCGGGAATCCAGATTTAGGTTTTCCATGGTTTCCCCAAATCATTCCAGGTGAATGCCGCGATGCTTCCTTTGAAACGCCATGGCCGAATTCCATCCCGTTCCTTGTCCCAGTCTCAATCCCGCCTCTAATGACCTTGACATCGACTAGGCGTAAATCCATAAGCAAAATAAAAATACCTCACTGGAAGTCCCCAAGAATATATTTTACTAGATTTCAAATTAGATATTCAACTCTGTGTTAATGAAACACAATACTTGTGCAGATTTGTTGTCTTAAACTCATTTCGTTTATGAGCCAGAGGCGTGTGAAGTACAGACAGACCGTCGGACTAGGGACTGCAATCCAGCAATGTGGGATCCCGCAGTTCCGCGTGATCCAATATCATTTCGCAGTCTGGCGGATCTCGTAAAAAATTAAACGGATCCGCTGATCGTAAATTGAGGCGATAACGTGTCAGCCTGCGTGACCTTGCCTCCCCGTCGTCGCTTTGCGACCCGACTCGGTCTCTACCGGTTGTATGTAGCCTGTACTGTTCAAAAAGACATTTTCACTCGTGGCAACAAATGTCGTCCTTCGTGATTCGTAAGTGAGAAAGAACTTCGTGTAATACGCATTACTGTAATTTCAGTTACGTCGTCCTATTGCGAAATTAGCTCCCAGATCGTACACACAAAAGTGATACAATTGGAATTGAATTAATGAGGAGGACGTATAAATAATACAAAAGGAGGTTAAAATTATTGAGATAAAGGGAAAAAAATTATCTGTTAATTGGTTTTCAGAATAGTTTTGTAAAAATACAATTACTATAAATTGTTTCTGTATGTACTTCATCAGATTTGAAATATTTGTTTTTAGAAAGTAGATTTCAACTTCGTAATTCTGCAAAAACTATAAGATCTATGGTCACAAATTTTCAGAGACCGGTAAAGTTGTCATGATTGTTCAGTTTGAATGAGTGGATAGTCCAAAAAACAAACGGACATTCGCTGCAAAGAAACACATTTTAATCTTGGCTTGCTTACAAAGTACGGTTTGTGCCCTACGGCACACAGCATCAATGTGGTCAAAGAATCTCTGACAAGCTTTGGTGTTGATCTTAAAACTGAAGTTATCGGCATAATAACTGACGGAACGAACGTCATGGCTTAAGTTGCTGAACTTCTGCCTTGGTACCTGCAATTGTGATTTCCACACAACACACAATTGGCCGTTGTAAACGTTTTACACAAAACAAAACAAAAAACTAACGAAAGGGAAGTCGGAAGCACAGAAAGAACTTTACTTACTAGTACGTAGACGGGAAGACATGGACGGGAAGATCGAAGCAAAAAGCGCGATCCGTAACACTGGAACATCAACCTACTGAAATGATTTCCAAATCCAATTATCTAAAACAGTGCCAATATTGACAATGACAATCAAACCAGCGAGCGTGGAGAAAGAAAGGGTATTCTCGGACCCTGGCTATGTCTGTAATTCTTTGAAAATAGAGTGATATTTTGACCGCTTAGTTTTTTTTGTTTATAGCTTTACGCCTCGTTGAATTTGATGTAATTAGAGGCGAAGAAGGATAGGGGGAAGGAAAGGGAAGGAATTCGACTATGGTGTTTGGAGGAACCTGGAGTTATTTGGCGAAGCAATGGAAAACCCAAATCTGCATGTCTAGCTGGGGATTCGAACCCGCGGCCTTACCGAATGCGACTGCTGTGTTGTCACCCTTAATTCGGACAGATATTGCACCATCTTCTAACATATACTTTATACTGTTGAACGTCCTTCATATAAAATTTTAAATCTTGTGTTTTCGTCTTCCTCAGTTTTTATGTAGTGTATGGTTACTACATTTCTACCTTTCCAGATAAGCGGAATCGTAGAAACTGATGCTATCCATTAAGACGATAGTCACTTATCCGCTGTATTAAGAACCTTTGCTGTAACAATAAACAGTCATGTTTAGCCATTAGTTGATGATGAAGAACACTGGAAAACATGTGATTGAATTTAGAAGGCAAGGACAAACATTTCCACATTAAATGCTGTGTTAGTTCGATGGAGACTACAAATACAAATAATTTGGCAAGCACTTCTGTATCCCTAACTATTACTGTTACACAGCTATTTCGACTGCAGAGGGTTGGCTACACTGCACACACCTGTGCACAGTAGTCAGAGCCCACCTCGTCAGCATTTCTTAGTTTATGGGAGGCATTCCATATCGGTCGGCGGTCTTTACGACTGTTTTGTAGCGGCTTGTGTGAAATACGTTCTGGCCCGCTTGTCAAATAAGCGAGTCCAGAAAGCCTCCTAAAATACCTTTAACCTCGGTTGGAGGGGTATCCTCATGAATCTTTTTGCCTCCCCCACTGCTTACCAGTGCGAGGCCGTTTACGTGAAGAGATTCGTTCTACACGTTCAGCTTTTCGGATTCACACAACTTGAAGCCACCAGAGGTCTTAACAGACTACCGACTGCCGTGTTGTTTCAAAGGCTAATAACAGTGGTAGTATTTTCTAATCAAGTATTAGCAATGCTTAGAATTTATTGAAAGTTTTGAATTTCCCACTTCTTATTCACGATTTGATCTCTCATGGATAATATTCCAGAACTTCCCGGCTGATTATACACATAAGGTAGATATTTCATTCAAAAGATACATTACGCTGTGACTCCACTCGCTGGATATGTTACATCAGCATTACAAATTTGCCGGTAGTCTGAGGACAGAGAACGGGCACAGAAAAGCGAAATGGTCCTTCCCCCCCCCCCTCCCAAAAAAACAGTCATCCTGATGAATTCATGTGGACTCAGCCCTCTAGTTTCGCTTTCTATCTAATGTTTTCGTAAAATGCTTAAATACAAATTTCTTTAAGTCTGACGCTTTCTAACCTTCGTGTTCGTAACGTTAATCAGGCTGTTTCGAGTTTATGGATTAAAGTGATCTGGCGAACCGCAGTAATATATATCGACCGCATTTATCAACTCTAATGAAGAGTGACGACCTTCATAACTTGCGCAGAACTTGTCACTTGCAAACTTAGTAACATGGCTGTGATAGATCATTACCTTGCACCTCCTTCCACATTACAACCGGAAACTCGAAACAAATAAATCCGTTTCCCTACAAATTCCACTTTATACAGACGATTAACTGTCTCGTGTAAGATATACCGCAGTTATGGAAAGTGTTGTTACTCTGTTAAATCTATAAAGCAGGACTCAAAAGACGTAAGTTTTCATGGTTTTTAAGGGTAAAATAAAACAAAATTATTTTTAGCTAGAGAAATAAAGCTTCTGTCCATGACTTGGTTCACAGTAGTACAGGAAAAAAAATAGTTGATGCCATTTAACGTATAAATACATAATGAGGATTAGCTCGTAGAATAGCCAAATAGGAGAAATTAAACATTTAAATTACCAACTTGTTTTTAAGATACGGAGTCTAGGGAATGACTCCATAGAGGAAATTCAATAATGGTGCTATAATTTTTCGACACACGCAAAACAAACAACTAGTGTCTGAGAGTTACACGAAAACTTATACTAGGTCAAGTGATATATTCAATTAGAGTTTGTACTGCGACTATATATTTTATTCTATACGATCTCTTTAATAAGTATGTTAAACTCTGAGATGTTCATTTTTTTTGTTATTTAAAAAAAATATGATCCTTCTAAGGACGTTGATAGATGTAGAGGCAGTATAGGAATGTGCTGTGATATGATATTTTTTTGAATTATTAGGTATGGCTTTGCGGCTCGTCGACGTGCTATTAGAGCTATTAGACGTGCTATTAGACGTGCTATTAGAGCTGGAAGAGGATTTTGGTCTTGAAACAGGAAGAAATTTAAAATGGCTTTCTAAAGGATCCATTCTCCCACTGGCTGGAGTGGAAACAGAAATCTGAATGGCCAACCCGCAGTTCGAATTTGCGTCCCCCCGAAAGCCATGCACGAGCCTTAACTACTAACCCACCAGGTTTGGTAATACCTGTTACGTTATATTTTCCATTACGATTAGTTTAGTAATAACCATCTGATTCTAATAAATTTTCTAATTTATTCGTTGTACGGATAGCTGATGATTACTCTCAACAGAGCTACTCATTTCTTTGTTGGTCATGTCGAATGTAAATCATGTCTCAACATATAATATTCTGGAAATAAATAAGAACAATATCAGAACGAAATTGAGGAATTAACTATTCGGTTTTAGTGCATCGCTGAGCGTTCTACACACTCTGGTGGAAACACATATTTATGCACAAAACACAGCATGCAGAATCTACTGGCATTGGTCCAATTGTTAAGAGTGCGTAGGTTTAAATTTTTTTGGGTCTCATAAAAATATTTTAAATGTGCTTAATGGGGTTGATAGATCAGTACGAATCATTATGTTTGTGTAAAAAGAAGATGTTCTGAAACCTTCTTGGTCATACATAGCTGCTAACCAATGAAATTTGAAATTTTACGAAAATTTGTGGTTATCACTGTACAGAAATATTAACAAGATATCAATTTAACAGAGTACATTGTGGAGAATTATGTCTCCTACAAGTCGACAACCTTTCAAATGATTGTTTACACCCATATTATTTAAATAAGACAACCTACAGATATTACATTAAAAGCTTGCGTACGAAATGCAGAATAAACAAGGCCAAAATCAAGTTCGTCCTTAATATGTTCCTGTTGGAAGTCCTGCGTTTAGTGCGATCGCTATTATGTTCCATCTGGCAGAGCTGTTGATTGACAGAGCTGATGTCGCTACGCTAAGCACTGTAGAGATTCAGAGTGCATCCCGGTCATACGGTGTGTTTACATTAACGTGAATAATGTTCTATTATCAACCTGTTTCACCGATAAATAACTGGTATGTAATTGGTTCTTTCCCAGCAGCAGATATGTAGCGAAAAAACACCTGACCACGTAGCAATGAGTACCCAGATCGAATCATTTGCTTTTAGGTTTCATATATAGTCCAATATTCCATTTCCCAGTTTCAGCATTAAGCTTTAAATCGCTGAGCTCAGTAAAATACTGCTTTGTGTCAAGCGTAGGCACTGGTAGATTGTACAAGATTAATTTGTTTGATAATGTCATAAAAGTCTCGGAGAATTATTGTTGCAGCCGTACGAGATTCCGAGCATTTACACAAAGCAGATGTATCAGATGTGTCAAGATTTAAAATAATGGGATACAAAATGTAGGTGTAGGATGAACTCACTGGTTGTACAAGGAAACAAGAAATAAAGACTTGCTCTGCAAAGATAGCCACTACTTTTCTAGAGGTACTGAGTCTGAAAATACTTCCATTTGCTGTTACATAAAAGTATCACTCATTATTCACCATTAGTTTATTCAAAACATCACCATGCATCTTTTGATAGCTAAACACGGTGACAATTGAGGCATTATTACTACATCCTCCATTTGTATTTTTTATGGCTTTACACCTCGTCGACGTCGAGATCTTTAGAGGCGGAAATGGACTGGGGACGATGAACGGGAAGGAATTCAGCCACGGCCTTTTGAAGGAAGCATCCCGGCATTCGCCCGGAATGATTTGAGGAAAACACGGAAAAACCCGGGCGAGAATTCAAACTCGCGTCCTTCCGAATTTGGGACCAGAACGTTACCGTTCACAGTCTGCATTCGTATGCTACTTTGTGTTAAACCGGTTTTAATAATTTCTGTAACTGACATTGTTTAATCGATCTTATTTAGATGAAATACTGCTTCCAATCAATCTGAAAAGAGTTTATAATATTTTTTATAAACTATCAATGAGAACCCTGGACATCCTATCAACACTTCTTCGAGTTAATTCTCTTTAAAGTATTGTGATTTAAACAGAAGATGCGATAAATTTTTAGGTAAGGGTGTCAGGGATTGGAATGAGTTACCAAGGGGAATGATGAATAACCTACCGAAAACGTTAAAAGAATTTAAAGTTAAAATTTGTAGAGGGCAAATGTAGGTGAGTGTAGGATAGGGGGAAGTTGGGTGTGTAGGGAAATTGCCACCGGAGCCTGTGCTCCATTGCAATTAAATTAAATTAAAATCTTTCTTGATTTCTGCCAGTGAGAGCAGGAAAGCGAAATGAGGAAGACTATTTACGGTATTTCTGTTCACTGGTATTTTGTTAATACAAAAATTTCATTCCAGATTCCTTTCCAATCCTTGGGAAATGATCTTTTCCGTGACATTTCAAAATATATAACCCATTTAAAGAATCAATTGGTAAAAAATATTTGCCTTAGTTTATCAATGCGTGCATCCTCTCCATTGTTTTAGCTACTCAATTGATGTATAATGTGACTATAGTGATCCACAGTACAGTCAACACAAGAAGAACGTAACAGTTCATGAAAATCAGTTATGTATGTGGCTGGACTTGAACCGTCTACTCCAGGAACGCTAGTCACCATGTTTCCGGGTCGGCAGTGGCACCCGCGACACCTACGGTACTAGAGGCTGAGATCCACCAACCAAGACGGCAGCAGAGGTGGCAACAACTCTTATACACGTGTTGATCAGCATTACGTTTCCTTGTTCCCAGTTTCCTGTGTAGTCTCATAAACAACAGTTACAAAATATGAAAACAATTGTTCATGCATTTATGTTCTGCACTAGTATCAGCTTGTACAATTTTCACACTTGTGTAACTTCTGGTTGTATTATGGGTTACCAGATGACTGGTAACAATTTTACCCCTTAAATCAGTGCGAGTCCTTTACGGACTACTGTCGGAAGAGCTCGCCGTATTATTAAAATCAATATGGGGTGAAAAGTTGGTCTACAATAATAATTTCAAGTATTAAAAAGTATATACATCACGAAATGAGCCAATTAGTTCGTATGTGTCCGCTAGCAAATGCAGCAGTTTGTTAATTACCAAATGTTTTCCTTGCAGGTCCTTGGATATTTCCCAATATATATATATATACATATATATATATATATATATATATATATATATATATATATATATATATTTATTATTATTATTTTGAAATAACAGCAAACTAACATTTCACCCGTCGTTTGAGTTTTAACAGCAGCACCCACTGAATATCGCTATCGCGAAAAAGCCGTATTACTTTTTTGTTCTTGTCTGCTTACTATACACCACTAAAACCACAAAGGTGACAAGACTATGTAAAATTGTGTCTTCATGTATTGAACCCTCATGGTATTTTTATTATTTTAAATAAATATTTAGTGCGGTTTTGATATTAATGGTAGGTGAAAATAAGTTTTTGACGCTAGAGTACTCTCAACTCTAACAAACCGCGTTGACGACATCTCGTGTCACCGACAACAATAATTTAGTTATAAGTTTTTCTGTATGTTTCTAAAATAAGTTTAAAAGTAGTAGTAAAGAACATGTCTTGATAGCACACCGCAAAATTAACTAACTTCAAAAATCTGCAATTATTTGTCAGCGCTCTCACTTTCTTTACCCAGAATAGTTATACATCGCTAAAACTGATTTTGTCATTAATAACCAGTTTTTTAATTGAAATATAACGTCTTCCTATCTTTTGATCCTAGCGTTCGTTCAAAATTAAAGTTTTGTTTCAAAACAGGAACTTTTTTGACCTGTAGGGGCACTAATTTTTTCTTAAATGTTTAAAAAAACTAAAATGAAGTGTATTCATTGTCTGTACAACTCTTTTATTAACTAAATATAATCCATATCTTCGTTTGTAACTCAAATATATTAAAATTTATCACTTTTTTGTGAGGAGGGTGAGTCTCAATTTTGGATATTCACTTGTCTATACAACCTACTGGGTATAGGACTGTGTAAGCAGATGTGTAGGAAGGGATGAATAAGTTTCGAGAGGAAATAAAGCGATGAGTGATTCAGATCGTTCGAATATATATGAGCATTGTAGTACTTATTCAGTTAAAGTTATCAATAGCATTAAAATTTCATTTTTTTTTATATCTGATTACATCGACTGCGGTCTCACGATCCAAAATTGCACTGTTGTTTGTGAGGAGCAAACGTATATACCCAAATTATAAGACGTCCACAAGATACTTACCTGATATTGCGCAGGGCTCAAGGTCACTTTTTCAGTCAGGCGGTCCAAACTTTTATTTTCCATGATTTCCGAATTCACTAATGACGAAGGCAACGACTGTTACTTTATTTTTTGTCGGCAATCCTATTTTGCTTGTGATACGACTCGCTTGTCTATGAGCCGTAGATCCCTGATTAGCGTCACACGTTTAGAGTTCTTCGCTGTAATGATCAACACGCTGTCTAGGCTCGCTCGGTTTTTCGCTGCGAGCACTACTTCTGCCGGTCAATTGCCGGAAATACAGTAAAGAGCACCGAGCCTGGACGTAGGCTTGGTCTGTTATTCTCGAGCTGTGTGGCGACGATGTGACACTGGTACTCGCTCCGTACAATCCGAACAGCCACGAACTGCATCGCAATCTTGAAATCGCTAAATAGAAGGATGAAATAAAATAAAGTGAAGTATATGTTTTCTTGTTGTTATTTTCTACATGATGTAGAATCATTCTATAAGACTCTATACCTTTGCTTTCGGAAAATTCGGATACTTAAAGAACGGTCACAACACTATGTTAATGTAAAAGTAAAAATCTGCAGATTGCACCACATTTCAACATTTCTGTGGCGATGTTCCGGGATTTCATATAAGTAGGGAAAAAAAATTCTCTAGAACATGGAATGATCGTTTGGTTATTTACAACCACGTAAGAGAGTGGTATCAGTTAAGTCATTAAAGTGAGTTCAATGTCGTGCATTAAAAGGTAAAAATCCTTACAAGATGTCACATATATTTGAAGCTTCTGTAAAACCATAATACACTAAATGTGGATTCTGGGTATACTTTATGTATGTCAGTAACTATAGATAATTTATTTGTGTTATGGTTTTCGTTGCACTGTATACTGATCCCATATTATGTAATACTTCCGTTGTATATGTTTATCAACACGTAAACGTTACACTTCATGTCTGCGACGATTCAGTTGATAGAACTTACACAAAATCTTTGTAGTAGTCACTGATATACTTTAGATTCGAGAACACTTCTGCTGTACAATCTTGTCCGGTTTTCTATGATGTACCATGTTTGCTACGCGGCTCGGGCGAGAAAGACACTGCATTGCGGAGCCTTCGTAACCCGCCGAGCCTTCGTTTGTCCGCCGAACCTTCGTTTGACGATCAAGCCTGGGGAAGTTCCAGCGGGACCAGTCACACGAATAACCGAGCGAGTTGGAGCGTGAGTAGACGGCAATATGCACGACACTAATCAACACACGTATCTCGCATGTGGCAGGCCAGACACAGTCGCATAGCGTAAAAATCAATGCCAGACACATTTTCATGTCGGTTAGTGGACTCCGCTTTACGGTTCTCTAGCGCTGTGCCATGATTCAATTAGAATCAAATTTACTATAGGCGTTTTTAGAATACAATGCACTTTAAATTTAGAGCATTTTGAATAAAATTATGCTATAAATGAATGCAATTTTTCTCGGCGTTGTTTATTTATAAACGTTTCTCGGGAAACAAACCGAGTAATATTATTATTGATGCACAATATTTCGGCGACATAAAACTCCGTCGCCATCTTCAGGTGCAGTTGTAAGCCTTAAAGTCTGCCTTGAGCGTGATGGTAGATTTCAAGGCTTACAACTGCACCTGAAGATGGCGACGGAGTTTTATGTCGCCGAAATATTGTGCATCAATAATAATATTACTCGGTTTGTTTCCCGAGAAACATATATATATATATATATAATTAATTATGCTGCTAGTAAACGGCAAACAAACCTCAAATTAAACTATTACTTATTTTACTCATAACCTCAAAACTGATAAAAGTTTTTTTTTGGTTATATAATTATTAATACATCAACTTACAAAGTGTTTCAGTAAGCGGGCGTGCAAGGTCGCTGCCCCGCTATAGATTTCACTCCAGCGGCAACTAATGTTCGAAGGTGCGGCAATCTCATAGTTTTTTGACTGATTTGGAAAACTCCTAGATCCACTACTGGTTCTAATTAGACAGCGGGCAGCATAATCGGTATTGCACACGGGCGTTCAAACAGCTAGCGGCGGGCCTGTATCAGATATATGTGTTTTAATATTTCTCGTATAAATATAAGTTATAATTGACTTTGGGAACAAATTTCGAGTTCGTAGGCAACGCCTTTTTGAGATAGGCTACATAACATAAACTTTGACTACATTCATGTCTTTATTCTACAGTAAAAGAGAAAAAAAAGTTGAGTAAATACTTTTCGAGCTGTATACGTTGACACCCCAAACGATCGGGCAGATTTTTGATATTTGGGCTCCCTTTATTTGAAACTCCCTGTAATATAATTTTACATAATTTTAAGTTCGTCGTTCAGTTTCAGGACAAGAAGTACATAACATGAACAAACTTTAAGTCTGCGACTAATTCCGCTCTTGTGCTACTGGTCTTCGAGAGCAGCGGAGAGGCAGCATCAGAGCCTTTTCCAGTCGGGTGCGGAACCCGAAAACTAGGGCACTTCTCAACGAGTGAGATGAAATGATAGAAACTGTCGGGAGCCCAATTGTCAGTGCGTTCTCGGAGCTGCCTCCAGTCGCAGTCGTAACTGTGGCTCGGGATTACGCCCTCACATAAAGGACGCCACATTACATCCACCGCGGGGGAGGGGGGGCATTGTTCGCGGCTTTACGGCCGCCGCGCGGCAGACCAGGGACAAAGCGGGAGCACGTGTCTGTACTGCGCGCGACCCCACCAGTCGATACCACTTACAAACTTTCTTTGATCGGCTCTGTCTGTCATCAGAATTGTATAACAGCATAGACGTTTCCTTTAACAACTGTCGGTTTTTCGTTTAACTCTTCTTCGTTACTCGCTTCCGGTATGATATTTGTAAATTGTTCAATATTTTATCTGTTCTGGAAAACTATAATGTAATAGTCATGAAATATTCTCCATTTCGTTTTACTCTGTTTTCTTCTTTTTATTATTATTTGTGATGGTAACTTGAAAAGCCGCCATCTGTTTCCATTAAATCAGTGTATTGTCTTGTTACAAGTGGTAATTTGTTTAGAACACCAGTACCACTGTTAGTTCCATTTTAATTCATGTTTATCTACATATTTTATGTTCTCTTGCCTAATTTCATAATTTTACAATGTGCACTGGAATCCTGAAGCGAAAGCCAGTTGAATAATGTTAACTGTAACTACAATCGTTTGCATTAAGAAGCTTTCTTATCACAGAGGGCTTTGCCTTCGAATATTGGTTTCCCGTAACTATTTAAAACGAATGTTTTACTTCAATAGCGACTGAGCATATGCATGGTGGCAGTTACACTAACACTCACTTTCAAATTTCATATTTAAAAAAAATTTGGATCGTATTTTTTAACATAGTTTTAGCTTGTTTTAAGCCTTTTTTTCTTATTGAGACTACTAAATCAGATGCCGCATTTACACTCTCGCCTCGCGTCTCGCCTGGCACCTCGTGCACGAACGCTGATGCGAACTGCCGTTTACACTCTCGCAAGAATTAATTCATGGATGACTAGTGGGCGTTCCAGCTTTCGAAGTGGGCGGGAGGGGTTTCTTCTGATACTGGAGCACTTTCGTTTTTAAAATTTAATTGACTTTTTAAGTTTTTTAAGTGAGATTTAATGATGTCGATTTGAAGCTTCAAGGAGCTATTAAAACTTTTATGCATTACCAAAGTGTTCTGTGTGTCATCATTTATTGAAAAACTTTAACTACTGCGTTATAACGTATTGAAAACATAATTTCATCAGTTATCTGAACTATTATCTACAAACGATAATATAAATTCAGAGGATACTGATAGATTCAATAGCCACGTCAACAAACTTTAGATATCGAAAAACGATTTGAAGACCATATCTAAATGTATGACAACTGATATTCAGTTTAATTAAACCTTATCCTATTTCATATCTCATGTAATCAGGCTTCAGTGCAGTTAATCATATTATGAGCAAAGAAAGAAACCGCCTGAATATTTCCGAAACAGGAGATCTTCGTTTGTTCCTTACGAAAATTGACCTAGATATCCAGTTTTTATTTTAACAGCATTAGCCTTAGAGATCACATTAATAAATTAAATAATAAAATATAATTTCACAAAACTACCTGTATTTATATGCGCAAAGTATAAATAAAAGACAGATCTATCTACAGTAAGTCGTTTTATAAAGCCGTAGCCAAACGTAGCGAAAGTCAGACAGAGAGTATTTGGCAAATAATTAATATTATTGGCTTTAACTTGCTGTACGTCTTCTTCATAAGTTAAATATTGATACAAAAGTGGGCGGTAGGTGAAAAAGGTTGACTACCGCAGCTGTAAACAAGGTGTTCGCGCCTTTGTCTCGCGCCAGAAAACCGCTACTGAGGCGAGCGGCACTCGCGAGCGACTAAGCGAGGCGAAACTGCGTGCGCGCATCTTACACTCTCGCGTTCGTGCTGTCTCGCCTCGCCTCTTCTAAGCTCGCGCGAGAGTGTAAAACGCGGCATAATGTGAGTCACATTTAGAACAATACTATACTAAAAAATATTTTGTTCCCAGAAAATTACTGAACCTTTTGTGACTTGAATTTCAAAAGTTCCTTTCTAAGAATAATGATCCACTAAGGTAAAAAAATATCTACGGAAGAAACGATCAGTTGAAATGTCTAATGTAACATAAATTAAAAAGTTTGAAAAAAAATCTAGTAGCGTCGAATCTATTTAAGCTAGCTCTAGAAATCGTTAGGCAATATTAAAATAAGTTTGTAACAGGTAGATGGTAAAGTTCTTCGTCAGAAAAACATGAAAGGGAAAACTGGAATTGCCTTCCTATATTATGAAATTTCGATAAATAGGTAACAAGCTCGAGAGAAATCTGTGTGCTTACGGACCGAAGAAACAGCCGCTGTCGGAATCCTGGCAGTACCTGAAGTTAAACAGACGCTACAGCAGCGCTTCACCTTTGACAAACCTCCCTTTGTGTATTTGAAACAGCCAGAGCACACCATGAAGTGGATCCCTTTACAAAACGTAATTACTGCTTAACTTAAAGCGCGATAGGGGCTGAAAGCAGCACGCAATCTCACAGCATTTCCTTCCTGCTAAAATGCGATATTCTCAGTAACCGATACCAATTTTATTTTTTAGTTTTAATTTATACGTTTCGGCGTTACCACAAATTATAGTCATTATTTACGGCGTAATATCTCCGAATTAGCTAATCAGTTGACCGTCTGTGTTAGAAATAAACCACACAACGACACAAGAATTATAAATGACAAACTGACTTGTAGAAATAAAATTATTATTGTACTATTTAAGGAGTTTCTTTTCCTTTAGGGACTATTTAACAAAACTACCAGATATGGAATCCGGAGTTGACAAAATTTGAATATTTAATGGTTCGTTCCCAGGTCTATTTTTTAATTTGTTCTATTAATTTTGTCCCAAATTTGAAAAGAATCTCCGCAGCTGGTAAAAATAACGTGAATCTATATGCTCATAACAAAAGTGTTCAAAAATGCAATTATTACACACTTTATATTAGCTTGACCTGTATGAATGTATGTATATTATGAAATCTTTCAACTCAATTTTCACCCACCTTCAGATGTGCGAGTTGTTTAACTTTTTCACACTTATTAAGAGCCGGTTACAATACAATAATTTCGTAACAACATCTGGATATTCTAATTCTTTTGAAAGTAACAATAGGAAAATTATTGAATCTGCTAGGATATTGCAATTGAATTTTAACCCAATTCCAGATGCACGAATTGTTTGAAATTTTGCACATGTTTTTAGAATCGATGACAACATAGTAATGTCATGGCTATGTCCAGATATTCTGATTGCTTTCACATTTACACCAAATATAACGTTCTGCTGATTTCATAAATACATGTTTATGTATTTCAAAATAATTCTAGCCATATCTTGCTTGAAGATTTTGGTTTAAGTGCTTCTAAGGTTCTCTGATGTTTATTTAACATTTTTCTTAAGCCTATTTTTAAGGCAAAAACTTAAATGGATGTCATCAAATGCTTGAATATCAACTTTTTTTAAAAAAATTCTTCCTCGCTATTCTATAAACAGGAACTTACATGATCCATTCGTTTTTGTATTTAATAACGCTGATATTGAATTAGGTATCATAGTTAAAAATTATATGTCACACAAAAATTTATGCATCATTTAATGGAGTTTTCGCGGCTGCATTTCAACTCTTTTTAGAATAAAACGAATACCAGGCCTTCCAGAGACAAAGAGGAGTGTACGTTTCTTACAGATATAAAAGTTATAGTGCTGAAATATGAACAGTTAAGGATGTCTTAACATAAAGTGCATGTAAGAAATACCTCTGACATTGACATTTTGACTCACATTCAGCTGATATATAAGAGCATTCATTATGCATGCAAAAACTTCAATTACAATTGTATTGATACTAACAAAGGGTCAGCTTGGTCAGCGTGTTATCCGTCTGTCAAGCTATGATGTGACATGCCTGTCATTTGTCGTCGGGCAAACACTGTGCAGAGATCTTATCACTCCATGTCCATAGATGCTGCGGTTATAACAATCTCGAAGAAATAAACTGCTAGAACACTGCGCTCAGCCAAACATTGTTGATTGGCTTTGAACCAAGTGTGTAAATATGCTACTGAACAAGCACATTATCATAATAAAGAAAGCTCCTGGAAATAAACCACTGTGTTTGTTGAACACTGTTGTTCCAAACGAACAAATTCATTTTCCATTTCAACACACTGTCGTGTATTACCTTGCCTTGTTTATCTACATATTGATGAATCTTGACGTAAGAACTAAATGAAAGAGAGTCTGCTAGCATCATGGAACGTTTCAGGTTACGGAAAAACTTTTCGCTTTAGAAATAGCTGCAGCAGAAATTTATTCTAATTTCGTTTGGATTTGTTTCATTGTCTATAGCTTGTCAGTTACATACACATTTAAATATAAACGACACTGAAAATATGTTGTTATAAATAAAACTTTATTTTCGAGTTAACCGCCTCTAATGTCAGTTTTTACAGAAACATGATGTCCATATTTTGATAAAAGTTTCCAAATTTGCTAGCGTATTTACTAGGCAAGCAGACTGAAATACATCTATTACTGTAAAAACAGTAAGAAATATTCAAAATACCTCATTTTTTTTTAAAAAAAAGATAAAAAAAAAAAAGTGTATTCTTTCAGTCTTAACACATCTAGTATCTCAGCTCGTTGAATTAAATGAAAACGCGGATTTTTCACTGCAGGTAGCTGCTGAGCGAACATTGCCGGAAAATTATAGTCTAAGATACGGATATCTCAGTTTAGCTTTTGAGTTTATTAGAAAAATCATATATTTATTTAGGTTATTTAACCGAAGATATAACGCAAGCATAGTAATTTAGAATGAATAATCCTAACATAAAAATTATGATACAACAAAGCATTTAATATACAACAGTAACAGATAACACCTAATTCATTTGTATACTGAACAATTGTTTTCGCACCGAAATTTTCCAGAGAAATACATACCGTTCCTTTCTCTAACCAAAACGGTATCATTTACAAAATTATTTTAAAAATCTTAAAAAATTTATACAGTAGTTAAAAGAAAAACTGAGTAGTATAACAGACTTCCAGAGAACTTTTCTCTTCTCTGTAGGGTCACCTAAGATCCACGCGATATCCTTTTTTATACAGGCGGCCAACTTGAATCATTAGAGGAGGAAGGACGTGTATCTCGTCCGAATTAGAGGCGAATTTGTGAGACCCGAAGCAGGAAAAATGTTTGTGAATCGTGTAACTTTGTGTTCTATATTGAAAATGTATTTCTGTTTGTGAAATGTGTAGGTGGATATTGGATACTTCCCCAGCATTCGCGTAGATGATTGCGAGAATCTCAAGCCTGGTTCTGCAGTACCACTATCGGGGACCAGGACTCAAACCTCGTCCTGCAGTACCACTACGATCAAGTGATTTCTAGAGTTTATTTACAACATTTACAAAGCTTATAAAACAAATGTCACCTTCATGTTTAACAACATTATCTGTGAATTAATTTACTGTCCTCTTCGAATATAAGTTTTCCTTTTTTTACGGCAAAATATGCCAAATTTTTACTAGTATACGTTTATGTAGGAACGGGATTTAAATTATTAAGTGGGTAGTCATAATCGTGTTGCTGACGTTTCGACCGCAGCCACTGGCAACAGCAGCAGCACAAGCGGCTGTGTGACTCACCTGCCGTGTGGGCCGCCGTGTGGGCTATTCTCGCCGACAAGTTGCCGGTTCCACTGCTGCCGTGTCGGAGGCCGGGTCGGCACTGGCCGGCAGGCAGCTGGCAGACACGGTAGCCTACACGGCAGGCGTGCGCGCGCCACCCCACCACGCCCGCCACAAGCAACTACTCAGCCGCACGCGGACAGACAGAGCATATCCGTTATCGGGTGAGGCAGTCTCCTTCAACCTTCAACACTTCTATCCGCTTTTAGAAAATTCCGTTAACTACCCTCGGGCACTAAAACTTAATACAGCGAATATAAATCAAAAAACGTTTCTATCTCCAACACAATTCAAACTTACATTCCACATACTCCAATCTATGAAATTCATCAAGTCTCTTCATATTCACAAAGCCACGAAATATCGTAAAGGAATTACTGCAGCACGCAGAGGTAGTATAGAAGGCAGGTATTGTAACTTTACGAAGTTTAGAGAATCTAGAATTCAACACTTCCATAACTAACCAAAGATTTTATTTGTTTAAGGCTATTGATTTTTATTACTACTTTATCGATAACCTATATTCAAAAGGAAATTTCTTACTAATGTAAAATTTATGATTCCTTACTACATGCATGTTACAAAGTTTTTTGAAGTTGTAATTTACATACCTATCCTCCCTCTCTGTGGGTACGTGGCAGGTCAAATAAAAAAGAATGATCAGATTCGCATGAACCCTTAGATACAGATAACTAGGTAGTAGTTACAAATTTCAACGTTATTCTGAATCTCTTTAATTAGGTATACGCAAAACATTTTCTTAGGAATCGCACTGAAATTGAGGCATTGTATTTAATCATGGCAGCCACGCAAATATAACATAGATAAATAAAACCTTTAAAATTTATTACCGAGCGTGGTGGGTTAGCAGTAATACTACGCCGTCGTATTCGGTAGGACGCGGGTTCGAATCCCCATCCAGCCTTCTAGATATGGATAATAATGGTCTCCCCAAATCACTCCAGGTGAATGCAGGCATATTTCTTTCAAAAGGCCAAGGCCAAATTCCTTTCCATTCCTTGCCCCCAGTCCTTTACCTTCTATAATGACCTCGACTTCTACAAGGCGTAAAGTCGTAAGAAAAAAAAGAAGGTAATTAAAATTTTTCACAAATAATGAAATTAAAAAATTGTTCCTAATATTGTTAATGTTTATTTTATAGTTTCCGTTATAGAATAACCTCAGTTCATGGCGCCTCTCATTCCCTCCAAACTGTGTTGACATGATATTTCTCCACTGTGTCCCATCCATAATGCAAAACATTTTGACTCATCACATTTTGCAACACATATGATGAAAAAATGCATATTTATTATGCCTTGGAAGCACAAATAAGGGTTAAAGCAGAAATAAATTCAAAAAACCATTTTATTTTTAAATTATAGGAAACATCTGTGAAGATTTCAACACATCAAGAAAGTTTTTTTAGTAAATCAAGTAAATAATAACAAGACACAAATAAGGACACATAAAGAAGATCCTAGGAAAGAATAAAATTGATAAAAGAGAGGACGAAGCACGAAAAGGTAGAATAAGGTACCAATAAATAAAAATTTGTTGAAAGGAAATGAAAGTCCCAATTTACTATAGTATAACAAAATGCTGATGACACAGAGAAATAAATGACAAGCATTGTAGAAAATCCAGCAAGTAGAAACATACAAATCATAATTTTAGGAGATAAAATGAAAAGGTGAATTAGTTTTAGCGATGATAATTTCAAACCCATCATAACCCTGTGGAAATTGTAAACACTTAGTAACCTTATGAAGAAAACAGCCGTGTTTAAAAAATAGAATGAAATTGACATTGATGAAATAGGAAATTCAGTTATAAAGATTGTATCAAATTCTCAAATGCTTATTATGGGAAGAGATAACTATTCTTCGGTATATTGGAAATCTATATTAGAAGAAATTAAATTTGTATTCTATATCACAACGTTTCCTTCTTGTGACCCAGTAATTTTTAGAATTATTATTATTACTATTATTATTTTGATACCCAATAAAAACTTATTGTCTACTAGAAATGTATGTGAATTTGTCCTCGTGGACCAACAAAGCACTAGCACACTTTTTCTTCGCCTCGTAAATTACAATAATTAATTTACAAATATTTGGCATGAATTTTGTGACGGATTAACTACAGGTACAAATATCGATAAAATGGAGTTTGAGAATAGAACAAAAATTATCTTCATTTTTACCTACGTTGCTATTTTTCATCACTGAACAATTCACAATGAATGCGAATGACCCATCAAGTGAAAATTTAGTGATGATTGTAAGTATAATAAAAATAATTTACGAAGTTATATTTCATCATAAATTAACATTTAGCATTGAATACGAACGACGTAATGATTCAATATCTAGGAAAGAAATTAATAAAAATGTAAAAAATATTAGTGAAAAATCTAAGACAGTTCTATACATTTTTATTCAAATTTTAATAAAATAATTTTTATGTTTAAAAAAAATTAGTATCGAGTTATAGTAAGGTGAAATTTTAAACTCGTTTTCATGGGCCCACTCAAATCTAGAGGTATTTAAATGACTTGCTTACAAATTATAAATAACAGTAATTTTAAACTCAATCAAACTTTGAAAGATTATAAAGTACGTTTTAGAAGTTTATCATTCCACCTACTTCAATTGCTGACGCATCCAGAGTGGTTCAAGAACTGAAAACTTCCATATGAACCACGGAAATGATGAATTTAAAGCTTGGACGTTGGGAATGGCGAGACAAAAGAAAGAAATTAGAGTTTTAAAAATGTTTTGTGATTGAAGGAGTTTTGGAAGACATCCATAACACTGAGGGATAAAATCTTGAGTCAAAATTTGAAAAGTAAGATTAAATAGTTTACTTCTTTCATGATGTAAGAAAACGATAAATATAGTAAAATTTAAATCAGATGTCTGAAGACAAAGTTTGTTGTATTTATAATTGGGCACACCCATATGACTATAAACAACGGAGATGCGGGGAGTTGCACAATAATAGGTGCCGCGTTCAGTGCGAAGAAGGGGGGGGGGAAGTTAAGCTTTGCGTTTCTGGCATGAGTAAACAGTTTTGTTAAACAGAAATATTTATAGACTAAGTCCAAATAGATCTGATTACTCTTCCTCAGAGATATGTTGCACAATAACAAGTAATCAGTAAAGAATCATAAAGAAACAAATACATTCCGTCATGCAACATTATGATTAAAATGCTAACGGTACTGAAATAGTTTGCATCAGTATTACAAAATGTGCTTAATTAAATAAGAAAACGTAGTTTGGAATCAAAAATGTAATATCAATGCTCAGATTATTTAATTTTTTTCGGCGACAACTGCCCACTTTTTATTTTTTCTGGAAAGGAGAGTCGTAACATTAATCCTGCCGATAACGGTAGAAGGTGGGATGATCATGTAAAAGAAAAGAGTTTCATCTACTCGATATCTGAATTGTTTTAGCGTATGGAAAATATTTATTCACTGCCACTGCGTAGTGTGAATTCTCGGATATTTTCGACGCCGCACTATTTATTTTCCGTGTTACAGACCCCGTGGAACCTGCAACGCAGAACAAACAGAGGTCAGTTCCGCAAACGCAAGCAACACGAGCAGAGGTAAAACAAATGCAGCACGGACACTCAGAACTAACACCATTGTACGTGTGGGAAGATAAACATTGAATAAAGTTTTATATTATCAATGCTAAGATTTTTTTGAAGATATTTAAACTATATTTCAATTCTAGGAGTTGTTAATTACTTCCCTTAATGCCCTAAAATTAAAACGCAAGGTGTAGAACTGGGGTGTAATATTCATGTGCCCAGTGTGGCAGTGACGATGTAATAAAGAAAGCTATCACTTTATCAACAGCGACTTTCGCGGTTTATGATTGCAATGAAGTCTTCACGGGTGAACCACCGGATTGTGTTGCGAAAACACGATATTTCGTCGATAAGCTCGGCAGTCTTCCTCAGGCAGGAAAACATCTGTAGTGGTCTGCTGACTGACAGTTGATGAGGTGAGCAGACCACTGCAGATGTTTTTGCACCTCAGAAAGACGGCGGATAATGTGGTCGAAATATCGTGCTTTCACAACACAATCCGACGGTACACCCGTGAAGACCTCATTGCTAAACAATTACTATTTCCCATTAGGCGAAAAGCTCGCCCTGGAAGATATAACTACTGTGTGCGTATGAAAAGGAACTGTTGTTTTCATAAAACCCAGAGAGTCAAAAGTAATTCTATGTACAACTTCATATTTTAACTACCTAGAATCAGCTGAACGTCATAAAAGAACAGCAACTGCAGAAACAGATGCATAGCGAACGTGTCACCTAACCAAGCAGCGAAGGCAACATCGTCTGGATGGAGGGGATTAAGGTACCCGCATTCCCGTCCGGGGAATCATATAAAAGTAGCTCCATCGGAACACACAATCACCACTACCATTCCCATCCCGCTCCAAGGCGCTGATGCCGCTTGGCCATTATGCGCGACATAATTTTTAATGAAATTGATGGCATAATATATACTTGTAAAATTCGAAAAAGAGCGAAGGAAATCTTGGCTTTTACATATTTATAAGTTTGATAAAGAAACACGTTTAAGGCATTTATATAGGTTAATTAAAACACGGCACGCATAATTGCCAAGTCACCAATTTTTTAAAATTCTAAATAAACGATTTATGTCACCGAGAGAAACCATTCTATTTCATAAAGTGAAGTGAATACACACTGTAAATTTTAGACTTGCCTCAGAAGAAGACCTCATAACTTTTTGTCACTACACGAACACGAAACTTGGCCTACTTTTACAAGAACTGTTTTTGTGGGATATCGGTATACAGTACGTGTTTTGTTCAGCTTAGTTGTATTCAGGTGAGGTTATGACATTTCTACTTCCGGTAAGGGATAGATTCAGGAGTTTACGTCAAATTACTGGGCTGCAGAATACAATACATCAATAGAATTCTCAAAGATAATGCTGCAAATGAACCGGTTCTTCTTTCGACCTACGCCTGGTGCAGTTTATGTAGCGTTCTTATAATCGTTTATTGTACCAGCAAACTATGCCACTTTACTATCAGACTGTCTCTTAGAAAGTTACATGTTTCTATGAGATGTCGTATACCCATTCACGTTTCCTGAAAAATTATAACTCAGAAGTGTGAATCAGGTTTTTTTTATCATGGTCTGATAACTGTTCAAGTCCACTTATTGTTCTTAAAACACGTTAAGTAGTATAATTTTCTAATATTAAATTGCAGAAATTTCTCCAACACTTTCATTTCTTACCGTAAAGAAAGCTTTTTACTGTAATATTTTTTTTTAGGGTTAAATTATTACTTTCTACATTATACAGGTCTGGTTCCGTTCATTCTGGATGCCTTGCGCTGCTTATTTCATCAAGGTGTAACGAAGTTATTTACAGTAAAGAGAAAATGGACTCATATGAAGGAATTTGCTGTAATAACTGTTGATAAATCCATTTAAATTAAATCCCGCCTTGTCTCATGAAACATATCAGAAAAACAAACCGCCTTTGTCGTGACTGCTTGAGGTTCCTTCGCAATTATTTCGATTAAGCTAAACTGATAATTTTAGGTACAATCAAAAGCATCAGATATTCCTTCCACCGTTGCTTACACCCAACAGAATATGACAGAGGGTAAAGACAAGTTAAGAAGATTTGAAAATCTCATCAAACACTGAAAAATATGCATTGCTTTTGTAGGCCATTTTTTGCAGTTTCTCAGTAAATTAAATGATAAAATGACGCCAATACAACTGTTTTTGTAGCTTTATTACCGGAGGCGTTTCGTCTCTCATCGAAGCATCATCACCGACGAATCTATTTTAAAATTTACATGGGTTTACAAACTTATTATATGATGTTTCGCATAATTCTAACTTGATACATCTTCTGATTATTTACACTCATATTCACATTAGTGGTTTTCAGGTTCGTAACCACACATCTCTGCTTTTCCTTTAAAGCATGCTTCCGCTAAGACAAATGGCTTTAGAGAAAACATGCTTTGAAGAAAAAGCAGAGATGTGTGATAACGAACTGAAAACCACTAATTCAAACAAAAAGTGTAAATAATCAGAAAATGTATCAATTTAGAATTATGTGAAACATCATATAAGTTTGTAAACCAAATGTAAATTTTAAAATAGATTCGTCGCCGATGATACCTCGATGAGATGCGAAACGCATACTGCAATAAAGCTACAAAAACAGTTACATTGGTGTCATTTTATCATTTAATTTACTGAGGAGTATGTTTATCCTTATACAGATACTTTACCATTGAATCATCTGATCACTACCAGTGCAAAAGAAAATCTTGGTAGCTAGGTTCTGTTGTATTAGACAGTGCCTCAATCCACACAATGATATTTGATTTGAGTCTAAGGTCCTCGATCCTAAATACAAAGTGAAACTGTTAGATGATGTGAAAAGTATTAAAGATTTTTAGATGACTGTTTATAAAAATACTGTTTTTTTTTCGACTATGCTACGCAACATACTCGATCCACTAATCAAAAAGTTTTCGCATACAAAAAAAAAAAAAAAAAAAAAAATAGTTATTATTTGGTACGGCCATTACGGAACTCGTTGTCATCTGAAAACTTCAGTCCTGTCATACTTATTTCAGGAAAGTGAAAGTGTTATACAATAAGGTCAAATTTTGACCATAGAAAGGATTTTTCGACTATTATTATTGTCTGAAAGATGAGGTGTGATGTGGGAGGCAGAATGAGGTAAGTACTTATTTCCAAATAAGTAAAGTCCAATGAGATCAAATTTTGACCGTATGAAGGATTTTTCGACACTGCAGTTCAACTAGTTTTTCTGAGTGAAAGGTAATCCGTAGGAAGGCTGTGGTATTACGCTGTAATTCACCTGCTGATAAAATTCTGAGTTATTTTTATAACATTTTGGAATGCAAACTTTTCAATTTGTATAAGATTTTTCGGTGATTGAACAGTTCCTAAAAGTACAACAGTATAAGCTTACTGACTTCTCGTAAGATCGAAGGCATCACTTTCCAAGCTGAGACCAGTTTCTCGTATTTTTTCTTGATCTCTGATGATTATCACTTTCACTACTAGAAATGTTTCTTACTCTTCTGTTAACAACGTCCTTGGAATTGTTACCTCTCACAGTTCAATATACAAATTCAAATTCTTAACAAGGATGCTCCTGGCAAATTACTTGTTCACACAGTTCTGTACACGAGACGGTCGATCAGGAACCCATATTCTATCATATACCCAAGTCCATCATAGACAATACAACACGCAGCACTAGGAGTCGCGATAAATTCGACGACATTTTCATAGACAATCCTGAAATGATGAATTTCCTGCTCCACCTTATTCTTTTATACATCACCGTCTCGTTGGCACGCTTGATCGTATCCCAGTGGATTTATTTGTGTAACTTGTGTAACATTCCCAGCTCGTGGCACGCTGATAAATACAGGGTGTATCAAAAAAGAATCATCCGATTTGGCACGTCTATATTTCTGAAACTATTAAACATATACAATGAATTTTGTTTTTTGATGAACGGGAAACTCAAAAAGTTTTTTTTACATACCTTTTTATAGGTGTTCAATATGGCCCCCTTTAGATGCATGACATATGCCAATGTGGTATTTAAATTCTTCCCACACTGCAGTGAGCAGGTCTTGAGTGACAGCTTCCACAGCTGCTGTTATGCGATGTCTCAGTTCATTCATTGTTGTTGGTAACGGAGGCACATAAACACAGTCTTTTATAAACCCCCACACGATTTCCGAGGACTCCTTGTGAATGTATGGCGAATACGTTCAACGTCTGCGTTTCTCGGAATAGTTCATGCCATCGTCTAATGCTGTGTGCACCTAGTACGAAAGTCCCGCTGAACAGTTTTTACTGACCCGCTCTGGCAAAACGTAGAACACAAAAAGCTTTAATAAGAACTGAAGTGGGCGCACACTAGCTACCTAGTGGGAACCATGCAAAACTCGAGAGTTTGCTCTTTCCAACAGTACATTGTTCACGCACATATCTCAAATAACATAATAGTTATGATTTTTTAAAATCGGGAGATACTTTTTGATACACCCTGATTATCGTATCCCACCTGTAGTAACATGTCTTAATTAATTAGGTAGCTCTGCAGCCCCTCTTAATGAAGGAACATGTTATTTTTTAAATTACTTTCGACCACTTAATGTGTATCCCACGACTAGGCAAGTGTTTTCATACTGACTATTTTGTTCTGCTGTAAATATCAAAGGGATTTACTGCCACCGGCCATAAAAAAAAAGGTAATAAAGTTTTGCTGCTCTTCCGCGATGCAATACGAATACGATGGTGGAACAGCCATATTCTGTTAGCTATCGTGCTTGTTGTGACCTCCTCACGTAATTATATTTGTATACAATGGTTAATCTCTTTATGATTTGTTTACGCGACACAAAGGTTCCACAGTGTAGTAGTATGTGTAGTCTTTGGGAAGAAATTAATTTATTTAGTATCTTTGGCCTCGCGTAAGGATATTTGATTGTGTGTTGTTGTTGTAAGAAGTAACTGTCGGTCCATTCTGAGTTATTATACTGTATGTAGGACAGGAGTTTTTAATATGCAGTTTCATTAATAAACCACCAGTGAAAAAAAACATAATCTTGTGTTTCGAATATTGTGACTGTGGGCGATTATCTATCGAGTGGTTACAATAAATTTTAGTTCGATACAGTACTGTATTTCGGAGTGCGTGATTATCATGTCCATTTCATTAAATGGTATCTTGAGGGATTACTTATGTTTTAACTAAGAGATGAGATGGCAGCGTTTTTCGTACATAGTGGTTCAACATTCCCAGCTCGTGGCGCGCTGTTAAGTATATTGGATCCCATCTGTGGTAACATGTCTTAATTAAGTAGCTCTTATAGCCCCACTTAATGAAGGAACATCCCATAATGTGCAGATATTCGACTGTCCAACCCTTTTCTCATTCTTATATGAGCGGTATGCTTGGACTTGGGGTCATGGTAAATTAACGCTTTTACACACTGGATTGGAACGGACTGTAAAAGAGGTTCAAGAAGAGGTTTTCAGTGACATGTAAACAAAGTAAAAGGAAACTACTGCTTCAAAGAGCTTAATATATTGCGGAGAAAATGGAAGTACATTATGAAGCATTTGAATGGAATATTCCGAACACAATATAGTCACTAGTAGGATTTACGAGTTTGCAATCTTGACAGATTAATCACAGGAGAAGAATAAACTGAACAGTTTACGAATCGAGACTCGAAATACTGGAAACAATAATATTGCGTGTAATTTTCAGAATTTAGAGAGGTAAATGGGTTTCCTTTCAACTATATATTTCTTGCTTTATATTAGTTAAATAACATGACAAGTAATACTACTGACACGAGAAAAATACTTAATAACCGATTAGCTGCCATTGAATCTATGAAAGTGGATTAAGAATTTAAAAAAAAAAAAAACTTTACATTCTTCCATGAACAGTTTGGTGATACAACTACGTCAGTGAGAGCAAAAAATAAGCTTGGATAATAGAAGAAAAGAAACTTAATTTTCCTGTAAAAGGCAAGTTGGTGAGGTAAATATATAACTGAGGAATTTTACGAAGAGTGTGAAAATTCAGTGAGAACCGGCGATTAGATGCTGTAGCGTGAAACTGTTATGGAAATTGTAAGAATATTTGTCTATAAATCAAAGATAAGTTTCTAACTGGATTATCAGAATTTTAAAAAAATATATCAATTACTGAACGGTCATAAAATGTGGCCAGTAACGTATAAACACGAATGAAATAACGAAAAATTCAATTTTGACAATATCATGACGAAACATGATGTAGGCACAAGTTCCTATTGTAGTGCATTGTATCTCTCATAACAACTGAGAGAGCGTCTCTTGCAACAGAAATGGACAAGTAACAACTTAGTAGAAAAAATTCATATACAGAAGAACTAAACACATTGAGGACAATGATAAGTGATATTTTGGGGATAAGGTAACTAGCAGGCAGAAAACCTTATACCACAAGACTATAAAAGACATCAATACTTCAAAGAATAGTACATGAAATATAAGAAATATGAAAAGGAAATGATGGTGCTGAAAATATATATATAATACCGCGGTGAAACTGGAGAATTCGAGAGAAAATGGCTATAAAGAAGCAGAGATACAAATGACTGCCGGAAAAATTTTGGCGAAAGTTAAAAAAAGAAACACGAGAGTAAGTCAAACCATTAGTTATATGTTTTATCAACTTATTAGAAATATAACAGAGAACGAAATATTACATCTCTGTCGAGACAGTAACACACAGTTTCAGTGCACGAGTTCCAATTTTCTACATACTCCTTTATACACGAAATGTTTTACCAACAGAAAGATTTCAAGCTTTCAGTTGCGCCAAAATGTCACAATCCTGATACGTTTAGACGCTCGAAATCTCTGTCTTATTTACAAACAATTGAATGAAATGCCATGCAGACAATGTTTTGGTTTTTCCCTCAGTCGTGCATTCAAGGATTCTTGAACTTATTAGTATGAGGTAGAAATACCTTAAACCCCTAAATAGATGGCATTACTAACCATAGGTGAAATTATGCAATTGATTCTCTAATACCTTGAATTACAGCTGCTGAAGTGTTGAACAGTAATTACAACATTAAGACGCTTGTTACAGAACGAAGGGAAATTTATACACGATTTATTCCGCTATCCACATACTGTACATTCATTTATTCACCGGAATCATAGTTAATCATTGTCATCAACGAGTTATGCGAATGAACATAAATATCTTTCTTCGGCCCTCCTGATTTTACTATTTCTGAAATAGTCATTAGAATCGTATTTTTTTATCCCGTGAAGAACAGAAAACATATACTGCAGTGAAAAAGGCTTGTGATATACTTTCAGATAACGGAAAATGCACCACTCGCCCTTTTATTCTCTGATGCGAACAAAAACAGGCGCAGACGTTCTCTCGTTATAACAGCAGCAGAGGAGGCTGAGCTACAAGAAGTTCAAACATTCGATGGCTCCAGACAAAGGCACTTTCTTTCAATATGCGCTTGCAGAAAGCAAAGTAATCAACCGTCACATGGCTTTATCGGAAGTGCAGACACTCCTTTTTCCTGATTTTACATAGCCTACTTACTACCTTGTTATCTAAAGTAGGCCTTCAGTTTCTTTTTTTAAAATAATAATTATAATTTTAAAAAATTCAAACAATTTACTTCTCTATTTTTTTTTTTTTTTATTTTTTTTTAATAGATTCGGAAATTTGACGTTCCTAAAGTATTCTACTAATGAATTTACCATCTACACTAATTCAAACCAAAAATAGTGAGTGTCTAAGTATTTTCATACTTCTAATCAATAAATTATCCATAAATGAATGTTCTTCGTGCACCACTGCTGGCCTGCGCCGACATGCAGGCCGCGGCTGTCCACCAAGTGCCGTCAGCCAGGTTCATGTTCCAAGCAGTGATCTCGTCTTTCTCCCGTTTGTCCTTGAAACCACCCTCCTGGAATCAGAGTAGGCAGCTCCTGGCCCTTGGAGAAGCTGCCTCTGGTTTCCAGAGACACTACGATGAATAGCATCTTTTGTCTTCGTGGTATCGAGCGTGGTGAGTGAGCGGTTAACGGCCTGGCCTCGTTTTCGGGAGGACGCTGGTTCGAATCCCCGTCCGAGCATCCAGATTTCGATTCTCCATGGTTTACCCAAATCATTCCAGGCGATTGCCGGGATGCTTCCTTCAAAAGGTCATTGCCAAATTCCTTCCCGTTCCTTGTCCCCTGTCAAATCTCACCTTCAATGACCTCGACGTCGAGGAGGCGTAAAGTCATAGGCTAAAAAACAGATCTTCTTGGTGTAAGCGCAGCCTTGGTCATGGGGCAATGCTTGTAATCATTGCTGGGTAGTTATTTCCTCTTCAATTTCTTCCTCTCCTGCCTTTCTTTTGTTTCTTTACAGTAGTTATTGTTATTTCTGTCTCATTTTAATCACATTATAATCCACTAGTTCTTAAAAAAAGTGACAATTTACGGATAGTGTTCCAGTAAACAAAAAACTGTCGATTGTTAATATATTGTAGATGATTAATGGTTTATAATACACATGTAACAAAAAAAATCACTTTAGAATTGTGTATTTATTTTTAGAGTTTTTCGATAGCTTTTAAAAAAACTAATTATTTTAAATAAATATAATCAGTTAGGGGAAAAAACCACAGCATTTCAAAAACGTGTGCCAGTGAAGCGTATGATTATCTTTTACTTATAATATGATACAGTTATCTTTCATGGGTTAATATGATGAGAAATAACTGTCAGGTGCGAATTGAATTAAGAGACAAAGGTGTAACACGTGATGATTTAGAAATTTCAGTTTTAACAATAGAATTAAAACATATTTTGGAAGACCTAAACTTAATAGTAATAATAATAATAATAATAATAGAAATGAAATAAGCAATGTTGTAGATGATGATCGGGTTGCTGAAATCTCTACTAGAAGAAGAATTAAAAAGTTAATCAAACATTTGCCACTATCGTATGAAACAGAAAAAATACAAGAACATTAATTTCCTTAAGAAATCACTACTTGATAAATCTGAAAACTTTCCTATTGAAGGTACAAAATTTGTAATCGTAGTTACTAAATATTATGGTACAATAAATAACAGTAGATCAAACATAGATTTATAAAAAAATAAAAAGATTAAAAATATGGTGTAAACCAGGTGCAGTTCAGTGGTTAATAGGATATTAGGTGAATGGATATAGAAACCCAATTTCACAATACTCATTAGACGCCTATAAAATTTAACGAAATTGTAAAAAGGACCAATTTCAACGAAACTACATATACTCATAGTTTATGTCATCGATTAACATACAATAATTTCTGTTCGGCACGTTATACAACTTCTGGCGAGATTGATGTCAAACTGTCAATTGAGGATTTTGGTGTGTGCACACAAAACCAATAACCAACATTTTAACAGGACTAATCGTATTAATAGCTTGTATCGTGTGGTAAAGTACAGTATACTATATTCTGGCAAGGTACTTAGTACCTTAGGGAAAATCATTAATTTTGTACTTTATATCGGTCTGTACAAGTACCACGCATAAACTAATCAACATATTTTAACGAAACTATTCATATTTACGGCTTATGTCGTCAGTTAACGTGCAGAAAAATTACATATTTCTTCACGTTACATGAATAACAAAGCAATGCTTTTGAAAAGAACATGCATACAATGATAGCTTAAATCGTACCCTTCGTAGTTACCCAAGCAGTCACTGTTTGGTTTTTAATTAAATATGTCATAACGATACTTTATATACCATACGCTCTAAGAAGTTCCGAAAGTAATCAACATAAAATCAACGCAAATAAATAAAAAAGTAGTCATTACTTTTACCTTCGTATAGGTGCATATAGTTGTCTTTCTTTGACGTATTTAGAAATAATTCAGTTATCTGCCAACAGAGTGCAACATTGGCCATTAATACGCACTGATGGTTTGCGCAAATAATACAGTCTACAATAGATTCATTTGGCGATACAGTTAGGGATTTAATTTGAAAATTTAAATGCTCACGAATAAATCAGTCTCTAACCGCATGTGCCTGGCAACAACACTTCAAATACTGTTTACAGAGAAGCTTTGTGAACAATGCAACAGCGGACCTATCGATAACCACCAACTTCCGGAGTAATATTAATATCAACGGGTGGTGGAAACAAATGAAACGTATTGACACCTATAGATCATTTACACAATCTTAATTCAGAAGAAAATGAGAGAAATCAAGAAAAGGAAATACGAAGGTTGTTCTCTACTTTTTCCCACCTAGCCAACATTTCTTTGATAGTTTATTTGTTAAATATTAGCAGAAATTTAAAAAATAAAGTGGAACAGTTAAACTAAGTCGGTATTCAAAATAAGTGCATCATGTGGCTACAGTAAAATAGGAGATGTAAAAATGTCTAAGCTTGGCTAACGTTTATAACCAATAATTTTTGGAGGAGACATTCAATAAAACGAAACGCTATCCTACTTACGGATAATATTGAAGGGTTGCGAGAACATCAAGAACGAAGTATTTGAATAGAAATTTGGATTAAACGTAAAAACAAAGCTGAGTGAATCAATTCACGGAGAAAGTCAGTAATGTTAATGATCTTTGTTACAAATTGGAATCGTCGTACCGGAGAAAAAAAGGAAATTTTTTGTTATTCTTTAATGTTTCAGATGGCCGAATTGGTAGAAAATGCAATGTTGCACTAACGTAAAAAAAGCTGCTTTAATAGAATCCTTTTAATACTAAACATTTTTTTTAATATCCAGAAAGCACCATCAACGGGTGTATCTACCAACACATTCGAAGATGTAGGAGAAGCGGTGGGATTATGCATCAGTTTTTGAGGTGCGGAATACAAAGTTGTTGGAAGAAGTTAATCAGATGATTGAATATGCAGGGAGGTGGGTTATTGTCTCTCAGCGGCTCGAAATGCCATCTTCCACCCATAAGATCTGTCCTTATATCAGTGCCTATAAATGGATACATTAATCGCAGAACGTGTGAAAAAGGTTTATGATTAGCGCGTAAACTGTATAGAAGCATCGAGCTCGGTGGGTGGTTCAAATACAACAAAAGGGCAGTGTAACAAAGCTGTCTTTTGCCGTATGATCCTTATTTGTTATTATTATGAACCTAATTTTTTTCAGGTTCATTCGTTTCTTAAAACTAACAGTTATTATACAATCTCCTAATTGTTGGTAAAACGAGTACTACCTAAAATTTATGTTCTCCAAATAAAAATACCCACCACAAAGTTCATTACTAGACCATACATTCTAATTATACATTTTTCTCCCACCATTGAACATAGCCTATGAATCGTGTGCATGAATTCCAAACAAATGGACAAAGTATATTATTATTATTTTAATTTAACATCTGATTCAACCTTATAACTGACGATCAGGGCCTCAGGAGATTTATTTCTTCTGTCAAGAGAAGAAAAAGATAATCTAACGCGTTCTGTGGAATTTTTTTGCTTGGAGAACCGTTTCCTTTCTAACTCTGTAGATCAACGGAATTCTTGACTAAGAAAAAATAGAAAATGTTTGTTTGTTGGGCCAATATGAAGGTTGCATAGTAAGAACTTAACAGCATAAATTTATCAAATCTTAATCTGCTGAATTTAATGTCATGAATCTTGCACTACTATCACCATATAATGAAACGATCAACACGTGACAATTAACTGACTGTAAGCACAGTGAATCGATATATGCTTGCAGTTTCCTTCTCTGTCGTTTTGCTTCTTATCGCAAGTATTACTTTACTCATAGCTCTCGATCCGGCTGCATGATTTTAATCGAAATGCAATTTTTATGTATTATTATTAACAGCAGAATATTGTTCTGCTGGGTTTCATATTAAAATTTGGCCTCAAGTATTTTTAATTAAAATTTCAAAAATTGTATTTTTACAAAAATTTCGTTCACTGTTTTATAATAAATTATAATTCATTTAAAAGGTAGATATGTAAAAAACTTAAAAAGTTTCGATTGCCTAGGTAAAAGTGGCGTCACGTTGCCAGCTATTTTATGTTGGAGCGAGAAAGAGCTAGCGCACTTTCACATAGGCAACCCAAACTTTTTAAGTTCTTCACATGTCTCTTTTTGTAAAGAATTACAATTTATTTAAAAAAAAAACAAGTGACCGAAATTTTTCGATTTTTTTTCGAAATTTTAGTTAAAATACTTGAAACCATATTTTGATGGCAACCAGGCAGAACTGTATTCTGCTATTGATAATTAGACATAAAAATTGAATTTCTATTAAAAAACAGATGGGCGTAGAAATCATGCAGCGGATCTCGTGCTATCACGGAAACGAATGGATATTTTTTTTTACTGCTTTACACCTCGTCGACGAATAAGGTCATTAGAGGCTGGATGGGACTGGGGACAAGGAACGGGAAGGAATTCGGACATGGCCTTTTTGAAGGAAGCATTCCGGCATTCGCCTGGAGTGATTAGGGGAAAACAATGGAAACCCCAAATCCGGATGCCTGGACGGGGATTCGAACCCACGTCCTCCCGAATGCGAGGCCAGAACGTTAACCGTTCACCCACCACTCTCGGTGAAACGAATGGAAAATCTAAATCTAGATGGCGGGATAGGTGGTCAAACGCATGTCCTTCTGAGTGCCACATCTTATCATTAACTGCTAATCCAGCAGACTCGGTGTTTTGCAGCAGCTCCTGAAATAATCATGTCTCTATTTCAAATGTTCCGTTATAAATGTACCCAGTAACTGACAGTGCTCCTTCTCTAAGATGCTGGAAGGATAGTCCCTATTTGTGCGAGACGGCATTACGATCCGTTGAGAAACAATAATCAATCGTGCGCCACCAAGAGAATTATTCCGTTCCGTAGTCGCTAGCTAAAAGGATTAGGTTGTTCATTGCCGGTCGAAGGCTGTGAGGTAAACAGCGCGCACCCCATGGCCTTGAGGAGACAACACCCTGGTCGGACAGATAACGCCACTTGGGTGATTGAAACCGTCTTACGGAAAACAGTCAACGATGCTGTAATCGACCCCGACAACTAACGCTAGAAAAAACCTAATGATTCCGAGAGATTTTCATGATTAAATTTCTATTAACCATCAAATAGCAAGTTCCTTCAACATTTAAAAGAAAGTACCCATAATAAAACTGAATTGTATGCTATTTGTGTTTATATTTATTTATTTCGGTGCTCCTGTTTTAATTTAAATTATTCTTTAAATAACAATATTATGTGACTGCAGCTTGTTAATGCATTGCAGTTCTTTTACTATCCAAAAGACAAATCAAATTAAAATAAATTCCCACCCCACAAATTACAATGAATTAACCAAGTTGTGAGCCTTACTTTGGTCCCCATCAATTAAACTTTTATTGTAATAATTCTAATGCCGGTTTAGATTCTTGTGTAGTTGTCCTTAATTTCTCTGACAATGTCTCTGTCAATTCTTGGAGGTACTTGAGGATGCAAGCTAACTTTTCGGGAGGTGTTATCCTCTATATGTCCAGATTCTGTAAGAATAAAAATAACTTCATTTGCATTAAGAACTCTCACTATGATCTAGATCTAGAACAATACTGTCCACTAACACAAAAAAATCGAAAAGTGTACAAAAGTTACCAGTTAAATAAAAAAGAAACCTACCTTTGATATGTTATAGTGTCTCAAAATATTGAAAAAACTTTGACAACTAATACACATAACTGAAACATGTGTTGATTTTTTTTTCGTGGCGCTTAGTAGTCTTGGTATTACACAGAACGTTAATCACACTTGCATAACTCATCGTTAATTACACTCCCGACTACAAGTAATAAGATTAAATCTGATAGTAAAACTTTGGTTGCTTTATAGCTCTGTCATTTATGTGGACGGTTTTATTCGAAATCGTATGTTTGTGATCTTAGGGTAATTTCATTCAGTTACTCATTCCAAGGATCCTGGGTGTAATCTGAATTTACTTGCCGTCTGAGTTGGTAATCTCTATCTCGGTTTAGGACTCGTGCTCTCACTGCTACGAGGCTAACTTCCCCCGTCACCTGTTCGCGGGTATACGTCGGGGTCTGTTTTACGACCGCTGTCACTGGATGAGCTTCACTCCCGAACACTGCTGCCACTTGCCTCTGTTACACCGACACAAATTAATGTGTGTAACTTATCAGTATTAATGTCTCTTTTACGGCGCCTGCTTGTTGTCTGGGAAAGTGCGACCCGTGTCGTAAAACAACGCAACTTGTATTACTTACGGTAGATTGCTTTAAGAAGTGAAACACTTGACATTGTATTCCATAGAATACCAAAAGTTTACCAAGCCAAGAAAAAAAAACATATCTTTGATTACATCAAATAAAAAATTTAATACAAACGAGAGGCAATAAAACATAAACAGGGCTGTTTACACACACTTAAACGTTTGCCTATGTGGTAAAAGCTTGATTCTCCAGACATTAGTTTATTGATTATTATTCCGAATAACCCTTTGGGAGGGTACGATAAATCAACTTTGGCTATGTTTCTTTGTATTTAATTTTCTTTGCTTCCAAACTTCCTTCATTCTTTGAGAGTGTTGTTCCTTTTGTTCCTGGGTCCATTTCCTTGCCTTGATGTATTTCTGTCTCTCCTGAAAACCTGCCTTGTGAATTACTTCTCTAAAAAGTGTTCTGTTGTCTATTATATCTGCTTTCACTCCAGCATTTTTCATGTCCTTTTCAGTTTCAGTGAACCATGTGGGTTTGGACTTGTATTTGTTCAGTAAGGTGAAGACCGTTTTGTTAGTCTATTACTATCCATTCTGTATATGTGCCCGTAAAATTTCAGTCTTCTTTTCCTCATTATAACTGTTAATTTTTCTATTTTCGAATATAGTTCTCGGTTTGGTCTTAATTTGTATTCAGCATTATTATTAGGTTTATTAGGTTTTCTCAAGATTCTTCTATCTACTTTTTCCAGTTTTTCAAGATCCCCATATCTTGTTAGCTTAAGCGTTTCTGCCGAATACAGCGTTTCTGGTCTAGCCACTGCTTGATAGTGCCTTAGTTTTGTGTTCCATGATAAGGATTTTTTGTTATATATGTTCTTTGTCATATGAAATGCTCTTTACATTTTATGTATTCTAGATTCTATTGCAGTCTTTTCTTTTGTGTCACTCGTTATCCATTCTCCTAAATATTTAAAACAATTTGTTTTAGCTATTGTTCCATTGCGAAGTTTAAGATTTTGAGGAGCATCATTGATGTTTGTCATTAACTGTGTTTTTTCATAAGATATATGTAATCCTACTTTGGCTGCCTGTTTCTCCAGTTCTTCGATTAGTTTACTGATTATAATATTGAAAGAACAGAAGATTAATTTATCTATTGCAGAAAGCGTCATTATTATGTTTCTAGTAAGCGAAGTTTTTAAATTCGCAGTTACGAAGCCAAGTATAAAAGACATGCACCTCTTCCCAGTATCACGTCATAGACAACTTTGCGTATTTAAGGCCTAATTCACAAAAACTATTCGCAAATCTGGTGCAGCAACAAGGGTGAACTATGGTAGCTGTAAAATTAACATCTTTTATTGTTACTCATTTTTACACACAAATAACAATTACTTTCAGCATTCATTCAACATATTAACAGAATATTTCGAAGCACAATTAGTCCGCAACATTCACATCTTTTTTCCTACGGACTTCTCTTCCTCTGTCTTCGCCAAAGATGTTCTTTTAACACACTACTCTTAGCTCTTGCATAATAACAATTATCTTTTTTTTTTACAAAAGGAAAATAAATTAAACACAAAAATTCTTACCTTTAAATATATGAAAAAAACAGTAAAACTGAAATAATACAAACAATAATGTAAGGGACTATGTTTCCTTACAAAACGCACACAAAGTAATTAAAATGGAGTCTGACTGAAGTCAGGGTGTCAAGAATGAATAACAGAAAGTTGATGAGTTTTACACTTCATTGGAATCGTCAAATTTGGAGTAACGAATTTACGACCGCATGCCCTTCCTGACGCTAAACGTTTTTACCTTCTGCCATGTCGTACTACGTACTAATGGGGGAAATGGACTGTTGCCATCTGTCTGTGAAACGTATGTTACACGTGTGGTGTGTGTATTTTTTGTTTGTGAAATGTGTAGTTTAAGAGGTGGAGATTAGGGACCCTCTCGACATTCGCCTTGATAGCGTCCGAAAACCACCTAAAAACCTCAGTGAGGACGGCCAGACGCGGGGTCCTGTGTTCATGCCCGGCCCCGTTGTACCTCCCTCGCCCAGATTGTGGCGCCTCAGCGCACTGACCCACGCTGGCAGGTTATATGACACCCCTCTACTATTATCCACTTATACCTCTCAAAAAAGATTTATGTTGAAAGAATTTTCCAACGACAAACTATTTCCTTTTCTCTGTTGTCTGAGTGCAACTGAGTTTTTTGTCGGTGAGGACGAAAAAGGGAGAACAAACACAATACCAGGACGGCTGTTCTGAAAAGATCCCAAGGAATCGCTGACTTTCACTTCCCCGTTTTACCGAATCATGACCATATACATTGTCGTGAGCCCTCACTTCATACAGACTGCGTAGAGGTTTGGAATTTAATTCAGGCGTTTTTTGCACAATCTTATCACTAATTTCCAACTTTCATTCTCTCAAGGTAAAGTTTGGTATGGTGAAAATTTGTTCGAAGCAGCTAACGCCGTATCCAGTATCGAGCGTTGTGTGTGAGCGGTAACGCTCTGGCCTTCCATTCGGGAAGACGCTGCACTGGTTTGATTACCCGTACACATTTTTGTTTTGCAAAGTTTCCCCATTTCACTCCAGGTGAATGCCGGGATGTTTCTTTCAAAAGGCCATGACCAAATTCCTTCCTGTTCCTAGCTCGCTCTTCCAACGAGGCAGATACTAACTGAATAACACTGAATAAGTTTAACAGTTCTAGAAGGCTTAATTATCTCTGCGTAGAGCGAAAACCACCCACCTCCATTGCTTATGACTTCACTAAACACTGTATATTTATATTGCCTATATTTTTGGTTCTGTGCTGAAGGCAGATATAGGAACAAAAATTCTGATCTATAAAATAACGTTGAAATAGTCATAATTATGTCAAGTTTAAGAACAATGTCTGATAAGACTCTAGTTGACAACAGTTCTCTTGAGGCCTGTGGGGAAAATAATACTTAAAATGGATTATTTGCTCAAAAAGAGTATCATCAGTAACATATTTTATTTTTCCAGGATTTTTACCATTTTATTATCGAATTTGTGACTTTTTTTTTAATAAGATTATCAACCACTGTATTTGAAACAAGATTTAGATATATTACTGGCTGTTGCCCACAATTTCGTTTGCGTCGACTGTTAATGTGCAGACCTCCCTCTTAAACCAAAATCAGCGAGAGCTACATGAACCAGGGCTCTTTTTGCACGAAGGATCTCTATAACAAACTGTAAATTCAATAATCTGATTAATTCGATGCCACTCGTACTCTGAAATAATGATAAACGTTTCGAAAGAAAGAAGTAATATAGCTCTAAATGGATGCAAATTGGTAGTTACCCTTTCAGCTTAATATCTCAGCTTTCGGCGATAATGAGCATTGGCCATATCTTACCTTTTACTGACGTACACCAGGCATGTCACAGACCTGTATTCAGATTATCTGTACTCTTATAAATATGTACGTGACCTTCGGTGTCTGAGAGTTTGAGAGGGCATCATGAAAAAACTTCCACAGGAATTTCGATTGTGTTTTCATATTTATAGAGTTTATGGTCCCAGTTAAAATCTTCAAAAATAGCTTATTACTCACATGCACCGTGTTACGGTTTAATAAAATGAAATCGTTACGAGATGGAACAATTATGGGTCACTGATCACTCTATATTTGAGTAAACATCACAATGCTACACTTTGGAGTCGGCTTTATTTTTGACTTCGGTTATTTAGTTCTTCATATTTCTGAAATCTTGTAAATTATAAAACTTTAATCAAACATAATAAACATAAGTAGACACAGTACTTAACTTACTGTAAACATCTTTTCGCTTGAAAAGATACTGATCTATGGTTACAAAATCTTTAGATTGTTTTTTTTTTTATATTGGTTATTTATTTATTCGGATTTCTGAAATGTGTTAAATTAAAATAAATGTAATACGTTACTCAAAACACTACATAACTGATTAGCACTTCAATAAACGTATCGCAATTGTGATATTTCATCTGCAATAAGTAATTTTTGGGCTTAATATCGACATTAAAGGGTTTTATTTCGAATCATCGCAGTTCTGCGATAACCGTGTCGCCACAGATTGACAGTTCTTATTTAACTCGAAGAGACAAACGAAATTAAAGAAAAAGATGTTTTGATATATCCTTTGTTCTCAAGATATCTGAAATCCAATATTAAATGTATAGATCACTGTGCTTTTGGCGACGTTTTTGCTCTGGTGCAGGCCGCAATTCAACCTAACCATAACCACTGAGGAGAAAACAAAACACCCATTTTGCATGTCCAGCGTATTTCCTCGTGACTTTGGAGATTTTTTTTCTGGTGTACGCTGTATTTCAACCAAAACAGGTATGATTCTAAATTCAATATCACAAGTACTAAACGAGATATCAAAAGGTTATATTCTTTACTTTCGATTTGCCCCGTCAAGTTACATAAGAGTCCATGATCAAAATGCTGTACCACTGTTATCGCATAATCTCCCTTTTCAGCATTTAAAAATGTAATTTTTTAGTTAACTGTTACAGTGTAATACTAACTAAGTTTATTCTTAGTGATATAATTCTAAACTCCTTCGTTGGTTAGGATAATACTAGTACAACATAATCATCTCTACGTATTAATGTTGACAAATTGGCAGTGGTGCAATAAGGTCGTAAGAGAGTTAATTGGCCATTTGGTCTGAAATTTGATATACACACTTAGGCAGAAATATTTCAGAAAATGTGAACATTTAAGCCACGAAACACTTACTAATGAAGTAAAATAACTTCAGATATGAGTAACTTGATACAACTTGTTGAACAAGAAATACATGATGTTACCTACGGTGTAGGAACGTATTCCGGAAACTTGAAAGCAATTTTACATGCGTTCCTGCAGATGCTGTTGTTGGCGGCAAAGATGTATTTAGAAATGTGGCCGATTGTACTGCTGACGCTACTGCATACGGTAACTTCCGTGCTGCATCATGTCTAAGTTACATTTCTTTTTACTTTACTATGCACTTTTTTTTATCGAAAGTGAAAGACACGAGTTTGTACCAAATTTCTGACTAAAGGGATAATTGGTTCTTGGCACGCCCTTATTCGACCGTTACCGAGAATTTTCCATGTAATTTCTTACTTCATATATTAAAATTGGATTAAAAAAACCTTTTGGCTTCAGTAAGAAAATCAAATCTAATAAAAATAACTAAAATAAGAGAAAGGTTTTAGAAGAAATTTAATTTTTTGCTTTCCACATTAATATTTGGTACTAGGATAAAAGGAAAAAAACATTTCTATGTACACCAAGGTTTGCGAGCGTGAAGCAGCGGGAAAATTCTAGTATGTAATAAAATAATTATACATGTTATTTTAACACATAAATATTATTATTATAATTTAATTTCCGTTTAGAGAACGTTAAAGTTAAGAGAACGCAATCTCACTGATTGAGTAGTTACTTATAAGTTCGCTGCGTTGAGCTCTGTTCTCCTCTCAACATAGCGAGTCCCAAAGCAGCGGCTCAGTTCGTCTTGTCTGAAGTTTGTTCTTAGCCAGACTTCAGTCGGCACGTCTCGTCTGTCTTTTGTGTGGGGGTTTTAAATATCAGACCGTGGGCTATGGCAGAAAGATCTGATATCTTCGGAGCTTAAACTTTGGCGATAGTTAAGAAGCTACTCAAGAGCGAGTGTACAAGATGAGATCACATTTTATAAGTAGTCTCCCTTCACAGCAACTGGAACATTCAGATGGAACAGTGCCAACCGGTTTATCTGATACTCTTTCTTGCAAAGAAATAATATTACCATTCTCTCTCGCACACTTAGCTTAACTTTTCTTTAATTGAACAGTTCAGTCTCTTCAGTATAGTTAAAATTAAATGCGAATGACGATGAACGTTCTTGTTCTTCGCTAACATTTGAAGATACTATAGCAGCAGTTAAGAATTTACAAAATAACTCTCTCTCTTTAGAACAACAAAAGGCTGATACTTATATTGAAGGAGCACAGTGTTCAATGCACTTTCATATTTAATCCCTCATTTACATTTAATTTTTGCAACTTATTCAATGCTGACGGAATTGTGTGACAAATCATTAATTACGAATTTGACCAGTTGTTCTGAAACCGTTCTATTTGATCTAAATACAAAAAAATAGTGACATTAATCAAACTGTTTGGTAATTATTTGCGTAATGCGCTTGTAGTAGGACATTACAGAAGATAAAATGGCAAGAGGGTTTATACTTTTCCAAATCTGAATGTTGTTGTTGCGTAGATTGCGTATATGATCATACCATTTTTTTGACACATTCAGTAGACCATTCTTGTCTAATAGGATATTTGACTGTATTGAAAACATATTAAAAATGTGGTTACATTGCTTTCTAAGGAAGTTATTTTGTATGTATATATATTTTAAAGAAAGAATGGATTATTTTTAATAAAAAAATAAAGTTAAATTAGTTTATTTCTTTCATTTGGCCACAAGAAAGAAAACGCTTTACTAATGGTGGTCACTTTAGTGACGTCACATGCCTGGAAAAGCTACGGCTGCAAATTGTGTGTTCCATGCTGTCCAAGTTTTCAGCTATTTTTATTGTTTGTTGGTGGATATTTCTTGTTATTAATGAGTTTCCGTTTTGAATATCAAATTATTTTTCGGGCTTACAACAGAAACAACCCCTGAGTTTTAATTCTATGAAGATTAAAAATTTAACAAACTGAATTTAACAATCATTTACATTTAAATTGAAAGTTGGTGATTTACAGAAATCGTTTACAAGAATTACTATAAAGTAAGTTAATTGTTTTAGGGTATATTGACGAGAAAAATGTAAGCGAAAATTAGGAAAAAACGATTTTATGGAAATTTTTTTAAATTGTAGATGAAAAATTATAAATAAACGGTAAATTTTTTTTGTCGAGGAAACCGAATTTTTTATTTATTTATTTATTTATTTACTGACCGCATTTTGCTTATTCTCATGCTAAAAAAAACTGTGATGTTTTAAATGTTTACTAGTATTAATCCGAAGTGAAGCTACAAAGTCAAAGTGTCCAGGTAGCTGAGTTGTTAAAGAGTGCTCTAGGAATTCAAAAGGTCCTAGCTACGAATCTTGGTTGGAATAATATATTTGATTTTCTGTGAGCATTTTCCTTTGCTGTATTACAGGATCATTTTCAAAAATTTACGAAATATTAAATTGTTTTTACTCCAAGATTTCACAAATCTTTGGGTGATAAGTTTCATGGAAACATTTGAAACATAAATTGCTGCCTTACAAGAAAACTTTTTATTAAAAGATATCCTTCATAACAATAAACACACTTTTTTTAAAAAAATTAGGAGCTCATTTCTTTAACATTTCTAAATTATCAATTTTCATCCTTTAATTTTGAAACAAACCAGTGATTCTTTATCATAGCAACAAATACGAGAGCACGGCGGTGAAAAATGGAATTTATTTTAACAGCAACGTCACTTGTAGAAATTCCACGCTGATCTTGCAACAGCACCGGATCGGTTTGAATCCCTTTTATTGGAATTTTTACATGACGATTCAATTGCATGTTACATTTATGACATAAATGCGTCTATTAGGAGGCATTAATTATTATGTGCAGGTAATCTTCATTTTAATAATCTGGTTTTCAGTGTGCTAGGAACGTCCAGTTTCATTTTGAATACTTCTTCAATAATGGTTCAATTGTTTGTAATTTCTTACCATACAAAAATGTTTGATGCCTTCGAATAAAAACAAATTAAATTTTGGAGGATTTTTTTAAAATGAATATGCGATGCTACCAACAGCAACTAATAGCGAAAAAAAATGCACACAGAAAACAATGCATATTCTTACGCGAGGATCGTATCTAAGGACACTCACCTTACTGATACTCTCCTTAAACCACCTGGCATGGGCTCGTCCTATCTGTACTGAACCTTCGCATAGCATTACTAGTAGGCAGTTTCTTATATTTAATAATTTAATATTTTTCGTATCGACTCCCACTGTATTGTTAAATTTATTTATTTATTTCGTTTCAAAAACGATGCTTTTACAAATGGTTAGAAACAGTAACAACAATAACAGAAATAAAAAGTCAGCAACTTGTATGGCATTGTCACTGGCGAGAAGGAGGTCTTGCAGAGCGCAGGTTGATGGGCACTGCGAGCAATTGTATAAATGCTGAATGGTCTGTTCTGCCCCACACTCACACGCAGTATTAGGGTCTTCAAGGTAATGCCATCTTGCCAGTTTATCTTTGGTCCTACCCACTCCACTTCTCAGCCGATTTAGCGCTCTCCAGGACTTTATTGTTAAATAGTTACGATGAAAATTGAAAGTTATGAACATATTTAAAGGATTACAGTAACAATTTTTGGTAGAAATTACTTAAACAAGTAGTAAATTTGTAATTAAAACAAGAAATTTACCTTGAGACCGCGCATGCGCAAGATGTTCGATTCCGGCAAAACACGATTTTCCAAACTTGGTATGTCATAAAATAAATATTAATTTATTTTACAAAATTTTCCAGATTGTGACTGTGAAATACGGGCAGCTGTGATGTCACTAGACGGAGAAATGACGAATTTTTGTTACAGTAGAAACGCAATGACGCCAAATTCCTCGAGTACCATGCTATTTATAGTCTTACACTTACCTGAAGGTCGAAACTGAAACAATCGTGCAGATTCGTATGGCTATAGCCCACAGACCATTTGAATCAAAGATCTGATTGGAATGATAACAGACGAAAATTTTTTAAATGATATGATATATTTAGCTAGAAAAAAATTACAGAATATGTGATTGTCCCAGCAATTGCGGGTAAAAAATTGTAAATGTCTCGTTTCATATCAATCAAGTAATTGACACTTCTTGGAGTCCCAATCGTTCAGCCACTGTCAAAAGAGCCAGGAGAATGCGGTTTTGAACCCCGATCGAGCCAACCGGGTTTCGATTTACCATATTTTCCGAAATTACTCCTTCGCATTCCATGCCCCAGTCCTTTCTTAAGTCTAATTACCTAAATGTGGACCACTACTTTTAAAAAAAAAAAAAAAAAAAACAGAAGAATAGAGCACCATCTTTTTCAGTAGGTCATCGAACGGAGGTTTAGTGAACAGGAGTGAGATCAGTAGGGCGTATTGCTGAAAATCTCGGCCTTGAAGCCATCTCAAGACGAGATTGAAACATAGGAGATAATACTTCAGCGTCGAGTTTCTCAGAACATATTTCATCCAACAGTGTGTCGTAAGAGATTGACTTTTATTTTGAATAATTAACATCTTCCTATTTAGCTCATATCTGTGGCTTCACGTAAGTTGCGTGAATCAACAGTTCACTGAAGGGAGAACGAGCCATCGACAGCATCACAAACTGTCCAAGTTTGTAGATCACGTGAATGAGTATCTGGCTGTTTGGCGATGTGAAATCTTCACATAATACACAGAATAACACAAGTAAAGTTGCCAAAAGAGTATGTGATACTTAGACAGACGACACTTCTACCTGTCGTCTCTGGAATTTTACCGGCTACAATAACATCTGCGTCGACATATCGCACAGCCGTTTACATGTTTCCTAGCATACCACAAGAACCAATGGAATACTCCGTCTTTGAAATGCTGAGGGCCTTTAGAGTTGATTGTCCTGAGTATAAAACTCATCATTGAGATTCTAATTCTGTTGTTAGGCAACTATAAAATAAATGTCGAGAAGGACATATAATTAATGAGTTAATAATACTCTATCTATACCACAAAGCTAGCGTTTATGTTCGGACACCATACGTATCGTACCTAACCAATAATCCTGTTTCACATCTTTAGCCCCTTAAAGTACCCACGCAAAAATTTGGATCTGTGGTTAAACACAGCCAGCTCCATTTTTACAAGCAATGCATACATCTTGAATCTAATAGTTGGATGCAACAGAAATCATAAATTATTCGCACCTGAAAACAACGGCGTTCCTACCCGCAGTTATGAATCACAAAATCCTTAACCAAGGATAAAGGTGGCGACTGCAAAATGTATGATACAAGACTCAGGTAGCTATTGTTTCGGTTAATCTTCTGGTTAAGAAGCCGTTAGCAAATATCACTTAAATAACGAAGGAATCCTTTAATAATTATAGTTGCATCTTTGGTGATTAGTTTATCAGATACTCTTTTCAGGTATATAACTAAAACTAAAATCGGAATGTTTATCCAATGACATTAGTAATTAAAAGTAAATGTGTATAAATTACTTACTTTAACACACCTTAACACAATCTGTAGGGTTTACCTGCAATAGTAAGACCATCAGTTAACGTTAACAGTGATTCTAAATAGTGATTAATACTAAAAAGAACCATAAACAGAAGTTTCGTGATTCGTAACGACTAATTTCAGATAGTAGTGGAGGGACTGAGGCAAGTCTGTGTCATATCGGGTAGGTGGTTCTTACGGAGGGTATTATCTTCCCAAAATTTAACTTTAATTATTTTTTACTTCCCTTTTCATGTGTTTATGTGTGGATGTGACATGTGTTGGTTCTGTTTAATGCTTTGCGTTTCGAATGAAAAATAAAAGAGAGAGAACTTCAAAACCGTGCCAGAAAACTATTCTGAAAGGCACTTCGAGACCTGAGCTTACGAACGAATCACAGTGAGCAGTGTCTAATGCTCTCACTTGATACCCACTACACAAAAGTTTGGTACATAATCTGAAGTTAATGGATCGTCAACTATCATATCCCGTATACTGCATGCAATCCAGATTGATGAAAATTCGTTCTACATTGGAGGCTTGAACCAGATGACATGATACAGAGCACCAAACACCCCCATGTCTTAGCAAGATAGTCCAAAGAAGCGAGCTGGTGTATCATCAATACTGTTGAGTGCTCACCACTCAGAGAGGTCTAACACATAGATTCTGAACCAAGTGGTATCAGATTCTAATCGCAGTCACCGTCAGAATTTTTAATGGTATTTATCCTGACATTTCAAACATTTCTATGTAAAGAAAAAAGAAAAAGAAATGTTCTGCTGAACGGATTTTACGAGAGAGGCTGTATAAGAAATAGGATGAAAATCCATAGTCGTTGTTCTGATTCTTGGGTATAGACCGTTCTTTGATTTTATTTTCAGTTATTAATTGCCTAGAAATTTGAAAAAAAAAATTGTAACTTGCGCAAGTAAAATATTCTTGAATATGCATATCGAAATATAACTAAGGATAATCGTCCTCCAACTATCAGACTAGATAGTTTGCCACATTCATCGCTTCTAAATTAATATTTCACTTTAACAAATAGTAGTTTCAAATATATTTGAAGTGAAATTTTAATCTTAATTTAGCCATTCATTTGTGTATGTGTAACTAAGTCAAAACATATTAGACAGTGCGTAACGCATATAAATAGTGATAAATTCTATCACGATTAAAGAAGCAAGCAGGTTGAATTGTATTTCTTTCAGAAAAGTGTGTTGCGTGATGCATTGAGATATGAGCTTATTTAAACACTTTTCATAACCATCTCTGAATATATAGTAATTAAATTGAAAGTTCTAAGGGACAAATCACTATTTTATCATTCTGAGATCAGTAAGCACAGTTATTGTCTTGAGAAGATGAACGTTGAAACATGGAACTGTATTGACGCTGAATTTAAAATAATGTCCTTGCAGAATTTACAGGTTTATGGGGCACCAATCAAATTTAACCCAGCAGTGGCTAGACAAAATTGCATTGAGCCAGGTCATTTCGGCAACCCATGACGAGAAATATTATCTCAGGAACCGAAAATGTTCTATTACAAAAAGTGTCCTAAGTAGACCATTCAAAAAGAATTTCTCTTTTGATCCAAATAATGTTACGACCTTATCCCTTACTTCTCTGACACCACCGAAGCGTATTGGTGTTGAGCCTTACGGTGCGTGGCATACTGAGATGCAGAGAAGTAGAAGTTCGGCCTAAAGCAACGTTTTAGTATTATTTGGTATTGTTCTAACATTTTATAGTCTACTAACAATTAAATCTTTACAAATATTTTATACAAAACATAACTAACACCTACTGTGTTATAAAAATAGTAATGTTTCATTTTATTTAAAATTCATCTTTTAATAATTTCAATTAAATTGATATTTTTAGATAAAGAAATTAATTCATTATTTTTTGCTAGTTTCTAGAAACTAAGAGAAAACATCAATGCACTGCTATGATGATATGGAGAATTTTATTTGCACATTGATGTATGACGCAAGATTTAAACAGCGTCTGGTATTTTATTAATTTTTAGAAAGCGTACCAATATTTCATTCTTTAAAACAATTATAGATATATTAATTTATGTTATATTTTAAACAGAAAAGGTCATTTAAGTTTCAGAAAACATTTACTAATCCGAAACTTGGAAGAAAAAACATTTCATCCATCAAATCAAGTTATAAAACTGATGGTATGAATCATAAGAACTAGCTCCTGTCTTAAATAATCGATAATTAATATTGAGAGCATAAATATGAGATTTCTTTTGGATGAACATTATCTAAACTTTTCTTCCAGTGCAGAAATTATTTCATGTTCCACAACAGCAGGATATGTTGCAAAATTGATGAGCTTTTTTTAGGTATAAGACTGAATAAAAGGCAAGTAAGATTCGTTTGAATTGAGAATTGTGGCTGTATTATAATGGATGGCGACTTAATATTTAACTAGAAAATTAAACTGAACTTCAATTAATGCTGTTATATGTATTACAGTGCACAGTGTAGAGTTTAAGTTGCTCCTATTTTGAGAGAAATAAGTCGAGGGAATTTCTCTGGTTTAGGAACAAATTATAAAAGGAACAAGGATTCCCAGATCCCATTTAACATATTTTCCAGAAAAATTTCGATGGCGACAGCGATAACACTAACGTGTTATTGCATTTTATGATGTTCTTATTTTTATTTGAAATGTGCCGTGTTGCCTTTTACTATGTTTTAGTATTATTATTCGTGATTGTGCTTGTTTGCGGCTAAACCAAATAATTAATTTGTTAGCCGTGATACTTTGCACAATTTAAATCAAGCTCTTATTACCCTCCAAATACATCGCTTTGATTACAGGATCGGACTTTATTTGCAGGCTCTCCTTAGTGCCGTGTTAGGCCATCTCCTAGTTGATCTCTGTCCCTCTCGTTGCTATGGTAACCCCACTTTTAAAAGAGTATTGACAGGCCCGTACCATGGAATTTATACTTCAAAGATGTCATTAGAATATTTGTTATGCTACACCCCCCCCTCCCCCAAGTTTACCATATCATTTGCCATCAATACCAGTATAAATGGTTATGGTAAACTTTCCGGTAAATGTTACCTTTTTAAGTAAGGAGAGCTTACATTGTACATTAACTAACAAACACATTTTTTATATATATATATATATATATAACGAGGACCGATGGCTTGATGTAATTTCTTAGTTGGATTTCCATGAGTAGCAACTGGTTGAAACTGCACATAGTCTGTAACACACATTGTTACACCAAGTTACTGTCCTTATCACTAAACAATAATAAAAAAAAAACTACAATAGGTATATTACACTACAGTATTGTCCATCCCACCAGTATGCTACTTAGATTGCTATTGTAAACAACTGTTATTTAGTAACATCATCTCTGTAATCATCTTCAGCTGTCATGGCCTCCGCCTGTTTACCAAGCATACCATTCAAATAGTTAAAAATTCCATTAACTGCCCTTGGTACATTATATTCTCATAAGACCGATATTTTTTGAACAATTTTACTGTTGGATACCCGGCAACATTATTTAAATCAAATGTTTGATACCCTGGACCAGTACAATCAACCCTCGCTAATACGACTGGGACGCTATCGTTTCTTGCTAATCTAGCATCACCATCACAGCTTCATTTTTATTTTATTTCTTCAATACATTCTCCCCATAAGTAATAACTTCTCTCCACTTTACTTCATCTTGAATATATTCATATCTAGGCTATGAGATGTAACAACAGAGTCATTTATGGGTTCTACCTGGACCTCAGCTATGCCTGTGTTAACCAAATCCTGAACCTTTTCGGTATCATTTAAAGGCAATGCCTGGATCGTGGCCTTATTTACAGGAACTGAGTCTTGACTGCCCTGCTGTACCCTCTCTATATGATATTTTACTTTTTAATTCATAACACATTTATTCTATCATAGCAACACCTTATTTCTTCTCAACTCATTATATTCATTCTAATGCTCCTCAACACTTTATAGTTAACCTCAACACATCATTTTTATTTTATTTTAAAGTTGAAGTCTTCATCCGTCAGTTCCATTACATAAGGTGTAACTGCGGAAGCTACGTTAATGGCGCCGAGTACAATTAAGTTTTCCAACATTTTTCTCTGATTTCAGAACACTTATAAAGTTATTTCGGTTATGGAAAATTACCGGTATACCTTACAAACTATATATTTCCTAAAAGAACGTCCTAATAGACAATAAACTTTTATGTAATGGTATGCTGTGGTAACAGCCGAAGACTGCACATCTGACCAAGATCGTCAATATTGGTAAATGACAGCTTCCACTTAGTGATTATAAACTTTTACTATCATTACAGTTGAAGAATTGTGGGCAGAAACATCAATCAGTACTATCTACAAGTGTTTTGTGGCACTGAATAACAATAATATGCCAACTATAACTTAATAATTCTAGTCAATTCCAATATGATAGAGTTTATATGTAACACCTGTGCTCTGCACTAGTGTTAAATCTTTTCATTCACCTTAACTAATTCATCATTTTCTGAGTTGTAGGTTCAATATCCTGATTGAATTTCTACACAGGATGAGGCAGTAAGCATAGCTTACCCCTCTACAAAAAAAAGAAAACCTTTTTTCTATATTTCCAATTCACTTTTTCCCAGTTATTCATACAAAACGACTGTCTGTTAACAGTTAATCTTACTTTGCCAGAACAGTAACATGGCAAACCAGCTTCAAAAATATGTAAAGAACTCTGAGAATGTTCAACACCATTATTCTGTACTTGCTTTGATTCATAATCACAAACATAATTCTCACCAACAATGGAAAAATTGTCACAGTTTACCTTTTCATGGTAATCATGAACACTGAAACTTCTAATGCTTTCAAACCCCTTTATAACTCTGACCGGGTTTACATCCCCTTCATCTGTGAAGTGTTCCACCTCAATCTTTTCAGGTATGCTTGGTGATATCTGATAGGTTAGGTTAAGTAGATTTTGAATGTGGGAGGTTTTACACTTTCTGCTTACTTCCTGAAAATTCATCGCGACTATCTCTACTTTGTTACTTAATCCCACCAATTGGACATCCATATTCTTATGCTCTACTTCAACTTCCTCTTCAACCCCTCTAATTACTAGACTCTTATCAATACCAGTATCTACAATGGATTTCCTTTTACACATCTCAGTTTCCTCTTTTAACATTTTATAATGCTTATCAGTCCTTTCAAAACACTCACTTAAATCATCAAAAGATTTTTTTATAACTGTCTCAAATTTTGATAGTCGATCATCTAAAGACTTATAAGAGCTTCTTATTTCCTCACTTAATTGTGTTTGTGTAGCTGTAAGTTGTGTAGTTAGTTGTGTAGTTACTTGTGTAATTACTTGTGTAATTACTTGTGTAGTTACTTGTGCTGTTATTTGTGCTCCCAATCTAAATAGTATTTTCTCTAATGCACCTACAGTGACTATTTCATCTTTCTTATTTACAGAACCCGAAGGATCACCTGGCATCTGATTAGCCATTCTGTAGAAAGCTAAGCAATACCCAGCGTCCCAAAACTAGTATCAATAAAAATGACGTGATATAATAAATTATTTGAATAAACAACGAAAATTCGAAAAGATAGGTTATGTTAAACTCCCAGAAAACGTAAAACTAATCCTACCCGCACACCGTTTCTGCCATAGACAACGTTCTTGTCACAACCAACAAGTTTTTTGATTACAAGAACAAAGATAATTGAGTCTAGAAAACACTTAGCTTTAACGTATTTTGTAGCTGGCGGTTGAACTTTCACTCAACTCAGCTGTTGTTGCATCTGCGGCGTACGTTGTCAATTTATGACTGGTTCACGTTCAGCCGCTAGTTGCGCTGTGTGCTTCCAAGTTCCAACGATTCTCCTCTCTTCTTTTCTTGATTTTTGGTTGTCTGCTAGATACTCAAATTCGTAAGTTTACGTAGTAATTTCTTTATTCTGCAGCACCCAAGGTCACTGCACGATCGCCATATTGCATTTTATGATGTTCTTATTTTTATTTGAAATATGCCGTGTTGCCTTTTACTATGTTTTAGTATTATTATTCGTGATTGTGCTTGTTTGCGACTAAACCAAATAATTAATTTGTTAGCCGTGATAATTTGCACAATTTAAATCAAGCTCTTATTACTCTCCAAATACATCGCTTTGATTACAGGATCGGACTTTATTTGCAGGCTCTCCTTAGTGCCGTGTTAGGCCATCTCCTAGTTGATCTCTGTCCCTCTCGTTGCTATGGTAACCCCACTTCTAAAAGAGTATTGACAGGCCCGTGCCATGCAATTTATACTTCAAAGATGTCATTAGAATATTTGTTATGCTACAGTGTGTCTAAAATTTTAATCCATAACACATGATAGTTGATGGCAAACGATAGTTGATTTATTTCAGAGGAAGGCTTATCGCCTCTGCGCCTGCTAGGACAGTAACCGCCTCTCTGTGATGCACCGCTTGTGGCCAGCGGAACAGGGGGATCGATTGTGTCTGCGGTAGCTGCTACAAACTCTCTCCGTGAAGCACCGTATTGAGAATACTGAGGTGTACTTACTTCTTCAGCGAGATACACAAAAAAAATCGTTTCTTTGTTAGTTTGCACGACAACAGTTAGTAATTAATTCTATACATTTTTTCTACGTTCACGAGCATACGACGATTGCACACATGTCTAAAGGGGCCAACACACCATTAGTTTAACTGGGAAGTTATCTGTCCTAAATAACTTTGTCAAAATCTGTACAGTTATCTGAACTGAAGGTTTGTTCAGTTCTATGTTTTTAATTCTCGCAGTTATCTCTGTTCAGTACAGTCGTGACGAGCGGCAATGGGTGACAGAAAAAAAGAGAGCAGCTGTTTGTTGGATGGTCGCAGCTGTGTTGCTAGAAGAACAAAGAACAGGTGCCATGAATGTTGGAGAAAAGATTGGTTTCTGCAAAGAAACGTTTTTCCCAGTGATTTCCACTTACTGAATGAGTTACAAGAAGGAGGGAAAATAAATGATTTCAGGAATTACATAGTAATGGACAAAACAGCATTTCAAATGCTCTTGAGCAAAGTTGCATCACTCATTGAATAGGTACACGTTGCTCGTATGGGACTAATTGCTTCTGTTCGGTTCCTTTTTGTACACGATTAGAATATGAAGCACATTCCCACAGTTCAGAAGTCAGTCTTTAATAAAAGCCGAAAGTGGATCTTTGTTATCTTTTTGTTTTCATGGAAGTCATGGTGGTTATAGGTTGAGGTTAAGGTGACTAGGTAAGTCAAAACTGCGTGATCTGTACAACTATCTGAAGGAATTTCACAATTTATTGTTACAATATAGGAGTTCCTCGGGCAGATGAGTGGCTTGATTAAAGACCTACCTGAACTGCGCAGTTACATCCGTTTGTAACTCAGACATTACATCACACGTAATAAACTGCGCAGTTAAACTGGAGGGGTGCAGGCCCCTTAACTAAGGAAAGGGTTATAGAACCAGTGAAGAAGTGATCACGTTCCTCGCCTTTATTTAACTATTGAGAGTAGTATATCTGGACTTCTGGCTTTATGGGAAAGGCATGGAAATTCAAAAAATTAAATGGATTAAGAAATTGAAAGTGATACTTAGAAGACACACGGGCTCTGAAGTTATCAAAGTCTTTAGAGACACCTCACAGTTAATTAAAATTGGGTGTTAATTCTGAGGACGGTAAAGATTTGAAGATGGTTCGAGAGGGTAGAGCAGCTAAAGTTGTAAGCTGGAACAATGTTTACTCGCACTTCAATCACGTTCTTTAGGCGAGAGGTTAGGAAGGAAAGGTAATTACCATATCCTCAAATAAATACAAAGTCTGTCCTCACAGGTAGTGAAATTTTAAACAGCAGATCAGGCAATTCTGCACCAACTGTTTCCTTCAGTTGTTTTCTATATGAATTAAGCGTTGCATTTTCATTGTTTTTGTCATCAAGTTGCGTCGATAGTTTGGCCAGATACAAATTGTAGCCTAACACTGCTATTAAGCAACTAGGGTACAAATGATTGTTTTAAGACATTTCCTTCCTCAGTCATTTTGGAGTGAGATAGCTTGGCATCTTCTTGGTGAATCTATAGTTCTTCCTCGGCTCCATTAACACCGTGATCCCTTGTGTTGGTCGCCGGTTGATTCATATTGGTCCAGACGAATGGTCATTTGGCTTGCGGAGTGATGTGCAGCATCGTAAACATTTTTCAGGATGATCCCCATCCTGCTATCCAGATTTCAGTAATTATCTTGACGTCGACGAGGCGTAAAGCCATTTGAAAAAATAAAACAAACAATCAAAGCGCTCAGCGATCCTCGCAATTTCCAATCCATAATCAATGCGGGAAGATTGGTGTGGGGCTCACTTCAGTACTCTGTTTGTAGCATCTGCAACCTTTCAAAGTTGCAACCGGCTGCGTATCCCCAAGATTTCGTTGTTCAACCGAAGTGTTTATTTATCTCCAGAAGTTTTATTTTTGAACAAAAATTAAGAGTAATCAGATTGGCCGATGGTGAGACCTGGATTTCCAACAATGCGTCCTTTGTATCACTGCAGTAGCGCGGCATTAGCCAGTTCAACTAAATCAACGGCTTATTGCTAATACTATTAATATTTTCGTTATATCATAATTTCCTCTGCTCGTATAATAATCCATTCTTCTGTGCCATCAATTGAATGCAATGAAAGAAGTGTAAAATTCCTTTGTTAGTTAATTAAAGGAATTTTTAATTAAAGAATTCTCGAAGTAATTAATTTTAGATCGCTAAAGAATTTTACCGCCAGCCAAGCATGCAAAAACGTCAGTTTAGATCTCAAATTAGACGCTTAGACGATAATACAAGAAGGGAGAGCTTCAGGCGATGATTTAATGTGCGGAAAATAAAATTTTTGTTGTTATGTTGCTTTTTTTAATAAAAAAAACTGCTTAACGTCTCTTAACAGCGAGGTCTTTAGAGACGGGAAAGGATGGGGGGCAAGGAATGTGAAGGAATTCGGTCATGGCCTTTTGAAGGAAGCCTCCCGACATTTGCCTGGAGTGATTTGGGACTACTCCCATTATCAGACCGCTAAATTCTATCATATATTTGTTATATAACTCTGTAGGCTTTCACAAAAATCTGGTATTTCATATTTACTTTGTGGCATAAGAAGATAAAGTCTTAATGTCTTGCCTCCGATTCCCTTCTTCCTCTCAAGTGGTATGCTGTAAATTATGTGGTGAGACCTGGAGTAGTCGGAGTATGGTTTAATTATTGTCTTACGGACATAGTGAACTGCAGATAACACTTTGTATTTTCCACTTTACTCATTACTGCAAATCCTATTAATATAAAGCGGTTATCTATTGGAAGCCAGTGTATTTAATATCTAAACACATTTATGTGATTTTAAAATCTGAAAATGTATGTTAGTGCCAAGTAGAAGTTCGTTTCACGGTTATGTTATGTGTACAGAACCCTGTATTACGATGTTTACTAATTATGCGACATTTTACTGTCCACTGTTGATGTAAGAACTGCTTTTACAGATAACTTCCCTTCCTGTATTTACCTCTTCTTGTCTTGTACAGACTCCTCATATTTTTCAAATTAAAATAAATCTATCGGATTAACAACGACCTGATCTCTTCTGAATCAACACGAAGCAGCTCGCTTCTTGCTCGTGAGACCTGCGCTTTTAACCTTCCAGCGTGCCCGTAGCTGGTAGCGAAAGTAGCTGATGCTCTACTTCTTGATTGATGCCGTGGCCCACAGCGTCGTGTGGTGCGTTCGCGTTTTTGTCACCTCAACCGACGTGGTGGGAGTTGGTCGTTTTTCGGTGCCCATCACACGGCGTCCAAGCCCTCACACAGCGAGGTGATTTATCAACCGGACGAGAGACATCCAGCGAGAGACGGGAACTACAGTAGAACAGAGGTAAGTGTTTAATCACAACTATTAAAATGACGCTTCCCGCAGCGCAATCAGTCATTCTCAAAACTTGACTTAATCCACGTTTGCTACTTTTCTGGACATTCCGATAATGAGTCCATTCCCCTTCTACTGCATCTCGTTCTAGAGCTGAAAATAATGTCAACACAGCAATAATACATTTAAAAACAAATCTTCTACAATTAAGACTTTCATTAAAATTTGATTGATCAGTACCTTCCTTGTGTATTCTATATCTAACTAGAAGCTATACATATCGAGGAATCAAAAATGTTCCAGAACTACGATCATATCCAGAAGCCAAGTTTTGAGGTTGGAACGCGACAAACAAAAGATTTGTGCAAAAAAGGAACCTCTATGCTATCATCCTTACAACTAATATTAACAACAACGTGGTTTAACCGTGATACTAATTTTCGCAGTAAGCTGTTACGTCATTCATTATATTATAAACTTTTTTTCAGAGCTTTATACCAAAGCATTATACTATAAATAAATGAAAATGAAGTGTCAATATGCAATATTAATTTATTTTACTTAATAATGTGGTCAGTTTTTTATTCATAAAAAGAATGATAATTTGGTCCTCGAACAAGGAAAAGTTTCCCGTGCCTGCACTGTACACTGTGAAGCGCTTTCGAGAATCAACCCAGGAGGTTTGGTACAGTCTTGTGGCTAGAAACTGTACGCTGCTTTCCCTGCTATCCAACTAACGAATCAAGAAAATTTTCTTCCACCTCATGTGTATCGAACTATCTAACCCAGTGCAGAGTGGTAGACAACGTTGAATGTCTTATCATGCTCGGTACCCGCTATTGTGGCTGCATCTTTATAGCGTCATCAGACTGGGTCGGGAAGATACAAGGAGTCCAGGTTCAAATACCATCTTCATTGCAGTATTTATGCAAGTTCCTGCTGTAACATAACTGAATGCTGGAACGGTCCATAACGTTCTTCTTACCGTACACAACACAAACTAAAAATTTCTCAGACAGATAACAGTATCTAAGTTTCCATTATAATAATTTTCTCCAATAGAGGCAGAAGGGGTGAGGTTTGAAAACTCTATCATGGGTATCAAGATCAAATTTAGGGAAATAATATGATCTAGAAAACAATGTATAACACCAATAACACCGTCAACTTTACTATTTAATCTCAATTACTTGTTTTAGAGCGTGTACTTACATTAGCGTTTATCCCAATAACGTAATTGTTAAGTAATTTAACTCTCAGCATATGTAAGTTTGCTTCACTCTCTACTGAACGTGAATATGCACATGTGACCACGATGCAATAAATAAACACATTCTTTCGTCTTTGAAAATGATAATTGGTGCACTTATCTTTTATGTTAAACACTTGTTTTGAAAATCGTTATATGAAGAAACTTTTTATCTATGTCTATTAAATATAGGTTATAAAAGATTTTTTACTATGAAACGCCAAATCCATATTGTGATGCAGCGTATATTTATTTTATCGTGTCCAAGACACCACTTTAATATTTAAGGAAACAAGCTTAACATTCATCAAAACAACATTACAACACACAATTATAGATACAAATTGAACAACTGTATCGTAGTGCCAGGATTGTCAGCCAGTTAAAAGCAGCCTGGATGGCCTTGTTATACGCTGCGACGTGTCGCCGAGTGTGCAGGTCTCATAGTTTGTTGCACATCAGCAGGTGCTGTGGATCCTTGACTTCACCACATTCACAGCGTTGTCCTCTCGGATGTACTGTGTATAGATTCAAAAATAGTTTTCGTGCAGTAATTAGTAATACATGCAGAAATATGATATTATGCCGAAGTATTGTAATGTTCTAAAATAGTTGGGATATTCTGATCCCGCCTCTAATGACCTTACCCGTCGACGAAGCGTAAAGCAATAAGTAAAAAAAAAAAAAAAAAAAAAAAAAAAAAAAAAAAAAAAAAAAAAAAAAAAAAAGTAAAAAAAAAAGATATCCTGATATTAATTTGTGAATAAGTAATATATAGAGTGAATCAAAAATGGCTTTACAAATTTGGATTGATAAAGAAATTTGTTGAGATAATTTACAGATTCGGTAGATGTGTCATTTTGTAGCAAACAACCTCAAGTTTGGTGCACGTAGTACATCAGTACATCATTCCACCACCAGGAGCCCCAGCGTAGTGCACAGTTAAAATGGCTACTTTCACTGGTGCGAAGTGTGCTCGCTGTGTGATTTGGTTTCATGAAACGAACGAACTGTGCAACAACTGCTCAGTGTAAATTTCGCACCGAATATGCTAAAGAACCTCCAAGCAGGTCTACAATTTACTCTCGGAACAAAACTTTGTTGAGGCGGTTTCCTCGATAATCGCTTCACAGGTTGGTCGATTGGCCGTAAAGGGCCAATCACATGGCTACCTCGCTCCCCAGATTTGACACCACTGGATTTCATTCTCTTTGGTTTTATTAAAGATAGTGTGTATGTTCCTCCCCTACCAAACAATTTGACAAACCTGAAAAATCGAATCTACGGTTTCGTTGCACAAGTTGCACCCGGTTTGCTGTAACGAGTGTGGGAAGAAAGTGATTACCGGTGGTATGTTTGCCGCATGGTAATAACATCGAACCAAAATGACACTTGACACTATATTTGAAACTTGAGGTTGTTTTCTACAAAAGGACACATCTACCGATGCTGTAAGTTATCTCAATAAATTTCTATATAATTCTAAAGTTGCAAAGTCGTTTTTGACTCGCCCTGTATTTGTTTCTCGAGCTATATTATCGGAAGTGGTTTAATGAAAGCATTCTCGAGAAATGCGAGTGAACAGCATAATCTTCCAAGTGCTCGAGATGCATTCTAATCCAAGGAAGGATCTGGATCGTATCTGAAGCTATCAGACGAACGGAGCGGCTGTTTAATTTTACACGTCTTTCTTCGAGAAATTTCGCCGCTGGCTGCGAGAGGATCACGTTCGCTCATTAAATTTATTCTAGGACCATAAAGAAGCGGGCATCAGAATTAGCATACGCAATTAAAGTACTCTTGATTAATTAATCAGAGGAGTTCCCTGGCGAGCTTGTGACTCTATCACAGATAACAAAGCAGCGGAGCAGAATCCACTCGGCTTTGTTCGTAGCGTACAGGACGCAATTAGGAATGCTTCATTAATGACGAATCGTAGCTGGGGAGTCAACCGAGTACAAAATGTAAGGAATTATAGCGAATCGAGAGTAAAGCACTTGAACATACTGGTACTAGCAAGAAATATGTTATTGCCACCATTTAAAAACCTAGCTTCCGCCTCAGGAAGTAACGAAGTAACTTGCTGCTTTTTACTCCTAATGGCTGACTCAGTAGTTATTTAAGTTCGTGTTTGATTAATATATAGCTGATTATCACTTTGAATTCACTGGTTACGTTTTTATATGTAACACCATTTATATCAATGAGATGACGGTAACACTTTCCACTATTCACATTTCCCACATTTTACAAAGAAATTATCCCTCTCATCACTTCTTTCCTGTTAACGAGCGTGGCGATGTAACGGATAGCGTTCTGGCCTTTCATTCTGGTGGACGGTGGTTCGAATCCCCGTCCGGGCATCCAGATTTGGGTTTTCCATCGTTTCCCAAATCACTCCAGGCATATGCCGGGATGCTTCCTTAAACAGGCCATGGCCGAATTCCTTCCCATTCCTTGCCCCCCTCCTTTCCCGTCTCTAAAGACCTCGCTGTTGAGAGACGTAAAGCAGTTAAAAAAAAAATCTTTCCTGTCAGAAAAAGTAAGATCAAAGCAGTACTATTTTAGTCGATAAGTTCTGGGCCTTGACCAAAGATGGAATCATAATTAATGTAAGTCTTAATCCAAACTAAATATACAAAATGTCTCAGGAAATTTATATTTTTCTGTAGAGAGCGATAATCACAAAATTTGCATCAAATTTCTGTAGTATCGTAGTCTAAGGGCAAGACCGAGAACTTTTCGTATGTATTCATAAAAGCCATCGCCAATAGCAAGGACATATAGCAGAGAATTGCGATTTAGAAAATCTCTGTGTCTTGTTAATAGTCATTTTTAATTCAGTGACTGGTTATAAATCCATAAGTAGTTATTAGTAGTAGCGTTGCTGGGAATGAACTACTGAAAAGTTATGAAAGTGGATAATTATTAACATATCAACAGAGGGCACTAAACGTGTACCTATATATATTTATTTTTGGCTTTACGCCTCATTGACGTTGAGGTAATCAGAGGAGAGATGGGACTGGGGGCAAGGAACGGGAAGGAATTCGGCCATGAAATTTTGAAGGAAGCATCCCGACATTCGCCTGGAGTGATTTGGAGAAAACATGTAAAACCCGAATCTGGATGTCTGGACGAGGATTCGAACCGGCGTCCTCCTAAATGCGAGGCCAGAGCGTTAACCGCTCACCCACCACGCTCGGTAAACGTGAACTTAACGATGACGATCACATACAGGACTACGATGTTTAGAGCATAAAAACAAAATGCTACAAAAGATGTTAGCATTGATCCAAACATTCACTCCAACATATACCGTCACGAATTAGGACCAGGCCATAAGAGGCGGGAAGGAACTGGGGAATATAGGTCAAGGAATAGGAAGGAATTCGGCCATGGCCTTTTGAAGAAACAATCCAGTCATTCGCTTGGAGTGATTAGAGAAAACAATGGAAAACCGAATTCTGGATGGCCGGATGAAGATTCGAACCTTCGTCCTCCAGAATGTTGTCAGAAACCGCCTCAAAATTCGACCATATTTCTCCTTAATTTCCTTAATTTCTTAGCTTCACGATGTCAGCTCATAATCAAATGTTCCTTGTTTCACTCCTAGCACCATCTGCGATACGTTAATGGAAATCCTTTAAAATTTTACAAGCAGTTCTTTGGTGTATAGCGGTCAACGAGAAATGGAAACTAATTTCTGGATAGTCCTTCTTTACTCCTGACACGATGGAATGTGCATTGAACAAAACCGTATTAAACTTTTAACACAAGTTTTCGTGGGAATCACGTTCAATAAAACGTAAGTTGCTTCTCGCAGTCGAATACTAAAATGTTTTTTATGCTTGTAGCACACAAATATATATATTAATCTTATCTCTCAGATTAAAGTACAAACTGTACAGATCAAAGCCGTTCGAAGAGCTTCCACGTAACAGAAAGTTTCCCAACTAGGGATTTGCGCGCAAGTATACCACTACTGCGAGACAGGATACGTCAGCTGGCCGCATCCTTCTACAGGACAGCCCAAAACTCACGGAACCCTCCGATAGTTGCAATGGATACAAATGACACCTACTTCTATCGTCACAAAAGACCACTCTCAATTTTTGAAGAGCAATAAAGAACTATAGCAGCTCCAGAGAAGACATACCAGAAGAAAAAAAAATGATGAATGCGTATGAAGTTTGGAGGAAATATCTTCGGACAACAGGGATTACCGGTAAAATTATAACTAGCATTTATTAGTTATCTGGCATTTACAATTCTAGGCATATTTAACATTAATGTAAATACATTATATTGTAAATTATCAAAGCAATGCCTTAGCCGGATGAGCAAAGCAACCAATGGTTGAATTTAACTTCGGCTGAAATGATCAAAATTAAATGATGGAATGCAATGAGCAAAAACAAAATCGGTAAATCATCCCAAAAATATAATTCACAAATAAATATATTTTAAAAAAGTAATACCGATATATTACCAACATCCCTACTCTTCACTGAGTTAACGTACTGGCTAAATGATTCACTTGGTAAACCTGTGTGAACTGAAACATTTGTTGATTATTTACAATAAAGTTTATTATAAATATGTAAGTCAGTGGTCCTCTTAAGCTTCCCTATGTGGCTTCTGATCGCAGATAAATAACATACGGTCTCGCCAAATATGACGGCATCTAAATGCCGACAACATCAGACTAAGAGATGGATATTCCAGTCTGATTGTTAAGCTCACCCATCTGATTTATAATTTGCCGCTGGATCATAATTTTTAGTGCCCATAGTTTGTAGTTGGTGGGTTTGTGCCCAGATGTAAAACAACTAGAAAGTGTCAAAATGCTTAACACTTTTATGCACGGGTTTCGTATCTGTTTTTTCAGTTCAGTTATTTGATAACTTCTCATTATTAGGCACGGAAACCTCAGTAATTGATGCTGCAGCACATAAGGAATCGTTACGGTTATCCGACAATACTATTAAATTGGGAACTGAATTATTTTTAATATCCAAAAGAATTATACATTCATCTATGTATTTAAGATGTATCAAAACGATGAATAAAATCAGCAAGTACGATGTAACATAGAATTGTACCGCTGTCTGCTGGTAAAATGCTAGTGGCTTAATCTTTGTAGGTGTGTTTGTTGCCTTTGCACCTAGTCTCGCCTTGGAAGAACTATACATGTAACTGCAACAATAATATATAATGTGCAATTTGTAGACCACATGACGCAAGAAATTATTATTATTATTATTATTATTTTCGACACAGATTATCAACAATTTAAAATTATACAAGACTAGCTTCAAGCAAGTCAAAAACGACGGTTTGAACGCAATATTCTGGCAGTACATTCTTTTTTTTACAGTTTGTTAATTATACGGAATTGTTATTACATAATGCTAATGGCGTTGGTTTTGTAATGTTCTACATATTTCATTTGCAGTTCACATAGCAATACAGTGGTAACTACTTCTACTGAATTAATGACGACGGAAGAATAGAACCAATAACATTAAAAATAAATTAGGAATCCAAAAATTTTGCTATCCATGTAATATCAGTTTTATTCCTGGTCCAGGCACTTTTCAGCACGATACGAATGGAACTACTATCACCCGCATTAGTTAATACCTTTTGTAACATGGCGCTTATGAAACCAGTTTAAACTTTTTTTTAAACTGATTTCAGAGCGAATTATGCTTTAACAAAATGTGTCAGTTGCGATTCTGGTCAACTTAACCACAACTTCCACTAATATTGCATTCGAAAATTATAGCTTCTATTACACTCATATGAATAACGACGGGCATCACCTGAGGTGGTAGTCGGGAATTGATTCTGGAAAAGCTTGTATGGAAAAGCGAATAATGATCATTTTTAAACGATATTTTCGTGACATGAATACCATACTGTGGTTATATAATTGGAGTATTTGGCTATGATTTGTTTAAATAAATGCATTTTACTTTAAATCCAGGAAAGTATAATATCTGAGTGATACAATCGCGATTCGCACATTTCGTGTAAACTTTCTCTTATTAAACTTCATTGTTTATCTTCTGCCAAAAGCATTCCTAGGTTAGGTTTTAACCTAATTTTTATAACTGATACAGATAATATAACACAAACATGGAATACTCTTCTCCTTGCATGAATTTCTGCATTTAGTTGTCGTTAATAAATAAAAAATAACATGTAAATTTAAACGAACGTACCAATTGTAACTTTGTAATGTATGATTGCCTGGCATTAATTTCATCGCTGCTCCTCGTATGTTAATGCAGTTACTTCTAAAACAGTATATTACGTTTTAACTGGCAACGCACTTACTGAAAAATTCTCGTAGTTCCACATTTTTTTTTAAGAATAAAATTTACGAAAATGGGACTTAATGCCTGTATTATGGCAATTAATTTCATAGCGGTTGCGTATTTATTAAGGTGTGTAAATAATTTCTAATATCTCTGCTCGCCACTATTTGGCTGCAAGAATATCATTCTTAAATTTCGATTATAAATTGAGTTGATAAAAAGGTAAACTTAAATCTTATTTAATAGCTAACACGTTTATCAAATACTAAGTGTATCATCTATGATGATAGAAGGAATTTATTCTCGGAAAGCTTGTAAGGAAAAACGAATAAGAATCATTTTTAACTATATCTTTCGTGATATGAGTACCTTACTCTGTTTAGATTATCAGAGTATTTGGTTAGGATTTTATATAAATAAATGCATTTTACTTTAGATGACGGAGACAATTTCTAAAACGGATAACTGTTATTTATTTGACTGATACATTTCGCGATTACGTACGTTTCTATGAGTTTTTAATAAACTTCATTGTTTCTTATCGTCTGCCCAAAAAATACTTAGGTTATGGTTTAACCTAGTTCATATAACTGATACAGATAAAATAGCGTAAATATTGAATACCCTTCTCCTTACATGAATTTCTGCATCTAGTTGTCGTAAAGAAACAGAAAGCAACATAAAGGAACGAGTAATATGCTGGCTGTTGATTGGCGAGTGAAGGCTGGCACATGACCGTTCTCTAGGCAATAGCTATAGACGTACGTAGTCGCAGTCTCCAGATTAGCATTTTATATAAGAGTATATAAAAGGATACAAGTGAAAAAGAATACTAGAGTTACCGTGCTACTGCATCTAATTCCTGGCACTAAGCAGTTTCTGACTCTACAGCGGTTTTATTAAACCGCCCCAATAATTCTATGCGCAGCAACTGCAATGCCCACAGAAAAGTAGGTATTTTTATCTCAATTATTGTAAACAACCAATATAAAATCTAGATTCGGTTTCAAAGTTTTTTTTCTGCACCAAATAGAAATCGCTAAACATGATAGACGTACTTAAGATATTGTAGCATGTCTGGCGTTTACCTAGCATATCCACTGAATCATTTTTACTAAGCTGGCTTCCCGTTGCTTTCCCCAAATATGGTTACTACAACACTAAGAAGTTTTCATTTTCACTTCGAATATAGCCCTGTCAGTTTACTTCACACACTGAATTACTTTTTAATACTTCCTCATATCATTTGATTATTTAAACGCTGAAAATGTAATGCAATAGACAGACCTCTCCGCAGTGTATATAGTATGAGTGACTGTTGATGTTCTTGTATTCGATGGGACTTTAATCCTGGAAGCATTTCCCGATGCACTCCAGAATATGACTGAATGGACGGGCACCGGATTTCACCATCTCCGTTCTTTCATCCCTCGTCACTGGAAAAACAACACTCTACACTGAATACACATACTGTTACAGTCGTCCATGCTACAACAACACTGTACGAATACTGTCCCTCTGGGGGAGCCAATGGGATACCACCCCAACTCATCTTCCCAGATGTTCCAATGGTAATAGCCTACGTTCAGACACCAGTCAAGGCATTCATAGAAGAGAGTTGTGAGATTGCAAACATACAGCTGTGGCTCATCATGTTGCCAAAAGGGCTAAATGCCATAAAAATAAGAAAGAAATGTGGATTGGTGACGAGATGGTAGGAATAGTCAAGATACAATGTTAATAAAGCGGTATTTTAAGTTAAATAAATGATTGAATCGTGCTGTATGAAGAAACAATACAAATACATATGTATATTTGTTTTTAAGATATGTAATTCAGATATATTGGTTGGTTTATTACTCAAGTTAACGCTCTAATTGCACCGATGATGTCACACACGACAGTCTGGACGAGACGATACAGTGACGTCACATTACGTTAGGTTTGTAGTGAGTCTGTATTTGTCATGGTAAACAGGATTGCGGCATATAAACCTCCATTCGGTTTGTCGCACGTCCGATCGGCACAGTTCGCTGAGTGCTCGTCGCCTGTTGTCATTCATAATATTCAAGAATTTTCCTTATGTAGATTTCGCTGAATTTCATGATCTTCTCCAATCTAGCAAGTAAATTTTTTACTGAGGTTGAATTGAGTACAGTGAATATATTTTCGGTACAAATTTCTCTAAATTACTTTTATGCACATTTTGATGCTCGAAATCAGTGGACGGAATTATTTGGTTTGCCTATAAATGTTTTTTTTTTTTTTTTTAAAGCAATATTGAAATTGTGTGCGTTAAGTCGGCAACAAGCCGTAGAGTAACAGCGGCATAATGGCCGTTGCTAAGCCACGTGACTGGAAAATGTTTCATTGCAAACTTATCGTTGCATATTATATAATGTAGCGCTGTCGCCACATTATATAAATCATAATGTTACCGTAATTTACATAAATCTTGGGTGACCACCTAGATAGTTTTCTTTAGTAATTTCCTAAAGTACGCAAGATTCAAACTGAGGACTGTAATGTAATGGTGAACATTCAGTGTATCATGTTGCAACGAATATTAAAGAATTATTGAGCTGTGTAGGCTTGAAGCTAATCGTGACATTCCCGGCCATGGCGACAGGAAGTCGGAGATAAAGGGTTTTGCCGGACAACACTGGTTTGCACCTTGGGGTGGGCAGTCAACAACAGGCCACTGCCCCGGTGCGAAAAACCCGCCACCCGAATACGCTCTCACCCCGCGAACTTAGCCGAATATTCCCGACCTCTGAGAATAAGATATCGGGGATATCAAGTGACATTAGGTGCCAAACTGAAGATCCAATCCAAATGAACACATAACAAAAAATCCTGGGAATTTTCTTTTAAATGTGATCTTCGAGACTGTAAGGGGCGGAGCCAGAGGTTTCCTCGCAGATCGAAGAGCGACGAGCTTCATTCTAGGCTAGCCTGTGGTGGACTCCAAAAGTTTTTCTGGCTAAATGCTGCAGTCCGACTCCTGGTGTCGGAAAACTGAAGTTGCCTGCTGGCTGGAGCAGATTTCGCACGGCGACACAGCCATAATACGATGATGCGCACTACCAGATCGGACGTGCCTGTAGCCGCCTTGTGAGACAGTCTCACAAACCGTGGGTCATCTCCGAACACAACAGACATCAGACGCAGAACTACAATGGTAAAATATTACGACCAAGCCATCTGATTTTACATTCCGTGAAACTGAACCCTTAAGCGACTTTGAGAGGATAGATTCATGTTCTAACTTTGTAACTGAAAAACCCCTGAGCTAGCGGCGTAATTTGCCAGAACTAGTTATTTTCGAATGGCATATTGTTCATTCGTGGCGCCCATGATTTTTTTTGAAATGTAAAGTCACAGTATTATGATACCTATGTCTGAGGTCGTCATAACTTGTATTGTACATTGTTTCCAAGTATCATTCTTTCTTGAATATTAATTCTGAGATGGATTTAAAAGTAAATTACAATTGTTTGATTGCTCATAACGGCTAATTGTACCTCTGAGTGTTAATTTTATGATTTTGCCAATTTTATGTTAATGTTAACGGTAAATTCGCTCAGACTTGATGATAACAAAAATAAATGTCATATTGTGACAGTTTTCCTGTATTCCAAATAACGTCGAGATTCTTGCAAGAATCCATATTTTCACTCCTTCATAAAAATTAAAATCAAAACCCCCTTTATTAATGATTAGTCATAAATGTATGAAAGATAACTACAATCATGTATTTATCCATCAAGGCCCCTACCACAATTATAACTTGAAGACTCCGCCACTTCTTAGCGTTAATGGCACCAGTTAATGCAAGTTGAGCGTCGATCAGATTCCTACATGTTGATTCACTAAACAATATGCTACTGGTAGGTACTGTCGGAAATCAAATAGTTTTTCGTCCCACACAATATGATGTAAGAGACTGTGTGGTCATCAAGTAAAACACTATATTGCAAGTTCTCACCATTCCTCAAGAATCCGGAAATCTTATCATCCTCCAGGATCATTACTTTCGATTTTTCAAGCGTGAAAGACATTATGTTGTGTTCAATGTTTTCGACTACAACCACCGGTGTAATGTCCTGTTTGAAATCCAGTCCGACAGGGATCCGTTTAGAAACACTGTTGCTTAAATTGGATTTCGACGAAAATAAAAGCTCTTCACTAGCCACTTCAGCAGACTGAACTAAGCTGGCCAGTGCACAGGACCGTTTTATAATAAGTATAGGTGGACGTGGGGATGGAAAAAGGGGGGAAAAGGGGACACCATTTCGAATTCCGTATTATTTAAATTTATCACGATGAAATTTGAATTTTGCTGCAATAATATTTGAATTTCTCACCACTTAAAGTCCTGCCATTTTAAATGACGCCATTTAACGGTATTTGATCGTGTCTGTTGCTGCCTGCGAGCGGATGTGACATGAATATAAATTGGGAAGCGCCAGAAAAGGCGGTAGGCGGAAAAGGGGAAGTTGGGAAAGTCATGTTAACGGACGTCAAGTTAATAACGGCTTCCCTACCTACTAACCCCATTATTCGGAACCTATACAAACTTTTGAAAGATATTGATATCAAACAGTACTTTTTACTTTTACTTATTGCTTTACGCCTCGTCGACGGCTAAGGTCATTAGAGGAGGGATAGGACTGGGGATAAAGAACGGGAAGGAATTCGGTCATGTACTTTTTGAAGGACGCATCCCGGCATTCGCCTGGAGTGATTTGGGGAAACCATGGAAAACCCAAATTTGGATGCCCGAACGGGGATTCGAACCAGCGTCCACCCGATTGCGAGGCCAGAATGTTAACCGTTCACCCACCACGCTCGGTATATCAAACAGTGATTTAGTTTGTTAAACTATCGTCGTCTATCTCAGATGTTGATGCTATTGACCAACTATATAAAAGGATCAAAACAGTAAATACTGGGAACAGCTGCAGCGTAATCTGGATACAATATCTAGTTGGAATGGTAAACATGAGACGGAGATAAATGCAAAGAAGATTCAGCTTATTAGATACACAGATAAAAAACTAATGGTTGATTATGATTATAAGACGGGGAAAGAATTGCTTCTTGAAGACTTGAAATATAAATATATTGGCACAACATTTGATAACATACTCAACTTGGCTGCACACATTCGAGACGTAGTAGGAAAAGGATTCAAAATTATTCACTTGTTAGTGATGAGGCGATGAATGAGAGAAGTAAAGGAATTGGGTTACAAAACTTCGGTCGGACCATGCTTGAATATGGTGGTGTAGTATGGGACCCACAATTTTGGTGTCAATTACGGAAGTTGGAGAGGGTGCAAAGATGGGCTGCTAGATTTGTCTTTGGAAATTACTTTAAAACACATTAAGTAACAGATATAATAAAACAGCTGGAATGAGATTCAATAGAAGACATGAGAAGGATGAAGAGGATCAGAGGAGTGTACAAGGCGTATATTGGTGATTAGTGGAATGATATTGCTGTATTAACAGTAATCCAGGGAAGAGATGACGATGACCACAAGCTGACACTCTATTTCAGGCACAAGCGTGTAGGAAGATTTTCTTTCGTAGGTAAGGGGGTCAGGGATTGGAATATGTTATCAAGAGAAATGATGAATAATTTACCAAAACCGGCGAAACAACTTAAAGCTTGTAGAGGGTAAAAGTAGGTGGGTACAGGAAAGGGGGTGGAGGAATTGGTGTGTAGGGAATTTGCCGCAGGAGCCTGCTCTCCATCGCAATTAAATTAAACTAAACTACGTTATCTTACTTGGCACAAAAATTTGTGGATCATTACTTTCTACAAACAAGTATATGTTTCTTAGGACCTTCTCTAGATTTATTTAACATTAAGACATGGAAGTAGATTTCATATCACCCTAAGAGTAAATCAAGAATATTTATTTTAACGAAAATTGAATAGAGAATCCGTTATGTCTAACAAAAGGTTAAATGACAGATCTCCACACAGACTCTCTAAAAAGATTTACTAGATAGTAGTACATCGGTTCAAAATTTTAAAAGTGAAATAACAACGTGGCTGTAATTTGCCGGATGTTCGCTGGAGCTCCAGTAGTTCATAGCTCCGTACTTGCGCTCAGCGATAGCTTGGCACTGCGCAGGTGCTTATTGCTCCCGCTTCCATTAGTTGGTATTACACTCGCACATATTGCGGTTGGTAGCGCAGTGGGCCCAGCAGATCCCTGGATTAACGGTGGTGAGTGCTGAGACAATCATACAGCAACACAAGCAGGCCGCGAATGTATCCTCTGCCTGGACTAACACACAACAGATGTCCTCACCGCACAGTCACGTGCTAACGCTATGTTCTGAAACTGAGTTCCCGTTCCAGTTCTTGGGGCTCACGATATTAAAGTCGAACAGTAGATGCACCTGTAATGAATAATGCAAACTATCAATCCTTTCATTGTGTACTGTTAGACTGAGAAAGAATCGCAGGACATCTACACTAATATTATAATGCGAACGTATCTCTGTTATGTTTTCACAACTTAACGGATAAACCGTTCTTAATGAAATTTGAGAAGAAAATCCTATATATCATTAAGAAGAACATAGGATTCTTTTTCTGGATAAATAACATATTTCGTCACGAAGTTTTGTAAACTAACCGAACGGTGACAGAAAGACAGATAGGCTCTTTAAAGTTATATTAGTCGCTGAGGCTTTGTTTCTCTCGCAGTCAGTTTGCAAGACATCTTTTCCGTAACTTACTGATTTTCGTGTCAAATTTTAGCAACAAAATTCTAAGTACACGTATGAAGTAGTGGGTATCAGCTAGTAAGATTATAAACAGGTGGAAAGACATGCAACCCCACAGCCAAAAGCTTTGTTCTGTCAGTTATAATCATTGTAACAATCATCTTAGTAACATTTCCATTATACAAATTATCGTAGTAATTAATAATCAAAGGCTTAAGCCTTGTATAAACGCAACCAACAATTAATTAGTACATTGGAAGTTAATTTGTAACTACACTACTTTTGTAGAACGAAAGAGTGATAGACCTGGCATCGTAATTACCAACAATCATTATTTCTCGTTCGCCGTGTAGCGGAACTGCTAATTATAGCGGTCTGTTGGCTCAGTGGTTAAGGTGTCTGACCGGAACAAAAGGTTCCCGGTTCGAATCCATGTCTCGGCGGGGATTTAAATTGACCCTTAATCCGAACTTCACCTACGGTACAGTTTGCTGTGTAATTTGAAATACGCCAGAACGCTTCCTTGGTTCGGATTCTACGTTAAACTGTAAGTTTCCTCTACTAGGTGGGACTACCGGGTTAGGTTAAGGTGGCTAAGACAGGAACGGAATGCGCAGCCAATAGAAATCCTGTCACCACGTCATTACGACCACACAGAATTACTATTGTTAATTATGTTATGTGTAATTATCACTTCTTAAGGGTTTAGTGAGATTTAGAACATACTGCTTGACTAACATTTTTTGCAGCAAATTCGTATACCCCTATTTCATAAAATTTAACCGTAGCCATTAGTTAATCAAATTAACTGATTTAAAAAATAAGTTATTTTAAAACATAAAAATCTCTATTTGTATTAATAATTCAACTCTCATAGAGGATATTGGGTCACGAAATAGGTTTCAATCGTAAAGTTCCGCACGAATCGAAAAACGCACATCAAATCAAGTACACATACATATTCAGGTTTATTGGTAGCTTGATAACCCATCAATGATATATGGTTGTAAATCTACCAAGAGGAAATGGAGAAGTACTACATCAACAGAAATTTGCGATTGGAAAAAACAGGGCAAGAAGAGATGCATTTGTAGCTACCGAGCGTGGTGGCTTCGCATTTGGGAATACGTAGGTTCAAATCCCCATCCAGTCATCGAGATTTCAGTTTTCCATGGTATCTCTAAACCACTGGGTCCGATGGTATACCGGTAAGAGTATTTTCTGAATACGCGGAGGATATTGAACCATTTCTGTCAGATATATTCCGTAAATCTTTAGAAGAGAAAAAAGTACCTTCTAGCTGGAAAATAGCCCAGGTAATTCCCATTTTTAAGAAAGGAGATCGGAGTGATCCTAGGAATTATTGACCCATATCTCTAACATCTGTCTGCAGCAGAATTCTGGAACATGTCATATGCTCGAACATTATGAAGTTTCTAGATAAGAACGAGTTACTTACACCATGCCAACAAGGATTTCGGAAGAAGAGATCGTGTGAAACACAATTAGCCCTATTTTCCCACGACGTAATGACAGTTATCGATGCAGGTTCGCAAGTTGATGCAGTTTTCTTGTATTTTCAGAAAGCTTTTGATTCTGTGCCACACAACCGACTTTTAGGGAAGATTCGAGCTTACGGTATTTCGGCTCAGATTTGCGAGTGGATACGTGATTTTCTAACTGGTTGATCACAGTATGTCGTTGTTGACGGGGAAGCCTCTTCTAAGATAAATGTTACTTCAGGCGTTCCTCAAGGAAGTTTAATAGGACCACTTCTTTTCTTAATATTTATAAACGATCTAGGTGACAACGTCAAATGCTGGTTGCGATTGTTTGCCGACGATGCAGTTATCTATAGGGAAATAAGGTGCTCCAACGATTGCTTAGTAATTCAGCGCGATTTGGATGCTATTTTCGATTGGTGCCGTAAATGGCAACTTACACTTAATTGCATATAGTGCAAGGCACTGCGGATAAGTAACAAAACGAATCAGTTTGTTCACGAATACAAAATAAACAATTCAGCTTTTGACACGGTTGATTCCGTGAAGTATCTGGGGGTGATAGTACAAAGCAACATGAAATGGGACATGCACATAACTTCCGTCGTAGGCATGGCTAATTTTAAATTACGATTCATAGGTCGTATTTTGAGGAATTGTAATGCTCATACAAAGAAGATAGCGTATAAAACACTATTGCTCCGCATCTGGATTACTATTGTGGAGTTTGGGATCCGTATTGCAAGGTTCTGATTGACTCAGTGGAGAGGGTGCAGAGGAGAGCCGCTCGATTCGTGGATTGTTGTTACAGCCCTTATGAAAGCGTCACAGAATTGATACATAGATTGGGCAGGGATAGTTTGGAAGACAGACGACGTAGCTTGCGTTCGAGTTTATTGGATTACATGCGAAAATCTTTAAATTTCGACCGAGCGTGGTGGGTGAACGGTTAACGTTCTAGCTTCGCATTTGGGAGGACGCCGGTTCGAATCCCCGTCCGGGCATCCTGATTTGGGTTTTCCATGGTTTCCCCAAATCATTCCAGGCGAATGACGGGATCCTTCCTTCAAAAAAGCCATGACCGAATTCCTTCCCATTCCTTGCCCCCGTCCCATCCCGCCTCTAATGACCTTAGCCCTCGACGAGGCGTAAAGCCGTAAGGAAAAAAAAATTAAATTTCGAGTGCAATTAAATACTTCTTCCGCCAACCTATTTAGGTTGCAATGACCGGAGGGATAAGATTCGAGAAATAAGATGCCGTACTTTTTCCTTTATGTATACCTTCTTTCCTCGCACTATTCGGGATTGGAATGTGCGGATTTAGGATTGGTGCTTAGCACCCTCTGCCACCCAGAATGTTTGTGATTTGCAGAGTATAGATGTAGATGTAGAGTAGATCACTTCGGGAGATGCCGGAGTGATTACTTCCAAAGGACATAGCCGAATTCCTTTATATTCCTTGCTGTTAATTCCTTCCTGCTCCTAATGACGTCGACGAGATGTGAAGCTATAAAAAAAAAATGATGTCTTTGTATTTAATATGAGAAGAAATAATATGGTTACATTTATATTGTGTGGTACAAAATAGTACAAAAATGTTATTTTTTAGTATTCCAGTTCTAGCTTCACAATAATGTAATAACTCAATAGAAACGAGTTGGACATAGCAAAATTGGAGATTTTAATAAGCACGAATCAATTAAAACAGGGTCAAGAAGGAACCAACAAGTTTTAGATTGCGCTATCATAAATAAATCAAGGAAATAGTACAGAAATTTCAATGTGTGATAAATCTGAACAGATTAATTTTTTTATTAAAACAATGCGAATTGTATACTAATAACAATATAAAGAAACGCAAGGACATTAGAGGATTAAGTATAGTTTTTTTGGAATAGTCAGAAAAAAGATAATTCTGTTATTTAAAGAGTAAAATTTAAAGATTAAAATAGTTCAATCATTCTTTCTTGCAAAATCTGTTCCTCAATATTATTTTAAGTTTGTACTTAAAAAAATTATAAATAATTTAAAAAATAAAAAAGTATTGCTATAAATGCGTTTATTTCAGCAGTCTTTAACTTAGGAACCACTATTTGCATAAATGTCTCCACAAGGAAAGGAAAGAGCAGATAGGTACTAGAAGAAGAGTGTTTTTTAAGACCCCATAATCAGTAACTGTAGCTATTAGGGCAAGTTATCGTCGTAAACAGTTGCTTTCTTAAAAAATAAGAAAATATTAGTGGCGACAGAATATCAACCTACGGTTTGGTTACCGAAATGTTACATTAATAAATAGGTAGCTACAAACGGGAAGAGTTATAATGGTTTAGTGGCTAAATTACGCTTTTTCATACTTTATCAGGCATGAAGAGCTACTGCTACGTACATTATTTAATCTTTACGCACAAAAGAGAAACTTTAACAAATACGCTCGGTACTGTCAGTTTGTCAGAGTTTACCACTGTGTGGCTCAAAATTATTTCGTGATAATCTGTTAAGTGGGGTGTAGATTCATGCAATACTCGAACGCCGACTGAACCGGTGCCAAAAGGATTTGCAGATTGTAAATTTGTCACAGTTTAATTCTGAAATCGTGTTCTGGTAGGGTATCACCAGCCGTCATATCTGAGGTAGCAGATATTACTGATGTTATTCCTAAAGAAGCCTTACATTTTCTAATTAAATAAAAATATCTTGATTCAATAATCAGCATTAGGACATCCAAAAAATAAAAATAAAACAATCCGTGGCGTGCGACGTACCTAAGATGTCGTATAATATCAATTGCTTAAGATTTCTTTTACGTCACTCTGTACTGAATATGCCCCACAGCGAATATCTGCTGTTGTAATTTCACACAATAGTAACAATACATTGCTTAACCATCAGAAAAATGTATTCATGATAGTAACTTTTCTTGCAGTCACGTACCAAATCCTAAGGAAATTGTGATCTTACATAAAACAATTAAGTTTAAATTCCAACAGTATGCCATCATTAATACATAACGAAGGCGAGACTAGAGACAGCCGCGACGAGTCTAGCATTCTTAACGCGGGATTGAAAAATTCATTTACTAAAGAAATTATAGGAGCCATAATCGTTTTTACACATCCAGTCAATTCGTTTGAAATAAAATCTGAAGATATCGTAAAGCAATTGAAAGAAGTCCTAGGTTCCGATGGAGTTATAGTAAGAGTGGGAGAAAAAAGCTTAAAAGTGACTCAACGAACTTCCGAATGATCACTTCGACGTCAATCCGCAGTAGAGTTAATTAAAAAATTCTTAAATGGGAAAAAAAGATTACACTGAACCAAGAAGAACATTTCATATGAAACTTTCGTTGGTCTGCTTTTTCATGGCATCATGAAAATTATAACAGGAGAATCACATGTTGAGACAATGTTTTGGTTTTACAGAAAGTTTTCAACGTTTTACTATACAATCGAGATTACAGAATAGTACAACGAATTTCTGAACAGATTCCTGGTTTCTTAACTGAACGGCGCAATAGGCTGTTGTAGCAGAAGAACCTATTTAAAAGCCGGGTACCACTAGGGATGCGTAATACTGATGTCTCTATTGCTGTTATTTGAAAACATTGGCATTCAGCCAGCATCTTCTGTGTTTCATTTTCCTCAATTGTGTTTGATCTTCTAGTGATAGTCTCACGTGAAAGGACGACACAGGACAAACCCAACACTTAATTAAAATCACCCATGACCTGGGCTGGACTCGAACCGGCGACCTCTGCAGTGCGAAACCAGCTCGCTCGCCCTGAGCTGCCGATGCCGCCGTAAACTTGAAGACAATGACAAGAACCTCTTACGACAGATTATGATGCAGGTATCTGTTGCAAAGCAAAAGCTTCTCCTGACTATTTAAAGATTCGACGTGATTCCGAAGCTATTTGAATATGGTGCGATAAAAGACAGGTTAAATTTAAATGAAATCAGTGTGAGGTTTGGAAAATGAACAGTGAGTTATCTCCTGCTCATGAGTACAAAATGGAGATGAAATCGAATGCTTTTCGTTCTGACGAGTAAGAGAACAAAACAGCATGAAATGGGATCACCAAATGGCATCGGTCGTTGGACTAGCTAATTCTAGATTGCGATTCATGGAGGAATTTTTAAGAATATTGACGCATCTGTAAAGGAAATAGCGCATTAAACTTTTTCAGTGCACGGCTGAAGCGTTGTGACGTATGAGATCAGCATCATAAGCGGTTTATTAATAGTATGGAGAATGTACAATGAAGACACCCCTCTTCATTTTTAGTACACTACTCCGAAGAAGACTTGTTCTCGCTGCGGGTGGATCTGGCTTTGTCATATATGGAATCTTGCCTCTGCATATGTTACAAGCGTGTTATATCTGAATCGTTCGAGTAGATTCCTTTACATAATTGTAATAATTATCTTTACCTCACCTATTCTTGTTAAAATATTTACTATGACTATGGTTACGCACTTATAATAAATGACTTTTTCGCAAATACTTTAACCAAAATATTTATTGAAGAGCGTCCATAAACTACGTAGATACATGTTGGCCTCCTTTGAAAACCCTACCCCTCCTCACCCATCCCCATGCCTATTGGCTCTACCCCTCCTCCCCCACGTAGCACGTAGATATTTTCTCTTTTGATTCCAGAAGACTTTTGTACTGTTTCTCTTGTCAGACTATCGTAATTTACATACGGAGATAATTTAATGACGGAAATAAATATTCACATGCTGTTGTGTGTTCTATACCTCATTTTAACTGTGAATGTAAAGATACATGGCCTGTCTCCGAAACCTCCCCCCCCCCCCTCCCCTCCCCAACGGAGCCCAGTGTAGCTTTCCAGCCAACCCCTCTCTCCCCCTAGACCAAGCCACGTAGTTTAAGGACGCTCCATTGTTTCTGTGGACTGCCACAGTAATTTATGTGTGTTTTGACATATCTTTGCATAATGGAGTCCAATATGCACCAAGTTCGATGATTAACAAAATTTTAATTGTGTTCATCGAGTCATAATGTTTAGAGAGTTGTTTCCTGTCTTACCCAGACAGTTTTAGGAATCAAGACCTTTGATGAAAGGTAATATGAACTGGTGAGCGGTTTAATATGCTAGTAGGATCAACTAGCTGAATATCATTAACAGGTGGGGTCCATCTGTACTGTTCTTCAACAACCTCTATTGTTTTCAGTAGCTAATCGACTGAGAAGAAGATAGTTTGGCGATGAGTAAAAAGGAAATTGTTCTTTCCACAGCTAAATTAATTTATGAGTTTCTGTGATACAGACTGAGTCACCCCCTGTCTGTAAAATGTGTTAGTTTCATGTGCCGAGTTAATTCCTTCGTAGATGTAGAGTAGTGTTTTAACAATCCTAAATAAACTAATGGAATAACCAGAAGCAGTCAAAAAACGTGGATGACTTATCGCGCAACATGTACCTTAAATAACTTTTTTTTTTAAAAAAATCCTGTATATGGAGAACATATCGTTGTTAAGACAACTGTTCGTATAAACGTATGAACATGGATCACGTTATAAAGCCACTTTAATATAGGTTCCCGCGCGATATCTTTCTTTACTCCCGCCACCACTGTCAAGTTGTCAGCATAAACGTGACAAGTGTCACCGAAAACTGTCACATTCCATTATGAGTGCAGAATATGCAGATACAGTACACGTGTCTGGCTTCTGTGATGGAAATGGTTCTGCTACAGTGAAACAATACCATCCATGTATTATTAATAGTGATGTATCTGAAGTGTCATAATGTTGCTACGTACGCAAATGCAAACATTTCCTTGCCAGCTTATCGAAAGAAATTAAATATTAAGCTTAAAAAAAATTATGTTAAGAACAGATTTCATTTCCTGCTCCGGAACTATCCATTTACCTGTGATGGAAACTGTCCTACGTTCGAATCCAGACTATATTTTAACTCCGTATACAATCTCATTCAGATCCATTGAGCTATTAAGGTAGTGATTGACTAAGAAACATCAGTGTATCCATCCAAACTTTCGCATTAATAAAATTATTAGGATTACTTACTAGTAACTGTTACTTATTTTTGCAGAAAAATTCTTCCATCGCGTACAGTGGAAAAAGTTGCACGTACTAAGCTGAGAACATACACAACTAATGTGACCATGGAAGTTAATAACTCTAATTTAGATACCGTTGATCGTGATATCATGGTAACAGTTAAGACGAGGAATCTTTAAACAGATTCTAATAAACCAAATCCACGTGTTGACTATAATTAAGTTACAGAGAAAAGGATGGTTTTATATCCATAAAATGTAGATCAGATCTATATTTAAAAAGACGAAAAAATATTATTCTATAGGCAGAAAAAAGTAGACAGTAACCACAAGAAACAGTAATATAATTATCAACAAAGCTATCCCTGTGACGTCAAACCGATACGATACAAATGAGTTCATATCATGGATCATATTCGGGAAGATCAATTTAATGGCTGCAACTAGCAGCTGAAACAAGAAAAATTCTATTCGTTTTGTTTGGAACACATGTATATGGTTCCCTGTTCGATTTTGCTCCTTGCTTTGGCGAAGCTGAAGTGATCTGGCAGAAATGTTTTTCTTGTTTTTAATATGGTTCTTATTCTCTGTATCGTACTAGTTTATCACAATGAGAGTTTTGTACTATTTTAACGTTTATTGATGTGCCTGAATTAATTTAAATTAAATTGCAATGGAGCGCATGCTCCGGTGACAATTTCCCTAAACACCCATCTTCCCCCTTTTCTGCATCCAACTACATTTACCCTTTACAAATTTTAAATTCTTTCAACGTTTTTTGCAAATTATTCATCATTTCTCTTGGTAACTTATTTCAATCCCTGACACCCTTACCTAAAAAAGAGAGTCTTCCTACACCCTTGTGCCTGAAATCGAGTGCCAGCTTCAGGCGCGGTCAACAAGAAGAGCTAATTGTCGTCGTCTATTCAAAAATCAGCACCAATTTGCTGAGAATCATTGGTGATGTTTAAGATGACGGCTTATTTAATTATTTCTCACAGTTTTTGTTTAGATTTTCTCGGAGCTCCACTAAATATTTTCCTGCCGAGTTCCGCTGCTGTGTTTAATGCCGCAACGAATTAAAAGAGTTGGCATAAATACTTCAACTACTCAAGTTTGTCAGAAATAACAATCCTTGAAAGTACTGTTTTAATAGTACATGAAACTTTTCAGTGCTCCCCTTGCCGCGAGACCTCATAAAGAACGTGCCTCTCTGCCTCACCGCAGTGGCCCACCTATGTCCATACAGCGCTCATATTTAAGTAAATTCGTTCACTTATTGTAACGTAAACTATCGCAATTTATAAATTTTTGGAATCGCATTTTTAAAATATCTAAATGATACACTAAACTTTTGGCTTATATATATCTGGATTCTACCCTGATGTACTGCTACTGTGGTAAAATCACTTATCCTGTGACATTCGGGGCTCAAGACAAATGCCAGACACCTCAAATATCCAAAGTCCATCAAGACTTTTCACCTACAGAAAGGAACAAAGAAATCCAAATACTTTATACATTTTAGGAAAACATAATCATTCTTTTGCAGGCCGGTGAATACAAAGACGTCACAGAGTTTATTAGCATATTAGTAATTTTATACAAAATATGAACTATAAGTCCTGCAAATTAATATGAAAGCTGCTCCCAGCAATTATGTTACAAGAAAAGATGATAAAAAGGGAAAATTGTTATGAGCTTGTTAAACTCTTGTTTGTCTTTACTATGCAAAATTTCTCGTCCGAATGTGTCGTCATTATACCTTGCACCCCATGCTTCGTTAAGTTCTACTCAAAAACTTTACTTAAATGCACTGAAAAATGTATGCAAATAGTTAATAAAAGCAATTACGATACTCTCCGACTGGTTTTGTGCGTGTTGTCAGGTGAGTCAAATTTGCTACTTTTTCTACCATTAATGCTTGTCGCTGTAAATCCGTCCTATAGCAGCAAATAAAAATACAAATTGAGAGAAATAACAGTTTTCCTTTCTCAATTCTATTAGTACATGTTGTGATGCCTCGACAAACATTGTTGCTTATATGATCTTACTGAACATCTGTCCTACTTTAAAGTATTTTCGGTGATCCATACTGTAAAGGAAATACATAGTACCAAATTTATCAGGATATTCGTACCAGCGCTTATCTTATGTCAGTGAAACAAGGTCTGAGGTGGTTTAATAATAGAGCTGATGGGGTGCAAATTAATTTGCGGAGTTGAAATTACAGTGCGAGCAGATGGAATATTTGTGCTTCCATCTCTAGGAGGACAAGAACATCTGCCTGGAGCTGCAGTGGACATACCTGTCCACTGGAAGAGAAATTATGCTTTCCATTTTGTCGTTTAGGTCTGTCACCAAGGATTGTCAACTCGGAGCGTGGTGTTCACAATCTAGGTGATTAGTGTCTGTCTGGTTAAAGTGCTTAAGTGACGTAATGCTTGAGTCCTCTTCGGATACAGCTCCTGAATGCGATTTGTAACATTCGAGAGCTGAATTCGGGAAAATTCGTGCTTAATCTCCAAAACAGAGAGTCATATTTCATTTTTTCGTGGTTTCCCTAAATCAGTCAAAGCAAATGGAGAATTGGCTCTTTATATAGGCTATATATATATATATATATATATATATATATATATATATATATATATATATATATATATATATATATATATATATATAAAACATTGCAAATATCCTTAATGTTTCTTTTGCATAGTCCTTTTTCCGGCTCTAAAGAAAAATTTGTTTCAGCAGTTAATGAAAGGATTGATTCACTTTAGTTACAAAATTTAACACTTGGTTAACATGTGTTTTCTTAATATAAGTTAGTTAAATAAATAAATTCAAGTGGCTTTATTACATGTTGTCCATTCGGGAGGACGGCGGTTCGAATCCCCGTCCGGGCATCCAGATTTGGTTTTTCCATGGTTTCCCCAAATCACTCCAGGCAAATGCCGGGATGCTTCCTTCAAAAGGCCATGGCCGAATTCCTTCCCATTCCTTGCCCCCATCCTTGCCCCCATCCTTGCCCCCAATCCTTTCCCGTCTCTAAAAGACCTCGATGTTAAAAAGAGACGTAAAGCAGGTACAAAAAAAAAAAAAAAACCATGTTGTCACCGCTTCAAATTGTCGCGCGTTCCGAGTCTGCACTTACAGCTTAATATTAGAGTACAGAACCTCCTTCATACCATCAAAGCAAAGCTTTGCCAGAGGTGAATGTCTTATTAAGTTACCATAAAAATACCCTTCCGGAGCCGCGAGTTTAACCGATGGACCTGAGTTTTCATGGTTGTCGCATTAGCTATTAAGTTACCTCACCGGCGATTTGAGTAAATAAAGCTTATTTCTTAGGTTCAAAAGTTATTCAATGGATTATCCGTTTAAGTTTGTTCGTAACCGAATGGTATGAAAATCTAGGAAAAATGTAATAAAATTTGCTAACGTATCTTGTTCATAAATGTTTTCTTTGAAATTCCTTATTATGTGGCATCATCATGATTTTTTCCTTGATTTTATAATCTTTTTTTTTTTTTAAGAAAAATATACGTGGAGTACAAATTTTCAACGACCTTCTCGCGAAATACTCAACTAAATAAAAATATCTCAAAACAACTTTTATTGCATTTTTAAATAGGTACATATCCTACAGTACCATACTTGATATGTACTCAAAAAACTTATCTGAATTTTAAGTGTTAGAAATGCTTAATAAATGCTGATATGTTTTGTGGTCAATATCGTAGATCTCCCTGTTAAATATCATTATAATCGGTGCAAAATTAGTTGAATTACGAGTGACTTACGGGCAGACAAACATCATCATCAAGGGTTCTCTGCTATACAGGAGGTCCACGCACAGTGACAGCCCTCCACGCCTCCCTCTGTTCCGCCATTCTCTTAGTTTCTATATATGTCCCGTTTATCATATATCCATCATCCATCATTTTCATCCTTCGCCGACCTCTTCTCTTCTCTCCGTATACAGTCCCCTCCAGAGTAGTTTTAAGCAGGCATTCGTTCCTCAGCACATGCCCAATCCAATCCTTTTTTCTGTTTCTTATTGTTTTTATGAGTGACCTTTTCTCTCCTATTCGTTCCAGCACATCCTCATTCCTTACTTTGTCCTTAAAACTTATTTTCTCCATCCTCCTCCATACCCACATTTCAAAAGCTTCCAACCTCTTTAGACCTTCTTTGCGTAGCGTCCATGTTTCTGCTCCGTACAGTCCTACGCTCCATACAAAACATTTAACAAATTTTTTCCTCGGGGTTTCGTCCAGCCTTCCGCAAAGTAAATTTTTCTTTCTATTGAAAGCTTCCTTTGCCATTGCTATTCTTTTTTTTTACCTCTTTCTTGCAACTCATATCACCACTCGCAATACTTCCGAGATATTTAAAGTACTCCACTTGTTCAATTATTTCTCCTGGACAAACATACATGAGATAATTATAGGAGTTCCTTTTGAATGCCATTTCGGCTTTTGAACTCTACAAAAGAGGTGGGGCATTCTATGTGCATGTTTGAAAGTCGTGTTACCTTGAACTTGTGCAATTTAGCAGTGAAACTTGCCTACCGCTGCTGATGCCAGTGGCAACTTCATCACTCAAAGGGAGAAAAAACTAAAAACGTCGAGCAAACTGAAAACTGGTGACAGGTGATTGACGACTGGGAGCGGTGTTGTCAGGTGCAGAACACAGGCGGTGGCCGCTAGCCAGCCAACAGTTAAGCTTGATGATGTATGACTCTCAATAACAGGCTGATATCGCATCAACAGCATCACCGCATAAGCCGCGTTTTATTCGCTAAGATTATTGTAGGATTATACCATGAAACCAGGTTTCAAAAAATTTGTCTTACTTCTCAATAAATGATAATAAATGATTTACTAAATTATTGTAAGCCTCTGACATTATTTTTCATCTTATCAAACCATTCAGTGTCTTAGTAAGCGGTAGCTTTCTGCTGAAGACTGTAAGGAATATCTGTATCTGTGGCGCTGTAGTTTAGAGAATATTTTACGTAGGTCTTCATCTAAGTCTGAGAGTAAAACACTTGTCACATCATTTTACTTTATTCTTGCGGTTGTCACCTATGCACTGTGTTTAGCGACATTTTTACTATTCAGAATCTTTACTGATCCACAGTGAATATAAAGAAGTGAAGTTTAATTGAAGGACATGAAAATTCTAGTATTACTCTTATTGTTGTTAGAATAAATTTATAACATTAAATTATAATTAAAATTCAAAATTAACATGATGTAGCCAATCTAGAGCTTCATTTGATATATTAATAAAATCTATCGGTGATCCCCTGAAGGCTCGAAGTGGGCAATCAAATGTCACGTGACGGATGGTTTGTTTTTCCTCACCACAGTCGTATCTCAGTGAATTTCTCATTCCCCATGTGTACAAAGATGAAGCAGATCTGCCATGGCCAGACCTAACTATGTTAAGAGCTGCCCAGGTCTTGCGAGGAAGGTCGAGTCCCTTTAGTGCCTGTTGACTGTCAAACAGGGAGTGCCATTCTGGTGGGGCTGAGGCTATCCTCTTCACTTTCCAAGGCCTCTCCCATTAAAATTATCAGATATAATCTGTTTTACAGTTTTTACGCTTGGATTTCTTGATTTAATTCTCTGAAACTTATTAGCCATGTCGTCATGGTTGGGCAGATCCAAGTTATGACAGATCTTATTATATTGGGCAATAAGTACATTTTAGCTATAGATAAATATCCTCCACAATTAAAGAATTTTAATTTACAGAGGCAAAAACATGACATAACATTTTCTAAAAAATCAAAGTCAATACATCCTAGGTGAAACAACCAAATGGAAATGTTTGTTAAAAATAAAGGTTAATTTCTTTGACACTTTCAATACAGATACCTCGAGCGTTGTACCTATCTTAATGTGTAAGTTTGAACGCACGGAAAGGGATCTGCGGGATATGACAGAAGGCGCCCATGAGCCACCATCCCGGCATTTCCCTGGCGTGATATAGCAAAACCATGGAAAAACCAGATCAGGATTGCCGGAGCGGTTTCTTGAGACAAACTTCCTTCAGGTCTAAGTTTTGTCACTTGATATATCCTTTCTAATCCATTCCATTATAGCTTGTAGGAAAAAATAACTTCAAGGAAAGAACACTATAATTATATATACCTGCCACGAAGTGGGTGTTTCTACTTTGCGGCTTCTCCAGCGCCTCTATTAACCCTTTCTGATGAGGGTACACACATAATAACAATATTCCAAGAGAGGTCACACTATTGTTTGAATGAAATCGATTTTAATCCCAACTTGCATTGTTTCAAAATTAAGAACTATGAAACGGAGTGTATGATTTGCTTTCCCAAACACCTTCTCAGTGTGTTCATTTCGCAACAATTTATTATGAATTATTACCTATAAGTATTTAACACAATCTACCGTACTAAGCACTGTGTTATTATGTTTAGCACTAAAAGTCGTCAGATTTTTATTTAAATGTGTGTATGACTTTCACTTTTTATCCGTTAACTCCAAATACGCCTTCGCACCATTCTATTAGTTTTACATCAGCTTGTAACAAACCGCAATCATCCTGGATTTTTGTTTCTCGATAATTAATAGCATCATTAGCTAATAGTCTGAATTTTCCCCTCAAGATCATTGATGTAGACGAGGAAAAGCAGAGGTCCAATAACCCTTCTCATTTCGGACTTCACTTCGGTCGGTGAAGAACATTCACCATCGAGAAGTACAAACTGTGATTTATCTTTCATGAACGGAAATCCGGTTGCACGCTTGTCTGGACATACCATAACTTAACCTAGTATGAGGCACAGTGTTGAAACCTTTTTCAAATTCTAGTAAAATTAAGTCAGCCTGAAATAGCACAAGATGAAGATTAAAAATTTGTAATGTAACAACCATAGAACTAATTAATATGAAATACTGTATGTAAGGTGATTATTTATTATTATTATTATTATTACTCCGCGATACACTAAAAGTGTGTGGCGGAGGGTGCATAGCACCTATCGAAAAGGGTTATGGTTTGGAAGGGTTATAAGGGAAATGGCAGGAGGCGCCCATGGGCTATTGTGAGGAACCATCCCCGCATTCGCGTGGAGTGATCTGGGAAAACCATGGAAAACCCAGATCAGGATGGCTGGAGTGCTTTATCGAAAGCTACTCCTGTCGGATTTTAAGTTTACTCGCCCGGTAAATCCTTTCTATTCCATTCCCTAATCGCTCGTGGGAAAAATGAGTACAGAAATGAATCGGTTCTGGCCCTGATTTCTCTTATCTTATTTTCACGGTCATTTCGAGATATGAATGTTGCTGGTAGCAATATTTGCTGACTGTCATTCCGGAATACATCTGTCGTGAATTTTTCAATTAGCTTCCGTCGAGAGCAACGCCTTCGGTGTTCCAGGTCTTCCCAACCTAACTCCTTCAACATCGCACTTACGCTTTCCCTCCAACTATATATACCTGTCACGAATCGGGCGGCTCTTCTTTGGACCTTCTCTAAAGCCTCCATTAACATACCGTGATGTGTTAGTATACGAGGTGGACTCCGACTGAAAAGTTTCCGTCGATCTTTGGTAGTAAATCTTATATCAAACCAACAAAACACGAAATTTTTAGAAAATTGTATGATCATTATCCTGTGCAAATAAATAAAATTTTAGTACAGAATTCTAAAAATTCATCAATTTTAATTTGAATGATTAACATCGGCATATCTAACACAGGCCCAAAGTTTCTTAGACTCGTTCGTAAAATCACTACTTAGCACATTAGTAGAGGATATTATTAATAATAAAGTAATCCCAGAAAAATATGCCAAAATAGTATATATTAGTTATTTATCAATTTATTCAATGTAATAATCTTTTTCGAGCAGTAGAAACTATTATTATTTTTATCCTTTTAGATGAGCCTGGGGGTTGTAAATATGTCTATCTCCTCATCTATTTGTTATTTCAAAACTCGTAAAACATCCTTCTATATTTTCTTAAATATGCTGATTTAGCGGCATAAAAACATTATTTCTTAGAAGGAAATCTGTTTCATCTACGCTGAAAGCTACTCAGAAGTTGTTGGGTTGAATTCTCTACTTTAAATTCGCTCCCGTATGCACAAGAGAATGAGTGCTGCGTCCATTCACAGCTATATTACTAAAGAAAACTCAATTTCGCCCTCTTGTCAATGGCTCTTGAATGCTCCCAGCCTGTTCACACTTCTTGACTGTATTCAAATAAAGGTGGCCGCCTTTGTGCACAGTAGTAGGGGCCGTGATTGAATTCTCTGCTTCGTGCCTACCTGCGAAACAGGGTATGAGTTGGACAAACAACAGAACAAAAACCTCTCAGGGGTGCCTTCAAGATGATTCTATAAAAGATACGAAGTTGCATCTAATGTTTCAGTCTTTTTTGTCAACAAATCATAATGATATTCTGGTAAAAGTATTATGACCGTTCTCCACAAGTTCTTAACGTAAACCGAAGTGTTAGCTATTTTGTCTGTACGTTTAACACGAGCATTATGTTGAACTTCGATCAGAATATTGTTATTAGTATTCAAAAACTACGTTCGGAGTTTTTCCACTTGGTGCCGTCTTCAGGCAGTGTTCTTTGTTTAGGAAAACCACTTACTTGAATGATCTGTTGCAGAAGTTGTGTCAACACGTGTTAACAGTAACATATGTAGCATTTAAAAGTTGTGCATAAGTCCATGAACCAACCTGTCACTTCATCCAAAATCTTGTATTTTGAGTGCGTCAGTTTGTTTTTGTGACCTTGTGCCTCAGAAAATTGACAGACTTTTTACTTCAGAACGGTAAGAGTATTTTCTGAATACGCGGAGGAAATTGAACCATTTCTGTCAGATATATTCCGTAAATCTTTAGAAGAGAAAAAAGTACCTTCTAGCTGTAAAATAATCCAGGTAATTCCCGTTTTCAAGAAAGGAGATCGGAGTGATCCTAGGAATTATCGACCCATATCTCTAACATCTGTCTGCAGCAGAATTCTGGAGCATGTCATATGCTCGAACATTATGAAGTTTCTAGATGTGCACGAGTTACTTACACCGTGTCAACACGGATTTCGGAAGAAGAGATCGTGTGAAACGCAATTAGCCCTATTTTCCCATGACGTAATGAAAGTTATCGATGCAGGTTCACAAGTTGATACAGTTTTCTTGGATTTTCAGAAATCTTTTGATTCTGTACCACACAACCGACTTTAAGTGAAGATTCGAGCTAACGGTAATTCGGATCAGTTCCATTGCTTTTGCCGTTATTAGCCAGAGTTAATTTTTAATGATTCGATGTTTTTATAAAAAAAATCGATGCATCGAATAGAAAAATTCTTGTCAAAACGTCGAATTAATGCGATGGATCGTACGGTAATCATCGAATGGATACGATGCATCCATGTGTAGTGAATATCCCTGAATTCTTGAGTTTGTCTAAGTGTGCGTTTTTGAGGACTGTTAGTTTGGTTTATCGTCCTTTATTTATGAGAACTCCAACTTCGGTTAGTTCTATGAGACAAAGTAATACTGCTGTCTTAGTGAACAGAGAGATGTCATTAGTTATATAGGGATGCGAATTTATCAAAGTAATTAGTCGGCACTGCTTATATTCAATAAAGTTTTAAACCGCAGAAGTATCCGTCACTGTGTAACCAATGCAAATGACAGTTAAGAATCGTCAGGGACTTTTATTAATTGAAAACACATGTTAATTATTATTACGCAACGTACATGCAAATAAGAGAAGAGGGTAGGAACAGTTAGGTAATATTCAAGAAACATTAGGATTTGTGAACGTAACAAAGTTACATAGAACTGTGATATTTAAAAGAAATGAATGCCTGGTAAATACTGTTGTGGTGGAATCTTCTGAGAGAAATGTTTGTTATAATATTGGTCAGTTAGTCTACACGAGTATAAAGAGGAATTTGTATTAAAAGTGGTGAAAAATTATCTCCGACTAATGGAATCCCTTTTTATTAGTTTTGAGTTCCTTATCAATGTTTTGCATTCGGGAGGACGCGGGTACGGATCCCCGTCCGAGCATCCAGATTTGGGTTTTCCATGGTTCCCCAAATCACTCCAGGCGAATGCCACGAAGCTTTCTTCAAAAAATGCCTTGGCCGAATTCCTTCCCGTTCCTTGCCCAATCCCATCCCGCCTCTAATGACCTCGCTGTCGACGAGGCGTAAAGCCCAAGCAAAAAAAAAAAAAAAAAACTTTCCAATGTCAGAGAAAAGTTGTAAGAGTCCATCGACTGAAGGAAGATGACATAGTTCAGTACTCCGTTACGCTAACCAGGTATGGTGTATGTGAGAGATACTTAAAAACGAAGGGACGTTTGTTACCAGACATAGTCCCTACTGCCAGGAGATGTTATGTTTTGTTATGAAAGAGTAATTCCTTTAAAGAAGTACTTTTAGTGGTAGAGACTGTGATTATTGTTGTTTATTTTCCTCAGGACTCCGTGCTGGGATCTGTGCTGTATTCAGTCTACACAGGCGATGATAAAGCACCAGAGAATGATACGGTCTTTTAACATCAAGCCACACCGCAGCCATCGTAACTCGATGACTGTATGACACCCTGCAACAGACCGAAGCCTGGGCCAGCGAGGGGCTGATTTCGATAAACTCTGCGATTCTTCACATCGCTCCGTCAACTCACTGGTCAATAGTCTTCTCGCTAGATACGAAGCATCCGGCGACAGACGAAGATACCAATGGTGCTGTTAAAGGCCTCGGTAGAACCAAAACTACGCCAAGGAGATGACAAAACAAACGTAAAGCTATGTCTCTCCACAATATTGATAGAGGAAATGTTTTAGAACAATTTTTTTTTTTTTTTGCTGTCATCAGTCTTTAGACTGGTTTGATGCAATCCTCCATCCCTTCCTATCCTGTGCTAACCTCTTCATTTCTACATACCCGTTACAACCCACGTCCTCAATTATCTGCTTCATATATTCTAATCTCTGTGTACCTCTACAGTTCTTACCTTCAACTGTTCCCTCCACTAACAAATTAACCAATCCAGCATGTCTCAAAATATGACCTACCAGCCTGTCTCTTCTTTCCGTAAGCTTCTTCCATAAACTTCTTTTCTCACCCATCATTTCCAAAACTCTTTCATTTCTTACTTTGTCTGTCCACCTAATTTTCAGCATTCTTCTGTAGCACCACATTTCAAATGCTTCAAGTTTCTTTCTTTCCAGTATTCCTAAAGTCCATGTTTCGCTACCGTAAAGTGCCGTGCTCCACACATAGAGTTTTAAAAAGTTCTTTCTAATTCCCAGATCAATATTTGAAACTAAAAGGTTTCTCTTTTTCATGAAGGCTATTTTTGCGAGTGCTATTCTGCTTTTAACATCATTCCTGCTTCGGCCATCGGTTGTAATTTTGCTTCCCAAGTAACAGAACTCACTCACTTCTCCTATTGCATCAGATCCTATTTTTATATTTAATCTGCTAGTATTTAATAACATCCACTATATATATGCTTTATACGAAAGTTTGGCGAAAACTTCGTGTCGCCGGGTATAGATTGTGCGCGATTGGTTTAAAGAGCATTCTGGATGATTGCAGCGCATGGTTTGGCCACGTAGGTTACCCGACATAAATTCGGTGTAGCATGTTTTGGAGATGATCAACGTAACCTTTCTTTCACGAGGTCAAGCACATACTACATCTGTGCAATATTTGTCGACTATCGAGATGACACGGTTGCTTAGGGAGCGTACACAAACTACGTGGCTCCGTCAAAAAAAAGGGGGGGGGTTGGCTGGAAGGCTACGCTGGGCTACGTGAGGGGGGGGGGTTCCGTGCCAGGCCACGTAGCTTTCCTTTATAACATTTTTTACAGTTAAAATGAGGTACAGAACACACAATAGCATGATAATATTTATTTCCCTCAGTTAATTATCTCCGTATGTAAGTTACAATAATCTGACAAGATAAAACTACGTACTACGTGAAAAGGGGAGGGGGGTGTAGAGGTAAAAGCCATGTAGGGCTATGTGGTGGGTATGGAGGTTCACAGGAGGCCAAAATGGAGATACGTGGTTTATGCACGCTCCGTTATCGCTCCTGGGGAACTACACCAATTAAGAATAAAAATGTTGACTCATTATGTTTTTAATTTTAAAAAATTGATTGCAACGAACATGCAGAAATGGTTGGCTGCTGCGGGAGAGACAGAGGTATTTGCGCCTCGTCCTACCGTAAATAATTTTGGATAATGGCTGCCAGGTCGAAGGGAAAGTGAGGTGGACCGACTCGACGCAATAAGAAGGCTCTTGATTCTCGTCCGCGCGAAGAGCTTCGCAGAATGAAGCGTAGCCTGGCCGGCAGTTTACCGTTGTAGGACTGCGACTATAAAAAGTGAGATGTGCCACCCGAAAAAATTGAGAAGTTACGGAATACTGTTTTGTTGGGAGGACAACAGACAGCCAAATTTTGGCGGGTGAAGCAAAGATTAGCGGAAATGACCGGGCGGCTATTTAAATGTTTAAACAGGAACGAAATGCAGATACACGTTAGCTGTAAGAGCGTTTGTCTGTTTCTTGTTCCGGCCAATCTACCGTGTGAAGGTACGTTTCCGCCGCGGGGGCGGCCACTCAGCGGGGGCAGCAAGGAGGTCTAGGGTGCGCGGGTGGGTGTCACTGATGACGTACACAATTTCTATAAGTGCTGCGGGCAATATTTGAAGCAGCAGTGATCTTTTGGGCCACCTCTATTGGAAGGCTGGACTGTTTTAACTGTTTTAGCCCACACAAACAGTGAGGTGTACCGCAGTGAAAGTTGTAGGAGCATCGAAGCGTTATCGTGAGCAAGTGGTTGTCTTGAAAACCACATAAGCAGCGGTGCTTTTTTCAGTCAGCAGAAACGGTAATTAATAAAGTACTTTAATTTCGATGCATTGCGTTTTTTTTTTCGTTTTTTTTAACTGCTTTACGTCTCTCAACAGCGAGGTCTTTAGAGACGGGAAAGGATGGGGGGCAAGGAATGGGAAGGAATTCGGCCATGGCCTTTTTAAGAAAGCATCCCGGCATTTGCCTGGAGTGATTTGGGAAACCATGGAAAACCCAAATCTGGATGCCCAGACGGGGATTCGAACCACCGTCCTCCCGAATGCGAGGCCAGAACGCTATCCGTTACACCACCACTCTCGGTGATGCATTGCGAAACGTCGACGCAACCTCAAGCGCCATGACAGGAAGACCTGTAGATAAGAGTTTTAATTTTCTTACCGGCTCTGCAGTCTCTGCTGTTATAAAATTGATCTGAGCTTTGCTGAGTAGCGCCCGATTTTTCTTTTTTGTTGTTTTATTTTGATTACGATGAAGTATTTCATAACATACCAGACCATGGTACCCTTCTCATATTAGAGACAACCATCTAATTTGTTCATGTATTTTCGTAGAAGAATAGTAGGCGTTTTTTGTCAGCAGTTTTCATTTTCAAATGGCAATGATGAATAAACGTTAAAGTGTGAAACCTTATCCATTATATTTTTCAATATAAAAATGGAATGTTTCCCATCATAACAGAGAATAATTACCTCCAAAAATTAATGATTAATTTCTCCCCAGCTATACAGGCTATATATTTGGTCATTTCAAGTTGAATCCATGTAACGTCTAGTTTCCTCTCTTCACCGGAATAAATATGGGTTTAAACTTCTTTAGAGGGGTATTGCATGTACTTTGAATGTCATTATAGTTCTCGACATTTCATGCAACTCAAATTACCATCACAACTGTAGTTGGGCAATCTTACTTAAATGATAGAACATACGACAGAACGATTTTCCGGCACGTCATTAAAATGTAATCTTCACACTTTCGCCCACGAATGATGATCTTGATTTTATAATGACCGTCACCCTGAGGTTCAGTTTCATCGATGTAAAAATCAGAACGGCAGTGCGCTACAGGACACGCATCCGACAGATCATTTTTCTAGAAAAAATTTCCTGCACCAAACCCGTGACGATTACATTGTGTTTTCTGTAGCGACAAAGCTTACTGTCAGGTTTCAAATAAACAATGTAATAATTAAATATCTTTAATTAAAATTTCACTTAATAGACCTAATTGTCAAATAGAACTCATAAATGTTTGTAAATGTATATTGATCACTGCATATTAGTTGTATTGTTAACAAGTTTTCATGAAATCTATGAAAACTAATGCTGATAAAATAAATACAATTTCTAAAACTGCTGATTGATTGATATTAAGCCTTCATGTTTCAAGGTTTGTAATTGAGTTTGTGAGGCAATGGCAAATCAGATATAGGATTTATAAGTTGAAAAATTTCATTAACTGCTGGAAAATAAATATTATTTATTTATTTATCGTATGGCAATTTAAACACTTTTCAAAACTTTGAATAAAATATATACACCACAACCTTACAATATTAAAGACATATATCTAATTTATTAACATAGATTATCAACTACTGAGTTGCCAGAAGGAAGTCCACAGGATCACCACTGTAAGATCTTATCGGACATCCTTCAATAAAATGACCAATGGTCTGAGTCTCTCCGCATTCGCATGAGGGGAATGGTTGCTTTACCCACTTGTTCAGGGAGTGTGCGCATCTGCCGTGCCGACTTCTGATTCTGTTGATTGTAGACCAAGTTTTACGAGCTAATCAAAACTTGGTGGATTTTGTATAATGCAATGTAAGCTGTTATCTTGGTGTACAGTCCACCCCTGAATCCAAGCTTTGGTTGAAATCTTCACGAATAGCATCCCTTGCCGATTTCATTGGCTGTTTTTTAGAGCGAAGCCTGTTGATACTGGCAACCTCAATATCTTGGTGGATCGGTAAGTTTCTGTTGTCCATTATCCTCTTGTACTCGCATGTAAGAGCATTTATCCGTCACAGGTGAGGTGGTGGTATGTGGCTCAGTATCGAGAACCATTTTGTGGGAGTTGTCTTGATCACGGCTGCAATCATACGCATAGCGTAATTAAGTTGGGTGTCCACTTTTCTCACATGCGGGCTATTCAACCAGACCGGGGCACAGTACTCGGCAGGCGAGAAGACAAGACCCAGAGAATACGAGCGGAGAGCGGAGCCCGATGTACCCCAAGAGGTACCACATCTTCCACATACGGATCTTCAGAAATAGAAACTGTTATGTATGTTTACTGCAGCTATTCTAAGCGACTTCCAGGAACCGAAAATGTAACTGATCAGTTCAAATACCGAAGTAAAAACAGACATTGTTTGATATTCAGTAATTAAACCCTCAATTATTACTCCAAGAAAGCAAGACGTGAGTAGCAAATCAATATAGCAAAACAAAAAAAATCTTTTTTCGGTACCGTATTTCAGTAGCAAACAGATAATTAAAATTCGGGGAGACTTATTTGAAGCTTTGAATACTAAGCTCTTTCCCTAATTGAAGTGAATCACGGAAATTGAGGAGATTACAAGAGGATAATGAAAACTTAAGAAAGAGTTCTGGAGGCGAACGTTAATAATTGATTCGTCCAATAAGACAGTTAATGGGCAACTTCTGAAAGCGGTACTGTTTTACTGAATAAGTCTCAGAACAAAATGAGTATGACATTCTAATGATACCTCAGTAAACCCTTGAACACCAACCACCTTTGGTTAACAGGTAAAACCGTAGAGGGTGCAGGTGATCCACTTAAGAGTTTGTGAGTTACTTGTGGTGGGATTTGTGAAAGAAGGGCTTCGTGTTCCCACACAGAACCTGATAAATGGAATGAGATTGTCGTGTTCAGTAGAACGTTTCGGTCGCTGTACCCGAGAAGAAACAACAGTTTCTGTACCCTGATAACAAGTCAGGCGTAGAGAGTCGAAAATTCATTGCTTGGAATTCAAATTTCTAATTTCTTGTAGTTATCAACGCAAACTAGGATGGTAAACATTTTTTTAAAAACAAATAACATAAAAGACAACTCGAGTGACTAAATTCCAATACCAACAACTTTGTAATACATGAACTAACCATATGGAATTATACTATAATATAATTCCAATAAATAAATGGTTTATTGTCCATTAAAAACTGTTGATCAGTCTAAAATATTTATATAATAGTTTCATTTTGAAATATGTTATAGGATATTATTTCGCTGTGAGAAATTACTCCGTTCCCGTCTTTTACATTAAACGTTATAGCTTATTTGAAAAGATTACACATTATCTGATTTATTTTTTACAACTACTTTAATTTTTGGGGTATGGTAATTTAAAAATAGATATATCATGACCTACCAGACTAATAACTGACTGAACGTTGTGTGTATGCGTCATTAAATAAAACAACGTCACATTAAAATCATATCTACTCTTCGTTCGTAAAGAAACGTTAGGATGGTATACCAAGCAGATCACCAGCTATGATGGAAGTACTTATGTATACCTACATGTTGTAAAAATCTGTAACTTTATTTTTATTTTACTGCGCGACTATTGACATATTCGTATAAGCTGACTACATATGCTCTGGAAGTATACAAGTTACGCGAAAAAGAAAACAACAGATTTTTTGATTCTGCTGTGAGCTAAGTCGCCATCGCAACCCAAGACCCCTTTCCCCCTGCAGGGCAGCTCTACTCGAAAAAGCAATTGCCACTTTAAAAGCGGGCTGCTGACGGGGAAATCGATGGCCACGCCACCTAATAAGTTGCACCCGCGGACTCTTAATACGCTTGGAACATGGCCTCTGGGTAATGGCGCCATTGTTAAAAACAATAGTGTCCCGCCAGCTGCTAGTTTCTTTCTCGAACAAAAATAAATAGTATTGCCACTTAAGACATTGTGAAGATGATTAAATGAGCCCACCGCTTCCCTCTGTCTCCTCTTTGTGCTTGGCAAGCACTCAAGATTGCTGATAAGCAATACAAATATCGGTCTCACACACGCAATTCTAATTGTTCTTGTTAACACAATCACTTGCTTTTATTACTGCTTTCTAATGGTTTTGTTTGTAACTCATTCTCAATACTAAATCGTCATCATAGATGTACAGTAATAATTGATAGTAGATATGAGTTTTATTTATATTACAAGGAAATGTTTATTGCAACGTTTCAGCTACTGGTGACAGTATTAATCCCTTTTTAAACACGCACAAAACGTGTCAACAGTTCTAATTTGAAGTTAAGGTATTTTTACTTGCAATGGATGTTTTTTTCATATATAAATGATTAGTTACTGGGTGACCGGTCTTTCCTCTGCATCTTTCGATTTCTGTTCAACATGCAAGATTTCGCGTGAAGTTTCGTTTTTCTTGAAGGCTTCCAAGCCATTTTGAGGTTCACAGTTCCTTGCTATATCCAAAGAGAAGCTTAACTAAGATCAGTGGGCTAATTGCTACCTCAAACTTTTACGAGATAATATTAGAGACATTTCCTATAATACCAAATACAAAAATTTCTCGATTTTTTCTGTAAAATCGTGTTACAAACTTGAAAAGCAAAATGTTATCTGCATATGAAATCTCATCCAAATCGCTAGAGGCATTTCCGATATCGTCCGGTTTACCACCTCATAAATTGCTTTTAAAGAAAAATGTCGTTACTATGTTAAATATAAATCTTAATGCTAATCAGGGATTAATTAATTGTGAAAGATTTGTGGTAATTCACCTAGACGAATACATCATCGGTGCTAAGTGCCTCGTTCGGAAAGATCAAACCAACCATCGGTTTCAAAATCATACGTAAAGATAAGAGGAAATTTTGCGTCAACTGATATGCATTTTGAACTAAAAATATTATAGCTCATACGTTTTCAAAGCGGCTTCACAAACCTTGAAGTATCATTGTTTTCTGACTAAAGATATTTCCAATAAAATTAAATTGGCAAAACCTCCTACGATTTTAACAATTGCGTGAAATTAATTTTCAAGGTAATTTAATTTCAAGATGAAAAAAATTATGTTTAACATTCTTAACTTCTCGAAATACACGGAATAAAACGATGTAAGTTCGAAATGGCTTTTCTCTCTTCCAACACTACTGTAATGTTATATTGCTTAGTTTTGAGGAGCTCAGCCACTTTTTGTAGCTGCTGCTTGGAATATGCTCTGTTAACGAATAAGTCACTAAACTGTTTACAAGTTTGTACAAAATAATGGGTGAACTTTTGTAATTCTTTAAATAAAATTTCCAGGAAACTAAGGGACACTAACCGACTGATAGATTCTGAGCACCTCACGATCTGCTGCTGTTACCGTTGAACACAAAGCGATAAACGTCCTGGATAAAGGGGAGCTACAGCTCAACCTGGAATCAGTAACTCGGAGCGCTCCAGCGAACTTGACGTGCACAAAGGAGGTTAAAGGTTAATGGTGCGCAAATTTAGTGATACCAGTATTCAAACCACATGAAAAAAAATAAAGATCTTAAAGTCTTCCAAAACAATGGGCTATCTAAAAAATTATGTGTTCTACGCCTCCGGCAAAAGTAACGCTATTAACAATCTTCACTGACATTTGGGAAATAAGAACCACAACAGAACACTCCAAAACAGATGACGTTTACCAGAAAAAAATGCTAGAAATATTACCATCCTAGGTTATGACCTCTTGCGCAGTCGGAAGATTTGAGGGCCTATTTGCACACCAGTTCGAATGGAGACAAACGAAGTTTTTGCTATTTCACAATTTAGTTTTCACAAACCTAGAATCATGATAGACAGTCCAACAAACCAAACAGCTGAGACTGCAGAAGCAAAACAAAAATTATCCTTGTTTTCCAGCAATCTATAGTGTATAAGAATGTGCATACTTTCCATCACCCATCCGAGGATATAGCAGATAATACTACTAGAAATATTCATACGAGTATTCATGAAATTAGTGTCGTCGAATGGGATTAATGTTTCTCAACTTAAAACATCAACATAGCGTAATTTTTATTTAACCTCTTGCTGCCCATTATTGACACAAGCTAACAAGACATATTCTTGTATAAAGTAGGCTACTGTCTGAGAAAAAATACGAATCTGAAAGCCAAAGAAATTGAATTTTTTCGTTAGTTAATTTGTTTTCCGGACGCGTTTCACTCCTTTCACAGAAGCATCTTAAACAGTTTCTCGTGTATATCGTAGTCACATTATAATATGTATAGCACAATTAACAGGACGCTTCTATGTAAGAAGTGAAACGCGTTCGGAAAACAAATAAATGGACGAAAAAATCCTATTGATTTAACAGTATTTATTTATTAATATTATCAGAAATTTATGAAATTACACTGCAGCCTCCAGACTCCATGATAAAGATGATGCACCCATCAATGCAATCTGAAAAAAATGAGCTCTGACACTTAACTATCTCTTATTTTCTTATCTTGGATCATCATTTTTTTAACAATATATATATATATATATATATTCACAATAAAGGGTTACACTTATAATATATAAAATTACTTACAATTCATTAGTAATATGACAACCATAAGTCAAAGATACTGGTCTCTCATCCTTAACCTAGATGTGTATGCACAAATATGTAAATTAGATTTGTATATTTTATCATCGTGTAATTTGTGGGGTTATAGTATTTTCCAAAAAGACTCCGAACTTTTCTTTGTATTTTGTTGACCTTTTCATCGTCCACATCTTAATTTTCATTGTGGACAAGTAATCTTCTAAATTCTTCGTCTTGCTCTGTAGAATATAGAACATGGTTTGGCCCAGTATCCGAATGCACGAGTTGTGTTTTTCCTGAGGAGCTGTCTTGATCTCTGGTCGTACTACTATCCTGGTGTCTACATTCATCCGTGATACCTGTAAAAGGGCTGCTATAGCATGCCTTGTTCACATCCATATTTGGTATGCCTCACCACACTGAAAACGATGTAGAAGTGAGTCGATATTTCCACAAATTTTACAATTTAATGCAGATAGTTTTTGCATATCAGTATCTTCTTATAGTGCCATGCCCGATTCCAAGCGTAGGCGGTTACCATGTAATATGTGCCCCTTCATGCAAACTCTCTCGCGGAGACGAACTGGGCGTTTTTTCGTTACCTTCTACAGTGATTGTTTCTATTTTATTGTAGGTTTAAATGACTGTGATTAGTATGTGTTATGTGTATTCAGTATGGTATGTATACGTATCTTGGCACCACAGTAAACAGCCAATGTGATCCATCTGATGAAATAAAGTCACGTATTGTAATACCCAGGGCTACTTTCAATAAAATGAATAACCTTTTTAAAAGTCGTAATTTATCAATTAAGACGAAGATGAGACTCCTGCGCTGCTATGTGTTCTCTGTCCTCCTGTATGCCGTTGAAACGTGGACATTAACAGAAACTATCAGCAAAAGGCTAGAAGCTTTTGAAATGTGGCTATATCGAAGAATGTTGAGAATACCATGGACAGACCACACCACAAATGCTGAAGTGCTCCGCAAAATGAAAAAAAAAAACCATGAGGATACTGACCACCATAAAAACACGAAAGATTCAGTACCTTGTTCACATCATGAGGAATAATAACCGTTATGAACTCCTGCAATCTGTTCTCCACAGTAAAATAACAGGAAAGAGAAGTGCTGGTAGAAGAAGACCTTCTTGGTTAAAAAATCTAAGAATATGGACCCCCAAGACAACTATGGAGTTAATCCGAGCATCAACCAGCAGGGACGAGACAGCCAAGATGGTTGCCGACGTCCGGAACGGATAGGGACCAGAAGAAGAAGATGTTATTTGAATTGTATGTGATGAGAGATGAAGAAGAGATAGGGTGAAACTCGGAGCTAGCCCATTCAGGACTCTCTTCCGAAAGACACCATTTAAAGTCCCAATCAGACGGATGAAGCACCATCACCAGTGTCGTATGGCCACACTCCATGCGCAGTGCGGAGAGGTTTGGTACACAACGATTAGAAATTGTCCTCTACCACCGCTCCTACACTGCCGGCCAAGTCCGGATGATAGAAATTTCTTCCTCCACCATAACTTGAAACAACTAACCCCGCGTAAGCGCCGGGTATCTGAGCTAACGATGCGGGCGGGTTTCAGCATCTTATTCATGATTTTCTTTTACTTTCTTCATGTGAAATGAGATTTCCGTTGAGAAAGCATACTAGAATCAAAGAACATTTTTGGATTCAAGATAGATTTAGATGCTGTAATAACCGCCCCAAACAAACAAACCTTATAAAGTTGTTAACCTGATTCTCAATGACACGCTTGTTGAAATATGCTCTCATACATAGTTTTGCTAACAAATTACGTATGACTTATTGAATCAAAGCATATAGATTGCAAAATTTCTGTGCTCAACTTTGTTTGAATGAATTTGACCACGCACTTTCTAGAGGAGTATCAAATGCGATTTCAAGTTGTACAGATAAAGCTTTCACTTGAGCATTACATACAGCTACTATTTCATGCAAAGAAATAGGTTATTAGTATCTGTATGAAATTATGCAATGCATGTTAGTTAAAGCTTTGCTAGCACTTATCATAAGTTTGCCATAAAATTAATATATGAACAATTTGGAAAATGGTATCCAAAGCAAATGTTTTATATGACTTTTTAACCAATAATCTTCCAGTAAATTACACAAAATCGTTGCAGATACTCAAACAAACCTTAGTTATTTAACATTACCTATTCGCCGTAGTTGTAACCTTGGCTTTTTTTCTGGTGTGGAATAATGTTAAACTAATTCATATACATTAATGATTTGTGCGACATAATAATGGGGACGAAAAGATTATTTGCAGGTGATGCTATTATTTATCGTGATATCAAAACCCAGGGCGACAGCGCTTTGTAACAAGACGATAATATGAAAATAATAGCGTGGTGTAAAGACTGGCAGTTGGAGTTAAACGCTAAAAAGTTCCAAGTCATGCGTGTAAGTAAAATGGTGACACCATTTAGCTATGATTATACAATTAATGGTACTGTCCTTCGAACGGTAGATTCCGCTAAATACCTAGGGGTAACAATTCGTAATAATTTGTCGTGGAATGAGCATATCTAGAATGTAATTGGGAAAGCAAATCGTATGCTCCGATTTCTAGGTAGTAGTTTAAAACAATGCACTCCGGAAGTTAAATCGATTGCATACAAGTCACTAGTGCGTCCTCACTTAGAATATTGTTGTTCTGTATGGAGTTCCCATCATAAGGGGTTAATGGAGGCATTAGAGAAGGTCCAAAGAAGAGCCGCCCGATTCGTGACAGCTATTTATAGTTGGAGGGAAAGCGTAAGTGCGATGTTGATGGAGTTAGGTGGGGAAGACCTGGAACACCGAAAGCGTTGCTTCTGACAGAAGCTAATTGAAAAATTTACGACTGCCGTATTTCGGAATGACAGCAAACAAATATTGCTACCAGTAACATTCATACCTCGGAATGACCTCGAAATTGATATAAGAGAAATCGGGGCCAGAACTGATTCATTTCTGTACTCATTTTTCCCACGAGCGATTAGGGAATGGAATAGAAAGGATTTACCGGGCGAGTAACTTAAAATCCGACAGAAGTAGCATCCGATAAAGCACTACGGCTATCCTGATCTAGGTTTTCCGTGGTTTTCCCGGATCACTTCAGGTGAATGCCAGGATGGCTCCTCACATTAGCCCATCGGCGCCTCCTGCAATATCCCGTATATCCCTTCCAAACTATAACCCTTTCGGATAGGTGCAACACACCTTCCGCCACACACTTTTAGTCAATCGCGGAGTAATAATAATAATAATTCCTATACCGATCTCCAACTCCTACTTACTTCGATTGGTTGGATGTGTGAAATGTGCCCATTAAAGAAAAACCAAATTACTTCCAGCCCGTCCCTTTTGCAATCAAATTTATTTCACTTAATTATACAAATATTTATTGATCTTAATTTTACGTAAATACCGTAACAACCTGTGACTTTTAAGGTTTGAAACTTTCAATTGTCAGTATCCAATAGCTAAAATAATTGCAGCAATTTCCAGCGTATTTATTGGATAAGATCACACAATATACACATATTCATTTGCATTTGGTATCCCTACGTCACACAGCCTTTTCTTTTTGCATCAGTATGCAGTCAGTTGATCAGGTAATTATCAATATAGAGCAGCTGCAGTATTTTTCAAGCATTCACTAACGACGAGTGGATGAAAGCTGAATAGCAGATAGACGAAAGGCAGATAAAATATACTCTGCTAAGATATTATAGGTTTGGTATCACGGTACATTTTACCCGCCAGACAGCTTGAAGGTGAAGTCATCCTTTGCTTGGTTGCTACCTTTTACATGGCTTTACTTCTCGTTGATGTCGAGATAATTATAGGCGGGAAAGGGAAGGGAAGGAATTCAACCATGCCCTTTTCAAGGCACCATCCCTGTATTCGTGTTGAGTGAGTTCGCAAAACCATCCAAAAACTGAATGCTAGAAGAGAACTTTACGGTCGGTTGTTACCAACACAGTATTTAGAGTACGCCTACTGTTCTCCTAACTTTCCAACCTTATGGCTTCACAAAAGAGCCCAATTTCTGGTGGTTTGTTCCTTTTCCTATATGTGGTATCGATCTTGTTGACATCAGTAATTTATACTTGTTCTGTTAGTGTTTTAGCAATTTCTGTCGATTCATGGCCTAGAATAAAAATAAATTTAAATGATTTTTTTAATGGCGTATATTTTTAAATATTGCATTGTTGGAAACTGTAGTCAGCCAAAACATGTTTGATCAATTTTAAATTGAAAAAAATTAATCAATCAAATTTTTAATATGTATTAAGTGTTGTAAAAAGAAAAACCGTAAAACTGTTTGTTTTTGTAGTTTTAAGCATAGTATTCGAACATATATTCTTTGTTCAAAAAATACATTTCGTTTATTTGTAAGTTACGTTTGTCAATGTGCAAGTAGCAAAGTAACTTTAAACTAATAGGTCTAATAATTTTTACAATGACGGTAGCAACGTATTGACCTTGTCCAGCTCTGGGCTGTAGACCAATCAGTGTCCACACAGACGCTTGGTCCCCGGGGATCAGGCGATGACCAGTCTGGCTGGGGACGGATCTATTCCCCTAATTGCTTGCGTCCACACGGCCGGCTAATGGATGTCGCATTACATGGGCCTCCCAGCACGAGAGGGCGGTTAACTTACAGAAGGAGGAAGCCACTGCCAGCAGTAGAGAAGCACATCAGAAAAAAGAAAACGGCAAGAGGTAAAAAATACGACACTTGGGCACAACGTAGAAATCACCGAAGTTTATTCACGCCACGAAACCAACAATGTCTTCTTTCTAACAGTTAAATTACTTTTTTAAAATATTTTTAAAAAATCTTAATTGACGTATTCTAATTAGCAATGAGCATTTAAGTAGTATTTCTCCGCTAATTCATGTTCACGTACCAACATCAGTAAGTATTTCCGACGTTTTTAGTTGCGTAAACGAACTGACGCAAAGCTCTGTTCCTCCAGAATATATATATATATTTTTTATTGGAAAAGTTAATCTCCTGATGATCATTTGCTATTTTGTTTTTTTTCTTTATCCTGCCATCTAAGGGCAACGTTCCACACAAATGGCCAGTGTGAATCATGAGAGGGCCATGGACTTTTGTCCCGCCAGAATTAAAACCGGGTTTGTTAAACCTGGCATTCTTAACATAGAGGAGGAAAGTTTGTGTTGCCATCTACCTGCTAAATGTGTAGGCAAACTTTTTGTGTTCTGTATGATAAGTGATTTTTTGTCTGTGATGTGTTTAGTGATTCCTCTGCTATTACTATTAGTATTACATTTTTTAACAGAGGTTCTGTTGAAATCGACATACGTACATATCACAAAAATAACTAATTATCCGTCTTCAATACAAGATAAATAAGATCAAGCGTGGTGGGTGAGCGGTAACGCTTTGGCCTTGAATCCGGGAGGACGCGGGTTCGAATCCCCGTCTGGGCATCCAGACTTGGGTTTTCCAATGTTTTCACTCCACGCGAAGGCCGTTATGCTTCCTATAAAAGGCCATGGCCTAGTTCCTATCTCTTCCTTGTCCCTATTCCTCTACCACATCAATGAGCGTAACGTCGACGAGGCGTAACGCCAAAAAATAATAAAAATAATAATAATAAATAAATAAATAAAAATAAAAAATTACACCCCTTCATCTACAGTATATGATCCAACTGTGTTGAAATTAACAAAGAAATTGGGTACAGGAATTAGGTGCGTTGCTTGTGAATTTTTGAGATATTGTGTTGGTTGTCAAATAATTCAATTTCAAAGAAGATTATGTCGAGACAAGAGTCTGCATCTGAGACTAGGTAGCTTCCAGCCTCTCTCATATGAGCTGGATGGATGTTACCTTAATTCTTTAAGGTGTTGAAGCAGTAGTGGTAAAAGGCATTGACAGACAACTGCCACAATCAAAGTTTTCGAAATTATACCTGGAGCCCAGGTGTTCTTCAATTACTATTATGTACGTATGCAGTTGAGCTTTAAATATAAAGCCGAAAAAAGAATTCGCTGAACATAACTCGACAATAATACCTGTCTAATAACCCGCTAATTGGAAAAAAAGCATCGAAGCTTACCTCCTGGCTATTTTTTACCGAAGTCAAATGACGATCAAATGAGATTGTGTTTCTCTCGCGACCTTACTGACCTAACATATAAAACCCAGCTTCCCGAAGTCAAATGCTGAACAAGCGAAGGAGTGGAATAATATCGTGACCTAATGATCTAAACCAGGGGTGGCCAACCTGTGGCTCGCTAGCCGCATGCGGCTCTTTGAAGGATTATTTGTGGCTCTTGATAAATGTACCCGAGTTCCCTTTTCATTTTTGTGTTATTATATTTTAAAAAGTTGTTATCGTTCCGTATGTGTTTCAAAATGTCTTTTAAATTACTGATAGCAAATATGAAACACTAAATGCAAATTGTAACAAATTTCATTTCCGTCCAAATTAAGAATGACATGATTCGTCGAAAACTGCGCGAACGAACATAAACAGTGGCGTAATAAAACATTTTTCCAATATTAAACAATAAAAACTCAACGAGTATATAAAAAAACCTAGAAGGAATATTGACGGAATTCCAAAACAGATTTCAAGACTTGAAATATTCTAAATCGTCTCTTGATTTTTTACTAAATCCATTTGAAATTAACATAATTCAAGGTGAATTTTCCATTTCCAATATAATTATGACCCAAAAAATATCTGGAGAATTAGAATTAATAAAGATGCAAGAAGATCAAACTCTACAATTAAAATATAAGTCGACGCCGATTACTGAATTTTGGAAATTTGTACTAGAATCGAAGTATCCTGAATTAAAAAAGGCTGCTTGTCGAATTATTTCAATATTCGGAGCAACGTACTTATGTGAATCATTTCATTCCACTTTAAAATTCGTGAAATCCAAACACATATCAGTATTAACTAACCAGCATCTCAAAGAATTACTAAGAAGTGCTGTCACCAATTATTCACCAAATTTTAAAGAATTATCAAGAGAAGTAAAATAAATTATGTTTAATTTTTAATATTAAAATTCGATACACATATTTTTTACCTTTATTCATATGTTTTCAATAAATATAATTTCTGTAAAATAATTTTTAATACCTTTTTTGCATACCTTTTAAATACGTATTTAATTGCGGCTCGCGGAAATATCAAATTTTGAAAAATGGCTCGCACTATCAAAGAGCTTGGCCACCCCTGATCTAAACAATAAGCAATACTGTAGAACCGGTCTAACCAATTCCGCAATTCCAGGAATCAAAACATAAATAGTCCTCTGTCGTATTTTATGTACAAAAAGTATGCTCTGCCATAGATTTAGAACTTTTTTTTATTTGTGTGCCTTTAGGCAAGATTATCTGACTCGCACCACGGGAAATCGAAGCTACGTATTCAAAAATGACAGGCCGGAGCGTTAATGCTCATTCGCCTGGTTCCGTGCATTCAACCTACATGAAATCAAATAGTGAACATGACAATATCAACAAATATTGACTTACAAACAATTGATAAGGAACGCGAGATAATTGTTCTAACTAAAACGAAAAATCAGCTCCGCCGACTGTAGAAAAGTTTCAGAATGGCGAATGGTCCACTCACCTTCTGCAACCATGATCAGAAACTTCTCTGTAGCAATCTCTACCATTCTGCACCTACGATATGAGTAAAATTTGGAAATTTTGCTTTCAAAATAAGAATGCCAAAATGTTAATAATTTTTTGGTACCAAAAAAGAACTGCAAGGATAAGAATGGACTCAGTAATTAATAATAATTCATCAAAATAACTACCTTGGTTTTCTATTAGATATACATTGAGATGTCCCATTCTGTAAACCTCATTGTTTATCAGGAACAAGAAATGTTGTAGTTAGATTCAATCGTTTTATTCCCGTGATGTATTTAATTTCCATAAGTAAGTTTGATTTGAATGCGGTTCTCGACCGACAAGGTTATCGCAAGGAATATTTAATGTGAGCAAGGATAATGGTCGTAATTCAGTGGACAGGCTAGTGAGTAATAAAGAATGTATTTTAGCGTGATCTGGTTGACGTTCAAAGGAACAGACTTCCCTTGTGTTCTCTAATGTTTTGGTCATTAATTTACTGAAATGGTGGAGAGGCTCTCGGGTATAGTGCAGGTTTGTTTAAAACAATGGTCGCAGTGTGACATTGTGAGTTCGTCTGCCTGGATCTTTGCAGATGTCGCTGGCAAAGAAACATGTGTTAACAATAAACTGATTGTTCTTGGGAATTGCAGGCCAATCAGAAGAGAGGAAAGAGGACAGCATAGAGGGTATAACCTCTCAAGGAAGTGTCGGAGGTGGTGGTACATATTCCATCTAAAGGAATTCATTCCCGGTTGCTAATAAATTGTTTATGCTTGTTATATGTTCGGCTAATTGGAGATGAAGTGAGGTGACGAGCGAAGAGCCGAATGGAAGGAGAGGGACACTTGATATTCGGCGCGGGGACTGGACGCGAGGGATGCTAGACTCTGGTTTTAGCGCGGCAAGACGGTGCGAGCCATCTTCGCTCGGACACTGCTGTGGGTCCCAGGGGAAAGGACGACACTGCCGGCTGTTGGAGATGAGAGACAGCAGACGCCCGCACTGAGTGCCTCCTACCTACGGCACATTAGCCAGCTGATCTACTCGCGGTCGCCGACACTTCTCGTTTCGAGCCAACATTACGCACCACCTGTGCTACTCAACATTACGGTAACTCCTACGTACGCAGTCATCTACAGAGTCACCACAACGAGCTCCAAATTAAAGAACCTATGAAGTAAATTTCACTACCTGAGAGAAAACAACCACTTATCCTTTAAAGTAATTGTTTCGTCAAATAAATTTTACTTTTCATATATCAAGATTAATAAAGTCAAGATGTTCCTTTAGAATATATTATGTTTTACTTGTACTAATGTGAAGGACCACTTCGGAAGAGAGCCCCACCCACAATCATATATTTCGTTATTAGTTTGTAAAACTGTTTATAAAGTAGTAAATCCCGAGGCATACCGAGTGGTACACTACAACATGCACTTTCAGAAACTGAGCATAATTGTTAACAGCAGCTAAACATTAAAAATAACGTTTGTAGAAAGTATTATACACTCTGCCAATAAATCACACACATTTTCTGTAATCGTTGTCTAATCGTGGCATGTGTGGTAACAGTTTTACATTGCATCATCAGTTTAAAATCATTACAAATACATTTGTCACTTGTTCCTTCTTTTCTGGACTCCTTTCTTCATTGTATGGATGAATGAAAGTCGGAAGGAAAGGTGGAAATTAGCACTTTCTGGAAGAAATGGTAATATAATTTTTGAGTATAGGGAATTTAAAATGAAAATACTGTAATGCGTTGGGAGCACTAATCTTCTGACGCGTGTTTCTCTGGCGGACGATAATACTGTTACGTAGTCATGTAGCTGCTTATAGAAACTAACGCTGCATTACATTAAAGGCCTAGCATGCGGTTGGATCCCTCTTGACATGCATAGCACACATCAGGGTAACTGCAGACGACTGGGTACCACAGTCTAATCTGCTGGGGCGCCAGCATGCTACAGTAACGACAGCCCAGCCACTGGTTACAGCACATGCAGTGCTGTTCATAACAGTGAAGTGAAACATTAGGAACTGATCCCTTGTGGCTCACCCAACCAAACAGGTAAAAGTACTGTACAATCAAAGGATTTAAAATTCTTGCAGCGATTTGTATAAAACTGCTATGTAATTATGATGTTTTTGTTTCCCAGTATATTGTATTTTTTTTATGACGAGATAACTGTCTACACAACGATCCAAGTTCAAGTTAAGCTTTATCAAAGCTGAACGTCCCAATTCACTTTTGAGTACCGAATAGGAACGAACTGATGATGTATCAATGCCGAGGACTGGAAGGAAAATATATAGGTGTCCCATGAGCACTCAGATGACTCTTTGAGAACGCCCATCTTATCAGCACTTAGCCAGACTAAAGAAATTTGAGTTCTGTTTCCTAGCAATAGAAGCTCCCTGCAATTTTTTTGCAGCAGTTATATACAGCAGAGGTATTTGTATACGTTTGTCACCATTTACTAAGGTGAATCCTGTCTCTTCGGAGTAGGTACTAATCACGTGTCTTCACCAAAAATATTTAAACGGTAAATACGAAACTGTTTTTCAACTCTCTCGCAGTCTTTCTGGTAGAAACATTTTATCAAATATTTTCACAGGGCTCTAACGCTTGTGAATACAAACGAGGTGACGAACAATCCTGCCACGGCTGTAACTGCACATGCAGCCATGATCTGAGCTTTTTTCTTTCCTGGTAACGCTGTCAATAAAACTTTGTAAAATATTTTAGTTATGATAAAACTGTTTCATTTAATGCACTATGCTTAATTAAGTTAGTACCTAATCGTTACATATTTAATTTAAACCGCAAAATACAGTTTTTAGTTAATACATTTTTTATGCCAAGTAATAACATCCAGTAGGAAGATTTTGTAGGTCTTGTTTTTCACGACAACCATTTTTGATAAAAATAAAAGTTACATAATAGACATTTAAAATCCGGTCTATGACAAACGTTCCATAATTACGGGATGGTTCCTAAAAATAGCCCAGGGGCGCCTCCTGTCATATCCCGTATATCCCTTCCTACGCACAAATGGTTGCACATTAGAATTGGTACAATGTACACTGCGCCACTCACTTTTAGTGAATCGCGGAGTAATAATAATAATAATAAAAATCTTTATAAGAACAACGGAAATATAATTTACAGAAATAAAAACATCCATAATCCATTACGTAATACACACATAACTACAGCGTCTCTACATCGACTCTACATATCCGACAAGGCCAATTTTCTACTAATCTGACCCCCATTCATGCCATATGGCATGCCTCTGTGGTAAATGGAAATGCCTGTCATAAAGATGTACCTACTTTCATAAATAAATTGTGGTACGTGCAGCGGAAACGTTTCGATGGAGGCTATACCGCAGACATGAAACCTCATCATCTTCATGTACAAGATTGGCTGATAACAATTATCAGACGATGATTCTATTGGCAAACAAGGAATCGTTAAATGTCACAAAGGTTTCGATGATTATTTTTCTTTACAGTGAAATAAAATATTCTTACCACATTTTGTAAATTTATTTCTCATTGGAACATAGACCAATGCCTGGAATAATTCATTATCCATGTCGTAAACAATGAATAATGCTGCACGCTAAACGTTTACTATAAGTGAGTAGATTTAAAAGTTATGTTCTTGAAAATGAAGTGAATTTGATAAATAAGTACGTTGTGATCTTGGATCTTGAAACTGAGGAGAACTAATAAATAAAATTCAAAGCAAAATATTTAAAAAAAAAATGAAACACACAAAATTAACCAGCCTAACTATGAAGCAGGGATAATTTATGAGAAATCAATTTCTAAACTTTAAATGTCTGACGTGACAAGCAGGCAAAGAGGTATCTTCAAACTCGTTCTTTGTTGTATAAATTTTTACCGGACACTAATATTTCATTCATGTAGGAGATTATTGCCACGTTACTTATTAACATTTTTGAGTAAAGCTGCAGCTTTTTCTATCGTCGGGAAAGTAAACCAAATAATTCCTGCTGTTCTCCTGAATTTTTGTTTTAAATTTGTTTAGCACAGAAATTTAAATGTAATATTCCAATTTAAATTAAAATAATCGAAAATACAATAACAGCGTTTCTTCCGATTGTCAAAATCGTACACATGATTTGTGACTGTCGCTTTCAGTTTCGCAGCACACAGGATCATCGTAATAAAATTCGGTTACAGGCATTTTGTTATCTGCTGTAATTTTGATATCACTTACAAAGTACTCTCTTCGAAATTGCGATTACTGTAGATTGAAACAACAGGATTGAAAAATTTTAACAGATAATAAAACAACAAACCACAAATTGCGTTTCTAATTTGTTTTGTTCAATTCCATCTGCGTCGTTTTAATTACGTCAGTATAAACATACGTTTCACCACCGGCGCTACGGCCATTTGAGTTAATGGATACAATTACTTTGGTTCCGCTTCCTTTTAATGCTGCGTGATAAAGTTGATGCATTTTTTATTTTTTTTTATTTTTTTCAAACAAATATTTTAAGATGATAGATCTAGGAAATGCAGGACGATGTGTAATACTGTGAGTGAAAGCAATAATAATAGTAAAATGCTTATTATTTATTTTTCTACATATACTGTCTGCCTAAGTCACCTAGTACTACTATAAAGCAGATCGGGTGGAGAAATAGTGAAACATGTTTAGCTCTATAATACGCGTGTATTTGTGACATTGTATAGGAAAAGTCATCTGGTAGCTTGGTATACATCTACGTATATACGTCCATGAAGTGGAGCATGAAAGCCAGTTATTGTACTTAGTAAATAAGCATAGTAGCTGCTCAGTCCGGCTTTCTTACGTTTCAGATCCGTTGATCTACGAAACCAGAGACTAATCCAAATTGCTTGGAGAACGTGGATAACTACATTAGATTTATGGTTAAATTTACATACAGCAATTCGTTCACAACAAATTCGACAGCTGAAGTTTTCTTGTTGTTGTCATTTCAAAAAATATTTTGATTTCATATGAATTACATCATCACCTATAAATAGGAATAACAACTAACGGAGGGTACAACTCGTAGTGGAAAAATCACTAACGGTTGAAATAAGTAGACTGTTTGCTACGAAAGCTGAGTAGTACAAGTACCTATGCAAATTATTTTAATTAAAATAGTTTCTAACTAGTAAGCAGACTAAATGAGAAATAATTATGTGACTGTGACGCCCACTCACTTGAATGTAGGCTTTCCCCGTGCATTGCATTTCTGGTTGTTGCAGCGCACGGCACGCACGGAACCTGACGATGACGACAGAGTACGCCGTCCAGAGCTGGTTTTTCCACATCGTCCTGCAGCGAGTCCATGAAGACTACTTTATTTACTTACTTAATTCTTGTGAGAGGAACAACGTACAAGTAGTGCTATAGTAAATATACATACTAGCTTCCAACGCAACCGCACTAGTTCACAGTTCCATAATGGTATCCCCATATGCAAGGAGACGATAACCTCATATAACAGTTAGGCATTCAGGTTAGTGGCTCTGCAGTAGAAAGAAAAGCCTCTTCGAGATTTACATCACTCACCGCCTGTCATTTTATTGCAACCAAAGTGCATGGTCTGACTTCTGAACTTACCTTTTATTATATCTTATGCTGCAAGTTTAAAGGATTGATTTTTTTATGTAATCTACTTTGGAGGAAATGAAGGAATCGTAAGGAAGACAGTATTATGGAGGAGTTAGCCGTACCTGCGATGACTATTCTAATAAAACGGTGAGGCGTCTATTACGCTTGGGTGATTAAAGTCTTCATGCGTTATTAAATACAACGTCTCAATACCTAAGTATTAGAACGCTTTATTTCAGTGTCAAGGCGCTTGCTTTCAAAACATTTGATGCTCCGTTTTCGGGTTCGAATCCCGGCAGGCGCAGGAATTTTGTGAGTTGTGTTTGATCATATGAGCTACACCAGGCTGCTCCGTGGTTCGGATTCCACGTTAAACTGTAGGTCCCAGAGGAAAGGAACATGGCCGTGCTACCTCTGACACAATGGCTTAGTATGCCTCCTTCGGGAGGATCCAACCGAACCTACAGGTTGTGAACTAAGTTAAGTTTTATAACTGGAATATCGCTGTATAGTTTTCATGCAGTGGATTTTAATTTGTTGCTTCACTTTCCGGTCAGGTCCTTGAACATATATTATTTCTCTAGATTATGTTGGATTTAACAGATTCGATATAGGCAGCGTTTTACATGGAGGCTTTCTGTTAGTGGACTTATAGCTCAAGAAATACGAATCCAGTTTGCATGCACGTGGTTTTTAATTTATAGGTTTGTTATACCGTCAGTCTTTATTGCATAGTTTATTACACTTGACATCACAGGTATTTATCATTTTCGGTTTTTATTTACAAATTTCAACTGCATTTTATCTATTTTTGAGTTATTGGTACAATTTACACGCAGTTCTATTTTATTTGTCGGTTCATGTTCGGCCAGGATTAATTCATTTTTTTCATCCCTATATAAACGATTATTCATCAATGTCGATTTCGCTGAAGTAAGTAAAAAAAGACAAAACAAAACCGTACGTGATTTTAGATTTACTGAAAAAAACTGTCTGAACTATATTACTTAAAAATTACTGCAGGTGATAACAGACTTAATTAATAATGCATGTTCAGTAATGTTACATTGGACCTCATGATAATCTAGATAATAATATTTAGAAATACAGTTTTGATAAACCTGAAAAAAGCTTATTAAATGCCTAATTTCGTATCTCAGTAGGTGTTACATTAAGAGCGTTGCTTTTAAGCTACCTGTGTTTAACTATTTAGTATATATAACCGAACATACACTGAATTTTCTAAACAACAAACACACACAGTTTACCATATAGACCTCTAAACCACAAATAATTGCAACACATAACGAGACAAGAACTATTAGTGCGCCCTGATATGTTTGAACAGAAACACACGGAAGGCCAGCAATATCTTTGTTTTAAAGATTTGTATAAATATTGCACTCTGAAAAAAAAAATCTGTGGGATGAACCATATAACCTTACTTTAATAATAGTAACTGATGAACATGTTAGGAGGTATTTTGTCATTCTGTGTGAATTCTGTAAAATTCGTATGCAAATATATGAACAGCAACATAAGTCATCTCATGGAGATGGAGAAATTGCAGTCAGGCAGATATGTAAGTATACCGGGAGCTGTTTGGTGAATACTTTCATTTGTTATTCGTGAAAGATAATCTCCAGATATCAACTTTGTCGTGCTTTTCACAAAAGTATGGCACGTATATTTTATTCAACAAATTGCGGCGAATGTCACAACGCGGACAGCATTTGATAAACTTTGCAAGAACTGTTCTTTCTCTTAACGTTACTCTGGCATGAGGCTCCTACATATTTTACTAAGCATCAGAAAATATTTACACTACGCAGCGAGGAAACGTCTCTCTGAAAGTTTTCCGCGTGTAATAAAAGTGGTGTCACCCACTCTAAGTGTTAGAACTTTTCTTGCTTTTGATAGTTAGCAAGGGCTCCGCCTCTTTAGATGGTTTATGGATGGTGGTCGGGGAAAACACAATCCCCACCACTCAGCATGTAAGGCTCCAGGTTTTTTTGGGACAACTCCCACTGGAATTTCACTTCAACGGAAGCTGAACTTCGTAATATTCAATCCTCGATACAATGTGTTGTTAACATTTTGTTACGTATCTGACTCCCAGGCTTTATGGCATGAGCACAGTGAAAATATGCTTGAAGGGACTCTGCATCTGAAACATGAAAAAAAAAATCACATGAAACATTCAGTCATGAATTTTATTCCTAAAAACAACTGAACTGAAAAATATGTGCAATTGCTGTCTGACCAGAGAAACGTTTACAATTAGATTATAGACAGCTTTCTCTAACAGTTGGGAATTTTTTATTTTTAGATGTTCCTTGGGGTCCTCGAAAAACCTATATTTTTACTAACAAACCCAAATAGTCAGAAGTTTTGTGACACTTGTCGTCGAATTTCTCTACGTTGGTCAAAGTAAGTCGTGCACCTTATTTTTTGTAAAAATTACTGCTGAATTTTGCAGAAAATGAATATATAATGCGAAATATTCCAAAACAATGCGTTACTTCATTGTTTGGTACGAAAATATAAAAATCTATCCAAATTTTTCGTGGTTCACTCAATGATCTGTGAAACCTGTATACTGTGTAATCAAATTGTATTAACGTTGTATCGGTACTTGAAATTTATCTCAAAAATGATAATTTCAATATTCACTGCTGATGACAGGTACAAAAACCTTAAATATAGCAATTACTGTCTGTCTATCTGGTGGAGTATAACGGAGAAACTAACTGATAGATTTTAACGAAATTGCAGGTACTGATAGCTTACGTGGTCTGAAAGGGCACAGGATGCTTCTTAGCCTAATAAGTTATAAAATTTCCGGTGAAACGAGACTGTAAATTTTTAAATGTCTGCCTGTTTAGCATCTTGCTAAACCTAATAAACAGATTTTAAGTAAACTTCCCATAGTAATAACGGATGCCACCCGGTAAGATCTAGGAGGATAGTTTTCATCCAGATTAGTGATCTAATTTCCAATGATACAGGACTGAAACAATAAATTTCTTCACCAGAAGATGGCGACAGTGATTGTTACTACCGAAATATCGTGTGATAACACTTCCTTAACTCGGCTAGTTCCCAGAGAGCATTTCATAAACTAGCTAAAAACACGCCATTGTGATGGTTCGCGAAGTATTTTAGTTATTAGAAATGATAAATACCAATAAAGCAAAAAATAATCATCATTAGAAGGTTAATATTTAAAATTCACTAAATATAATCAACAATAGTATTTTTAGGTTACTGAGACAAAATAATTAGACTTATATATAGTAAAATGAAATCTATAAATATTTTTAAAAAGAAATAATTCAATTTATTTAACTTGTTTATTACCGTGTATAAAATTTCTCATTCGAGTTTCTTCCAGTTTTACTACACTTTATCATACTCGAATTTTTAATAATACTAATTCTGACATCAGAAAATCTTCTATTTAATGTTAAGCCATCTAACGTTTTTACCCTCGATAACGCAACATAAGCTCAACCAATGAAATTTCTTTTTCTCCAATATCTATAACAACATTATCCAATACAATACAATACAATACATTCATTTTCCATTGATCCCAATATAAGAGACTGGCTCTGTGGTATGTGGAAAGTTGTCAATTTACAGATAAACAGTTGCATAGCAAAATAATAAGTACCACCAGTAGATGTACAGTCATAACATACATGATACTTTAAACAATTCCATAACAAAATAATACATACACCAGAAGATATACAGTCACAGCTTACATGATAAATTAATTATGTAAACTACATTTACACAAGCTACTGGCAGTTATTTTTTAGATACCTTAGAAATAAAGGAGAAGAAGGAGTTGTCAATTAAAAATTCTTTCAATTTTTTCCTGAATTTATTCTTATCATCTGCTAGACATTTAATATGTGTTGGGAGCGTATTGAATATATGTATCCCTGAATATCGGACCACTTTTTGAACAAATGACACTGACTTGTCTTGTGAAGATCATTTTTACTTCTAGTGCCATAATTTTTAACCCTTGAGATTTATGAATTATCGTTGCGGAAGTTAATTGTAATGGAAATTAAGTGATATTCTCTCTTTTACAAAATTAAGTTTTTGCTGGAATCGGACCAGAACCATTATTTTCATAAGTTGAATGAAAATAATTTTCAAAACGAACCAATATCACTCTTGGTATTTGATCAGGCGGACTTAAATTTTCTTCATAAATAATATATTCAATATAACCATAAACTCCATTTTCTAATCATTTTTTCATCTATAAATAACAACGTACGTAACTATAGATCCAAAAGACCAATCTATAAATGGTTCCAGTCCACTTAATATTTCATGGAAAACAAAAAGGAAACCATAATAATCAATTTTTTATCACTTTTAAACTAATTTAAGTTTTTTTACAATTAAATCAAAGTATCTGGTATACAATAAGACATTTATTTAAAAAATTGGTTGGTTACGTAAAACAATTTGGAAATGATATAGTTTACAGTTCCCGGTGCTTAATGTCCAAGCTTTTCAGGAACAACAGTATGTCCAGTCTACTAGGATCCAAGCGGTTCCGCTCATCACTTGCGATGTTGCCGGCAATAAAAAAAGGCGCTTGCATGGTACTGATGATTCCACTATTGACTATACATATATACTTCTTGGCTGTTGAGTAAACGTGATGATAAATTGATTTTTTTTTTTTTTTTTTTTTGTTCATGCCATTAAAGTATAGCATCATACTTCAGGTGCAAAACTGCTTGCGATAAATATTGTTTAAATTCTTCGTTTAAACCCTGACTTTCATGTGCAAGTGCACTACATTTGAAAATTGCTTTTTCACATTCGATTTTCACGGGTGAAATATTGATTCACTGGATCGATTCAGTATTATAAATCAATTTAAAAAATCGTATTTTGGGGGGGGGGGGGGTCCAAAAGACAGATTCTTCCATTAATCGATATCTCAGATCGCCATTCCTAAGGGAAAATGAATAAATTAGGTTTAAATCTTTCAATTTGTAACTTATCGAGTTGAAGATTTAATCCTGGTTTTATATGAGATACATGTAAACAATGTTCATAAATACCGCAGGTGCCAAACATTGCTTGGAGAGAATCTACGTGACCAGCACTGAAATTTTTCTGTAAGTTATCTATCAACAATTATATAAGCTTCTGTGCTAGTGACAGTTTCAAGGCTCAAAAGATGCGCACAAACTTGAGCTACAACTGTAACGAGACATTATTTCATTAACTTAATACTGTCAATTTTTGTGAGTGTTTACAGCGCAGAGCTGAGCAGGCACACATTTGTTTGCGTATTCCGTAAGGAATTCACCGATCGGTCTGTTCACTGAACGGAGGTACGTGGAACGCTGATAAAGCAATCCAGCTAGTTTACCAACGAGTCATGTTCGGTTGATTCTCCCTCATTCAATAAAGACCAGCAGAGAGAACACAATCCTCGCACTTGATCGATAGTTGAACTCTCACTGAACTAGCCAGCTCTCACTTTCAGCCGGAATAGTTGATCACCAACCTTAGTAAGTTACTAGCAACTTGCGGGGTTCCTACTAGTGTATTCATCGCCTATAATTGTGATACAGTTTTCAAGCCAGCCATTAAACGAAGGTTCCAACAAAATTGCATTTAATCATTTGCAAGCAACACTCTGCTGTCCATTCTGTTCCTAACAAGTTTGCTCACGCTTACAACATTAAGATGATAGAGAATTCGCAAGAAAGAAGAACTTAAGGCAAACAACAGGACGGCGCAATTCTGTAGGAAGTTAGCGAATAGCATAGTACACCGTCGGCCGTTCATACAACGTAACTTTATAAGGAGAAAAGGAGGTCCAATAAACAGCAAAAAATTGGGCTGTTTCTCGCATTTTCCTAAAAATAAAAAATTTCTTTGATAGTTTATCTATGAATTAACACCACAAATCTCAAATTCCAATCAAAATTATTAATAAATAGTGGGCTCACACTTTTGGCTACAGGGTATTTCCAACGAATTATTTATCATGCAACGCGTATATGTGCTGATGAATCTGACGTGAGATAAAAGATATGGGAAGAAATTAGGAAGATTTTATTTTCTGTCAACATTTTGCTAAAACTCGAAAACAATAATTACAGCATCAAATACGAAATATCTATTAAAAACATCAACCTATACACAAATATTATTAGTCTAAAAGCTGAAATGATTCGTTTAGATATTAAGAGTGTTTAAAATAAACCTCTGACATGGAGAAAACAATATTGTGCTATACTTGTAAATATATAAATTACGAAGACATTAATAAAATTATCAAGCTCAAATCTCACTCCATGACGTATAGATCTTCAGAGTTATTGGCGTACCATTTCCGTTGGTAAAACAGTTGCCAAATCTCATTTGGGGAATTAATCAGGTGGACTAAACAAAGAAAAATAGTCTACCCTTGGAACATGGAACATTAGAAGTTCTAGTAAAAGAAATGTTTGAAAACTAAAATACACGAGAGATAGTCTTGCATTTGAAGAAGAAACATTTACGATGACTCTTCGTCTCTGTAGCGTCAGTCCATTTTGTTTTACCAAGAATTTCTGCACATTTGTTACCGGTCGATAACAATGAACTGAGCCCGGTGGATGAGCGCTAAAGATCGGCCAATTATTCAAGGCATTTTCAAATTCGTCTCCTGCCATCCATATCTCGATTTCACATGGTTTTCCGAAATCACACTGGGCAAATGACGGGATAGTTCCTTTCCGTTCCATGCGCACTTCTTTCCCTCCTCTAACAACCTCGATGGCGACAAGGAATTAAGCCATAACCGAAACAAGACAACGAGAAGAAAATGTGCCTCTGAAATTATCATTTATTACTTCCGATACAAAAACCAACCAGTTGGTTCAGTTCTCTGAGATGCCGCACACTGCACCGGGAAGGTTCAGCGGGACCGGGCACAAGCCTACGACCACGCATACCACCCGTCCTGACTGCGAGGACCAGAACTGTACCCAATCTCCTGCTCATAAAATACATTTCACAAACAAAAAATGCACTTATCACACGCGCAACATAGTTACGCGTTTCACAGATAGGTGGTAACACTTCACTTCCCACCGAGCGTGGTGGTGTAACGCTTATCGTTCTGACCACGCATTCGGGAGGACGGTGGTTCGAATCCCCGTCCGGGCATCCAGATTTGGGTTTTCCGTGGTTTCCCAAATCACTGCAGGCAAATGCCGGGATGCTTTCTTTAAAAGGCCATGACCGAATTCCTTCCCATTCCTTGTCCCCCATCGTTTCCCGTCTCTAAATACCTCGCTGTAAAGAGACGTTAAACAGTTAAAAAAAAAAAAAAACTTCCTCTATTAGTACGTAATACGATAGTACGACCTGGTAATAAGAATAAAACGTTTGATTTCAGCAAGCACATGCGGCCGCAAATCTCAAGAACAGGTCGCCGAGCACAAAAAGTTATGGAAAGATGATGGAGAAAAAGAAGACTTACTTGAGTGCAAGACCTGAGATTGATGTTTGGAAATTCACGACTCATTGATGTAAAGATTGTACACAATTCCCTTGCATCTTAAGCGTGCCATCTGATGCTAATTTAAAAACAGCCGTATCTACTAGTCAATGAAACAAAATTCGCTCACCTGAATATAGTGCACCAACTTCCACGTTTGCATGTTAATCATTTTACTTCTCATACACACACACTGATCAGACAAAACATTATGTCTACCTACTTACTAGCATACTGGTCCATCTTTCGAACGAAATACAGCAGCGATTTGGCGTAGCATGGATTCTACAAGTATCTGACACCAGATTTCTACTCATAGCTCACGAAATTCCCTTAAATTACGGGCCAGTGATTTATGGGCGCGGCATCTGGGAACGAGCATTTCGGAAACGGATAGGCTGGTCAACAGTTCGCATGATACTGTAGTGAGCATCTGTGGAAAGTGTTTAGAGGACGCTGAAGCGAGTAGGGAATTTCGTGACCTGTGTGTAGAAATCTAATGTCAGATACCTCTGGAAGCCTACTAAGGACTTGTAGAATCCATGATATGCCGAATCGCTGCTGTACTGCGAAAGATGGACCAATGTGCTAGTAAGCACGTGGTCATAATGTTTTGGCTGATCTGTGTATCTTTAAATGTAGCTTCCTGAAATTAATTTTTACAAATCTGAAAAGCGGTGACAAAATATTAAGATTTGCCCCTTGTTTCTTTGCGGCGGTAAAGATCTCAGTCTGATACAAGTCGGTTGGATTAATATGTATCAGATAGAGGAGAAGCAACGTTGTTGTGCATTATTTTGTAGCTCAAAGCCACGTCCGCCAGAGGTTCTAGTGATTGCAGTAATTACTGGCGTGTAGAGAGGGAAAGCCTCCTGTGGTGGCGTGAAACAGTAGTCGTGTACACACGGCTGCCTGTAATCACCGGAAGCCACTGTATGTACAGCGTGGTAAACAGTGTACTGCGCACCGCTGCGGACCTACGCCAGGACATCCTGCCAGATGCGACTGGCATAAATTAACACGGCTCTTCTAATGCACTTTGCCAGTTCAGCTAGTTTTAATTCCAACTGCGTTAATTTATTCTCCTTCAAAATTAATTATGCCTTTCTTCAAGTATTGAACCATTTTTCGTAATTATCACCAGTATACTGGTATACAGTATACAACGAATGTAAAAACAAGTAGAAGATTTTCGAACAGAAGATCAATTCAATTTCAGGAAGAGGCGAGGTACACGAAGCAATCTTTGCACTGAGGATTATATTAGAAAAAAGGATAGAAAAAGGCAAAGAAACGTGTTTAAGTTTCATAGATATTGAAAAACTATTTGATAATGTTAAATGGGGGAAGATGTTTGAGATTATCAGAAAAATAGGTGTACAGTACAGAGGTAGGCGGCTAATATGGAATCTTTACAAAAATGAAACGGTTATAATAAAAATTGAAAATAACCAAGAGAAAGCAGCCATACGTAAAGGAGTCAGACAAGTATGCGCCCTGTCTCCCTTAATTTTCAATGCCTATATTCAAGATTCACTGTATAAGATCCGAGTCGAAATTGATACTGGGATAAAGGTATAGGGAAAACTAGTAAATTTGATTCGATTAGCAGATGATATTGTGATAGTAACAGAAAGTGAAGTTGATCTTAAGAAAATTTTGGAATCAATGGGGAATTAGTACAATTTGAAAATTAATAAAGCGAAGACGACTGTCATGGTATATGGTAAAAATAAAAACTCGAAAATTAAAATTAAAATTAATGGAGAAACATTGGAGGATGTGCAAGAATTCTGCTACCTAGGAAGCAAAATCACAATATGGATGAAGCAAGAATGAGATAAAATGCAGGATTGCACAAGCAAAAATAGAATTTTTACAACAAATTACATCAGTTGGACAACGAGGTAAAGACTATTAAAAGCTTATGTCTAGAGTATGCCGTGTATGAATGTAAAATTTGTAGAGTGGAAAATGAAGATTAATTTAATTTGAGCAATGGTGCTACAGAAGGATGTTAAAGAGTAGCTGGAGGGGCAAGATTGCTAATGAGGAAATTTTGGAGAACGCAGGAAAGTATAACTCTATATGGAAGAGTATAAAATCGCGGAGGACAATATTAAGTAGACATGTCTTAAGACATGAGAGTTTGGTAAAAACAATAATGGAGGGAATGGTAGAAGGAAAGATCTATCGAGGAAGACCATGTTTAAAATACATCCAGCATATAATAGATGTTGGCTGCAGGTGATATGTAGATATGAAGAGGAGGGCAGAGATTAGAGCTGGATGGAAGACCGCTGCAGACCAATCCCAGGATTAACTGCCGTAGAAGAAGAAGAAGCATAGGTTTGGTTAATTCAGTTTCTGACCAGAAAAATTTCAGGCTGGATTAATAATATGGTTTTAAAATCTCTCGAAACGTGTGAGGATTTATACATCATCTCCGATATTTTCTGGCGCAAACTTTATTGTTGCAAACATTAATGTATAAATACGTTTGAAATAAATGATATCACTGGTTGACCAGAGTCATATTAAATTATTTTAATCTCCCTAATCATTGTGGCATCACGAAGCTTGAATTCGAAAATAATACGCAGACAATTCAAATAATGACTCATCATAATATTTACAGTAATAAGTCATTTCGTTTCTGTTACAACATGTATAATTGGGTCAGCACTTCAAAATGCTACCCAGATCTATAATCACAACAACCTATTAAAATTTTACATGATGTGATTACGGTCAATTCAGTAGAATTCCTCTGTAACTAAACTTAATTAGATGACAACATGATTTTAAAAGCGACGACTGAGTCATATTACATTGACACAGTTAACATACAGTAACATTAGCAAGACGCACAACATATTTGATATGGAATAAAAAGCTGGTTAATCTAGATTTAAAAGGACGCTGCTCGTTTTTAGGATTACTATCTTTCCCCGTGGAGATCTTTAAGTTGAAGTACAGTTTCCATTTCAAGGACTAAAATCAATTTGAACAAAAAATTAGGATAAATAAGTAAGTTTACAGTGAGTTAAATATACTAATAACATCACACTATGTTTAGAATGGATATCTCACGAAATTCTTGACATGGTTCAGGGGAGCAGGTGGCATCATACTCGTCTTCACTTACGATATCTTGAGGAAGGTGGTATGATTTTAGGCCTGGGTATGCTGCTGATTTCCTGCGTAAATTGTAAAATTTCAACTGTGAGGGAGTTCAGAAGAGGATACAGTTTATAGGCGCACTTCCATCTACAACGGAGTGTTGTATTTTTACAACAGCTTTTACTTGAAAAGAATTCTCTCACTAGATAGTTTTCAGTAAGCCTAAATAATGAATATGCCTAATAATATTCCAGGTTGTGAGATCAGAAAAATAAGGAACACAGTGGTCCCAAGCACAAGTAATTAAGATGGCAAACCAGGTAATTAGAAATAAAGAATTTTCTACCAGAACATGGCCAACTGAAATGATTAACATAGGAGAAATTAGCCACGTAGAGAAGGTCAGAATCATGATGAAGTTTTAACTTAATAATTACCATTTTAAATGTTTTTATAAACCAGTTCTAGTAATATTTTAATTACATTTAGACAGTTGTGGAGGGACAGTGTAACTATAATGGAAACAAAAAGTGATGGTATAAGACAGCAACGAAAATTGTAGAACATTTCTTGTATTTCTCAGTAGAAGAGGTATTTGAGGACTCACAAGTGTATTTGCCAAAGTAAAAAACAGTTCTGAAGAAGCCATGTTAAATATGATGTGCCCACAAAATCAAAAAAAAATATATGAGTTACTCGTATGCAAATATCTGGCAAAATAGGTATCACTAGTTCGTGAAAGAAGAAGAAGAAGAAAAAAAATTTGAGTTAGAAGAAGATCGAGAAAAACAAAGGCAAAAAGTAAAGCAGTTCATACATAACTGTGATGAGGGAGAACACAACGAAATATGCATCTGTATGATTAGCTTTCCATCTTAATACGTGATACAACATACATCATAGTTATTAAATGTTTATTTATATTTTAAAACTGAGCTTTCCTCGTCAAAAGTGAACTAAACTATTGAAATGCTACACACGGTAATTCATGCTTTACGAGTTAAAAATGTTACTTTTTACAAACAAGAGCTAGCTGATGTATGGACCTTCCTAGTACACGATATACCAGAGACTCACAGCACACATGAGATGCAGGAAGACGATCAGAAGTGCCACTATGTGCAGATGTACCGCTAACTCATGGGTAGGTTACGGAAAAGTTAAGACTCAATAGTGGTTTATGATTCCCGGCTCTATTTAAAGGGTTTTAATGCTGGGATCAGAACGTGCATTGATCGAAGTGGAACCTACCTACTGCATATTATTTCTAAATTGTTTGTAATCGACTGAATTAATGTTAAGCATGGGTTTAGTTGTATACCTATCAACCTATGGTTCTAACACATAGGTGTCAGAAAATAGGATACGCGTTCAAAATGAAAGAACTGATTGGTTGTATAAAAATTCTGTGTAATTTTGTTTTTAAAATTAATCGATTTTTACTTTCTGGGCGCGGGGATACATTACAATTATTTTAAGTAAGGAAAATTAGTTTCTGGAGTGTCTAAAAAACGTTTCTAAATAACAAAGGATAGGGAAATGACTCATCACTCACCAAAGTCATGTAATATGGAACGAGCCACATCGTTCAGGAGCTGCGCACACGCAAAAGTCATGTGGTAAACTTCAGCGTGTGTTTTCTGATACTAAAGTCTAACTCAGTTGTTCAAGATGTAAAATAAACTATTTACATTATCTGTTCTGTTAAATTACGAATAGGGTCACTGGAAATCTAAAACATGTTGTGAATAAAATTTCTCCACGCGTACTCAGTCAAATAATCGTAAAATACCAGTATCACTATTTTTTTATTTATAGTTATTGTAGAAAATGTTTTGAGCAGTTGCTTGTTAAAATAATAAATAATTATTTGATAAACACGCCAATGTGAATAGTTTTGTAACCAAAGTCAAGAGCATTACACAGGATGACGTCTTCGTAAATTGTAAAGCGTTTCTAATAAACCGGTCTTATGAAGTTAGATACCTGGAAGTCGGTAAAAAGTTTTAATTTTTTTACGGTGGTCTTGTTAAGGAGCTGGAGAGGTCCCAAGGGCCAGCAGGATTTTTTACGGACCGTTAAACTAGCTTTATTCCTCGCAAAGCTTTGTTTTATTCATGTGAAGTACTCTGCGGTGCTTCGTTAAACAGCAGGTCCTCTTTCTCTGGTAGGGTTGCCAGGTTAGTTTAACCCATAGCGGAGAGAGAATATGCCACAAATCAGGCTCATGTCAACTACTCCTTAAGACCTCGCCAGTCTGTTATTTTATATTTAACATAGTGAGGTCTATAATTTCTAGTGTTAATTGGTATCTTTTTGCCAGTAACTACCATTATCTTTCAATACCATCTGATATACCACAGTAATTTTTTGCGTTTTTTGTCGTGCTTCTTCAGTCTTCCAGAATTACTACAACTATAAGCCAGATCTTTTGCATTCCAGCTGCTGTTACGAATGGTGTCTTTCGTTCCATGTATGGATCACACTTTACGTTCTTCTGTATCCGTTTTGCACCACTTTTCCGTATGATAAAGATAATATTTTACAGAACTCAGAAAATGAAATGTTTTAAAAATTGTCCCCAATATTTCTATATGATTATGCCTTCCATATAATCTAACTGTTTAATTTTGTTATATTTACTAATAAGAGTTTACATTTTCGTCACTTAAACGACATTTTTTGCTGTTGCCGACTTTCAGAGTTGGTGAATTTTAGATTTCAGTAATTTACCTTGGGTTCTCTTTTTCGTATTTTTAACCTTATACCTCAACTTTAAATTATTAAACAATTTCTGGGGTTCCGTAGCAAAAACAGACAAGGAAAATTTTATAGTTACGTCGTGTCTCTTCGTCCGTCCTTCCTTATACCACAGCACCACAATTCCATTGCCTTAGTATCATTATTCCTCGCATTAAGTCGCCATACATGTTCAAACAATTCCTTCTTTACATTCTTTGACTAATAATTTTTCATGCTTGCAATGATGCCACTGTTCAGTCTTTTCCTTTCTTCTCCAGATTTTAACAAATCCTCCAGTTTTACTTGACGAGCCTATTCTATCTACATCATCACGAGAACCTGAGCCATGATTAATGATGTCCTGCTTTCTTGTTATTGGGTTCAAATTAAATACTTCAGTCAGATTGCTGTTTTGTACTTTTCGCTAAATTGCTGATGGCTTAAATGTCTTTCCATAATTTAACTTCAGTTGCTTTTCTGATTCCATTTCAATATTCCCGGTTATTTTGAGTCATCCTTCCATCCTGTTATGTGAACGAGAGTCAAGCGCCTACTTGTGATCATTCATAAACCGTTTCTTCGACTTTAACTGTTTTTCAGACGAAAGCTATCTATTAGCAAGCAGCCCTTTTGTTCTTCAATAATTCTCCCATTCGACGTTTATAGATTTATAAATTTCTCAGTCATATAATTTGAGAAAGATTATATGAAATTCCGGTCACTAGCTTGGATATGTTTGGCATTGGATCAGTGGATTCCTCTCCGTCTTTCACAGTCATCATCTTCTTGTCATCTATTCCTCTATTTGTAATATTAGTTTTAACTGAACTTCCAGTCCATCCTGTATGGAGCTAGTGTCGACGTATATCGCAGTTCCATATAAAACTTATGTTACTAATAGTTGTTACTTTAAAAAACAATGCATTCGACCTTATATCCATTTAGCCAGCATCTGTGTTATTTATTTTTCCAAAATTGTATTGGACTCTTATAGTGTATTGATGAACACAAACGAAAGAACAACAAAGGATGAAGACAAACTTAGTTAAAACCATAAATAAACCAAATAAACCAAAAATAATGTGTAGTAAAACTGTTACTTTGGATTAACCTGCCAGAAGGTTCTGCATCCTAGTGTGAAATACCGACATTTCAGCTTCTATAGTAACTAAGCGCCAACATGCTCTCACATGGACGACGCAATTCACTCCACTTAGATATTGAAGTTGTCACAAGTTGTATGATGGGATTGGCCAGACATAATTTTTTATATATATATAATTATGTTAGTGTAACAGCATTGGTGCCACAGGATAAAGTCCGGCAGCTATTCGCTCCACTACGGCAGTAATCCATTGCTGAATTACATATTAACAATACAGTAATTAGGGTGCCTAATGCAGAACACTCAAATTACGTATGAATTAATATTGCACTTGTCTCAAATTGGTTTTAATATATTCATTACGTAGCTTGTGATAAATTGAAACTATAGCAAATAATCTGTAAATTCCTAAAAGCAAAAATAATTACCTACAGGTCAATCAAATTGGAGAAGGAATGTAGATCCATTCCGATCCAGTATCGAATTTATGCACGTGTGTTTTTATCAAATTATGACGAAGAAGTATAACTTGAAAATGCAGATTAAAAAGTGTAGGTACTGACTGGAAATATTTTCATTACGCTACATTACCTTATTTTGATAAAGTGATTAACAGAAATACCATCTTGATTGTTCTGATCAGTCCCAAAAAAAGCAAATAAAAATGGTTCATTGCAGAAAAAACATCGTTATATCTTCTATGCGGTGCACATTTCTTGAAGTTTCCTCGCAAAAAATCTTACTTTAGTCTGATGGTGCCTTTTGGGATGGGAAATTCACGTCTAGACTCAGTATGTATCTTCTCAATAACAGTTTGACGCCAGTTCAGAAGAATTCTACCAAAACCTTTATCTGATGTTGAGAGCAGGGAAGTGCTACAATATGTTATACTGGTAATGTTTTTTTTGTTTTATTTTGAAGAAAAGTCGTCTGTGGTAGCATTTTTCATGTCGTCAGGCGTTTCTGAATTCCTTATTTAAAGAGAATCAGTTTTTAAAAAATGTCAAGAGCTAAACTAAGATTTTGACTCGATTCTAGGTAAATTTTTATTTCGCACACGATCCCTTCTTGGTATCATAATACGAGAGAGAGTATCGTACTCAAGAAAATTTTCTGCAGTTGACATAAAGGCTAGCAGAAGTCGCTGAGGATGATGTCGAAAAAAACTCGTCGGAAGTAGTTGAACTCACGATATTTTGATTAAAAATAAAGATAGTTACAATGGCAATTGCTTATAATGTGCCTGTTTATTTGTGAGTCACATATTTCTCCATTTCCTACCAAAAAAAGATAACATGTGGATCCTTGGCACATTACAAGTTTTCGAGTTTCGAGTTCCTGGGCTTTTGTTGCCACCAATTAATCTTAATTTCCATAAACCCAGTATGACATTTCTGATTAGGTTCTTGAAACCGTGGAGATTGGTACTGAGTAAATTCGATTGCAATCCTTCTAATCTATGTCACTGCGAAACAATTCTTTCTTCTTCCTTACTTCGATGCCAACCACTTTCTTTAATCATTCCATAATCATATTTCAAAGTGAACCCAATTTAGTTGAACTTCTTTTGTGTTCACTGGATTACGATTCAGTTGGTCTAAAAGAGCATTATCGAATGTTGAAGCAACAGGCTTATTACGTAGCATTCAGATGAGTAATTTCCTGCTGGATATTATCGTGAAGTTGGACGTAGCTGTTTGGAATAGATATCCTGGATCGATTGACAAGAATTCTGTGGTCTGCCTGGCATACATAGATTTTTCTGAATGCTTTTGTAACGACGACACCTTTCTATTCTCACGTTTATAAACGATGACATAGTAATGACATAATAGTGTTTAGAGCATGTATTCGTCCATGCGCTCTTAAATTGTTTTATTTTTTAGACGAAACTTGGTACCTTATTAGTAATGAATACTGCACATCAGCTGTACATTCGCTCACAATTTCTCTCCGATCATGCCTAAACAATACATTCAGGACAGGAGTGGTTAATTCCCTGGCCTCGCATTGAGGAAGAAGCAGGATCAAATCCACGTTGAATTCCTTACTGTTCCTTGCCTCCATTTCTTTTCCGCCTCTAATAAGGTGACGTCATCGAGGCGTAAAGCTCTAAATGAAAAAAATATAGTATGGTATACTGTCGCTTCCCTTTATTTTATCGCATGTGTTGTGACATTAATTGTACAGACAGATTTACTCTATATAGCACTGTCTCAGTATATTCGAAATTTGTTTTAAATTCACGTATATTCCACATTACAAATCATATTCGTGGGATCCCGTTCAGATGTTTTCTATCATTATGTTACAGTCTATAACGGTTCAGCAATTAACATGTTTAGTATATTTTTCTGTTTATAAAGTCGCTATCTGACATAACTATAGAAATTACTTGTTACGTCCTTCAATGAAACTATATTTGGCTCTTCTCTTTGGCACTATTAGCAGCCACCTTAGCTGGTTAGTTACTTCCCTTTTGCCATGGCGATTATACGAATCTTAATTTACAATGTTCCTCTCTACAAAGTTTCTTCTTAGTAACATATTCGGGCATCTCACTACTCCATTATAATACAAAATTCCGTCGTCATTGACATCGTACTTTTTGTTTTACGCCTTTTTGAAACTGTTTCCATTTCTTCTATGCACCTAATCTTTCCTTAAATTTCAGAATTATAATAGTGTCAATACTCAAGTCCTGTTCACTGATTTACTTTCTCCTGTCGATCATGACAGCCTTCTTATCTCTAAATTCATCTTCTGCTTGAAATATTCTTTTATCGAGTCATTTACCATATTTCAGGGTCTAGTACTTCGTTCTAGTATCTGTGTAAAGGCCTACTTCCCTCCATGATATATTTGGAAATTTCTGTTCCCTTTTATTAATGATGATGGTTTATTTCTAAATAACTGCTACTATATTCAACTCTCTAACCTAATGCTGCCTTACTGTCCCTCCCTTAATCTGCAAACTATATCTGCCATTACCACATATGATATTTGTTATAATCTCTTCCTTAAGTTTCTCATCCCTTTTACCATTCCGTCCATACCCTTCCCCCCAACTTAATTTAGCTTCCTCATTTCCCCACTTAAGTTTTTAATTCTTTTCTCTCATTACCTACCTCCTGCATAAAAATGTTTTTCTTTAACCCCTTCATAAGTTCAAATGGAATCTCATACAGCCTTAACTAATAAGTCATTTACTGCTTGCGTTAGTAAAGGAGAAGAAACGATTCGGTCACACTGTGTGACGAATAACCCTAAAGCTTCTACCGTTAATCCCAACATGAAATCTTTTTTGGCGATCTTTTCAGCCTACAAGATTTTAAAATACAGAAAATTAATTTTAACTGATTTTTTCGTTGATTTGGAGTAAATGCGGCAACAGTGTATTGTAATTCAGATTGTTAACTTTGAGAAGTTCTGCACAAAAAATTGTTTCCGCAATTTGACCTGTCGCCAGACTCTATACTGATACCCATGATTAATTTTTGTCGTTTCGGCAATAACCTTTTGTACAACGGAAAATTAATTACATTTATTTCATTCATTCGTGTACCAATTTGTTACCTGCTGGAATTTTTAACATGCGATGGACGTCAAATCAGGATTACATTTATTAATTTTACGTGAACGCAATTTAGAAGCACCAACGGACCGGTGAAAATCTGTAACATTAAAAATTATTCTGTTACTTCATTATTCTGAATTGGAAGGGACACTACATGTCACATTCGCTGAGACGTAAGAAGGTCATTTGGTCATAGTTAGAACACTTGGTGTAAAATGGGTTATATTGAAGAATTCACAGAGAAAAAAACAGTTATTTTAACCCCAGTTAAATTCCCCTAAAAGAGCGTGTATCAGACCATCTAATATACTTTAGACTACATTTCCTTCAAGCTTCGTTTAGACGGGTTGAAGCATATTATTGATAGCTTTCTTTAATTATTTCTTGAATTTTAAGCACGTACTTTCATTTTTATATCAGATGGTTTGATTTGATAATAATAAGTACTTCAATTGAATTCGATGATAATTAGTTCCGGAATCTATAAGAAATTAATACTTTTAAAGTTCGTAGATGACGAGATTTAGAAATGACACTATTGGATGATAGAAGTAAGTAGTCTTGTTTGAGAGTGAGTCTAACCCATTTTCTATAATTTGTTAATTGAGAATTTCACGCTCTACATATGGTTTCAGTTAATGTAATTCTGTTAGTTTAATATCATTAGAGTAAATTAACTTAGTCCTCACCCCGAAGGTTGGTTGGATCCTCCCGAAAGAGCCATACTGTGCCATTGTGTCAGAGGTAGGACGGCCAGCTCCTTTACTCTGGGACCTACAGTTTAACGTGGAATCCGAACAGCGGAATCATTAGAGTAATGGTAGAATTATTCCATATTCAATTTATGTTGTATGCATACTGGTCAGGAATGAAATCTTTAACGATATGCTGGTTCATTTTGGTGGGTTTCCTTCAGTTCTTCAGTTAGCTCGGTGGCGAGCGTGTGTCTTGTAGAAACTGCTAAAATGTGCGGACTTCATTAAAGCCGTGAGGAGTCTATACTGAACGGGATAAGTACCTTAGTTCTGTGGTTTAGTTACCCGTCTCAGGACTGGATGGTTATCTTTCTTGAGACTCGACCCTAAATAGCTGTCACTGAGTTATATTGTGCGAATGAAGCAGAAAAACTATTGTGAACTTTATTAGTTTTCCAACTAAAACCTGTAACTGTAAACTCGAAGACTGATAAGATCACAGATATCCTATTATGGTCGGAAAATATTCACACAAGTGTTATTAAACGTGTAGTACAGCACCTATGTCAATTTTTTTAAATTTAATTTGTTAATTATCTTACACTTAATCAACGACAATGTTGATATAAGGGTTAGATTCACAAGCGGTTGCAGTTACTTATTTTGAGAAGCTGTTTAGATGTTTCACATATTGGAAAAAAAATTTCACTTGGTCGTTAATATTTCAGAGTGGTACTTGTGTTATGTTTCAAGGGCTGAAGATAATTCACAAACCCAAAAACAGTCATCGACGCATCACAACACTGATTAAGTAAACCCACACTGCTCATTGGGAAAAAAACGTTTGCAGTTGAAACGAATGAAACTACGTGTGAAGAGAAATTATTTATCAGCAGAAGTGAGTCAAGAAACAAGCTTACACTGAGACAAAAACACCAAATCTATCCTCTGTAGAGCTAAATCGACTAACTCACAACATTTCCTGGTACTCAGTTCGAAAATCGTTTGCTACATCCAAATACATCTTTCCAATTAGCAGTTACTCTCTGTCCTGGCTTCCGGTAGCACGTAGGTTTGTCCATATTTACCGTGATTTCCTGAAAGCACTAAAGTCGAATTCCGAGATAGTTCCTTCAAAATTCCATGGCAGAATTTGTATCCATTTCTTCTCCCCAATTTTATCTTGCCTCTGACATAAAAGAAACAACACGTTCCGACGATTTTTTTAATGATATGCTTCACGTCAACTTGAACCTGCAGGGAGTTTAGTTTTATTTTAGGGGCCTGGAAACTAATTTGTGACATTCTAAATACCGAAATTAAAATGAAAGTAAAATACTTAAAACTGTTTTATATGTTTTCAATTTTTATGGTTATAATAAAAATGATAAAAATTAGAAATTAAATTATTGTATTAAATTGCCGTTGTTTTCAACCAAAGTATGATACAACTACATGTCTGATGTTTCTTAAAATTATGATTAGGACATTAACTTTTCTGTTATTTAGTTATACAACTTATTGTTTATACCATAATAGAAAGAAAGTTCTTTGATTGCATCGATATTTTAACAGAATTTGGAATATTGGTCTTTTTCTCCATTTGTGGTTGATATTGGCTAACTTAATGGACAAAACAACCAACTAAATTACATATCTAGAAATATATCTTAAGTTTCAGTATTTACTGATAAAAGTTTTGTAACTTTTTAATAATTCTATTTTTAATTTACGAAAAAATTGATTTTGCCTTCGTGTTGGAGATCTCTTTGGAAAATTCATGAAATTTGACATGAATTTCTTTTTATTCATCCATGTCCCACTCAGTACTGGACCGAGTTTTCCCAAAACTTAAAACAGGGTTACATTTGTAGAATGAACTCTTTGAAAGCTGCACAAAAATGCTTCCTTATTTTCTCAGTGGTTCCTATGAGTTAAAAATGAAGGCTTTACCCTAGTGATTTTTCTTTGAATGTATCTAAGATATTTCTGGTATATTAAATGTAATCACTTGTGTATTCCCCGTTAAATACAAGAAGAAAATTTCTTGCTTGTGAAATATTGTTGGTTTAGTGAAAATGTATCGTATGCTCGAGGGCAAGAAACTGCAGAAAGAAATAGTAGTTTTAAGAATTACTTCTTCCTTCCATCTACCTCTTCTGTGATATTCAAAGTGGTTGTGCATCCGCATGTTTCTTGTTAAAATATTTCCTCGACGTTTCGCCATAATGGCGTGTGGTCTGTTGATACGTTACCCAACGAAATGTTTTTCTGGTTTTTTTTAGTTTGCAGTTATTTATCTTCGCATTTTTCAATTTTCTGTTGTTTCTTCTGTAAACTATCAGCATTATGGTCTTTATTCAGAATCATCATATTGTTATGATGTCTCCACAAATATATCAGTTTAAGCATATCCACTGTGATTATTTACTGATTACATTTAATAATGCAAAACGTAATTATACAAACAAATTTAGATACCTTAAAGTAGCATACATTTTTTTGTGTTATCTAATGTTAGCTCTGGTTCTAATTCTTGTCTCTGGTGGAGTTTTTACAAACCTTTAAACTGACCTTCACCTCAGTGGCTAAGTGACTGATAACTTCGAAGACATATCAGAGTTCTGCAAGCCGTTTAACGATTACATAGGCCTACTAAGGTGGATAAGTTTATAAACCATTTACCTTTTTATACCAGTTGCAGCTAACAGTGATCATCATATTCTCCTATTTTCTAACTTAACACGTCATCACCATCATCACCTTTAGAAGGTTTTCACTTTTGTGTATCGTTTAGAAAATCTTCTGGACTAGGGTGTGCTTATTTTTAAAGCAAGGTTGAATCTACTACCAGCTTGCAAGATCTGTCGCAGTTCTGATGTGTTGCCATCTGTCTGTGAAACGTGTAACCTGTGTTCTTTGTGATGAGCGTATTTTTGCTTGTGAAATTGATAATTTATGAGACGGAGATTGACGACCATCCCTGTATTCGTCTAGATCAGTGTTTTTCAGCCTGTGAGTTGCAGTCGTAAGCCAGCTAAATGTAAACAGCAAGGGTTGTGGGTCTTTAATACAATAAACATACACAATTTTTAGTAGGATTCCATGCCTTTTAGTTTATTTAATAAATTGTTGAATAGTGGGTGCCATTTTGAGACGCAAATAACCAAATCATTTTCTAATCGGAGGCTATTTCTCTTCTTTTTACCATGTTTCAGATAGATTCTTGGGTGTCCGGGTGTGCTGCGTCATGATTCATGTAGGCCATGTTTCGACCATCCTTCTGTGGTCTTCTTACAGGGCAGCAAAGAGTCAACTGTCCCTGGGCTCGGAAGCCTACGATTACACATGCCGCAGGTAATTGTCCTCATAAGATCTGCAATGTAGTCTTCGCGGGTGTACCGCCGGATAGTGTTGTGGAAACACAATATTTCGACGGCTGGCTCCGCCGTCTTCTTCAGGTGTAGAGACATCTGTACTCGTCGGCTGACCTACAGATACTGAGATGGTTCGGGTGCCGCTCTTCCTTATATACATGTCCGCGTCCGGCGGCTGCGTGGCCTCGGCGAAGGCTTACTATGAGCCAGGCCCGCAACCAACTGGCAGCTAGTTGCCAGTGGGCGTGGCTATGGTTATTGTTCCAGTCCGAGCTAATATGAAGCCCTCTACGGTGGCAGCTGGACGGAAGTACAACGTTCTCTGCGGATATTTGCTAAGGCAGGTTTCCATGCCTCACTGAGACATAGACCACTGTCTCTGTTAAATGTGTTAGCCAGTCGGATTTCGATCGCTTCTTTGATGACAGATTCCCAAAAATGTGATGTTCTAGCCAATATCCTAACGTTATTGAACTCTACTTTGTGGCCATGGTCGTACACGTGCTCAGTGATCTCTGATTTGCTATACTGTCCCAGGCGGAGGTGGCGTTTATGTTCTTCACACCGGTTTTCTATGGTGCGGATCGTTTGACCGATGTAGGTCTTTCCACACTCGCATGGTATGCTATAAATCCCCAGAACTCTTAGGCCAAGATCATCCTTTACTGGACGGAGGTAGTCCCGTATTTTAGCTAAAATACGGGACTACCTCCCGCCAGTTGGTTGGGGGCCTGGCTCATAGTAAGCCTTCGCCGAGGCCACGCATTCACCGGACGCGGACATGTATATAAGGAAGAGCGGCACCCGAACCATCTCAGTATCTGTGGGTCAGCCGACCAGTGCAGATGTCTCTACACCTGAAGAAGACGGCGGAGCCAGCCGTCGAATTATTGTGTTTCTACAACACTATCCGGCGATACACCCGTGAAGACTACATTGCAGTCATACGCCTGGAAAGTCTTCGTTCTTACGTCATAAGATCTATTTTTTTTCCGGTTTCAATTTGCTTCCACATCTGCCACTTGTAGCAGATGTAGAGGGTTGCGCAGATCCATTTTATCTTCTTGCACAGCAATGCGTACTCGTTGGCGTACTCAGATAACTGATTGCAGTGAACGAAGTCAAACTGTTCCTATGTGGCCGCTGGCTCCATCTTTTCGACTCCAGCGCCGCCTATAAGGCAAAGAATGTATCACTGTCCGCAGAGTACCCACCTCACACAGCACTTGATTTCCTGATCAGTATGTATAGTCTCCATAGAAAATTAAATACGTCGTTTTTGAAATCATTGAAATAGTTTTTTAACGAACAGGGGAGTGGGGGGGGCCCAAAGTTTTTTTTTACGGTCATGGAGAGTCACCAAATTTTTTTTACTTGCGAAAGGGATTACGTATTCAAAAAGGTTGAAAAACACTAGATGATTACAAAAAACCGCAATCACTAAATCTGGTACGCGGTGGTAAGCGCCCGTTTTTCCTCGCCGATCAAGTGTGATATCGCTTTAACGCCTGAAATTATTGTGGATGGTACTAAGTTAAGTCGGCAGATTATGCTTATCAATAAATTTACAAACAAACCATAGGTTTCTCTTTTCCGCCGTGTAGATCCGTCAACTAAACAAAATTTTATTAAGTGTGCGTTTTCATTCATCAAACATCTTCTAGATTTACATTCGATTTCATTCGGCACTTGCAGCTTGATATAATTCAAGTGATAAGTTTTCTTCCAAATGTATCTAATAGCCCGTCTTCAATAATAACTCAACTGAAATACTAAGGGTAACCGGAGGTGCCTATAATGCCCATGTAGAAATGATTAATTTTGAGGAACATTTATGGGAAAACTATTCAATACAATCACTTGAAACTTCGTCAACATGTTGAGTGATTCAGTTTTAAAGCTAGGAAAAAGGGATATTTTGTTATCTTTTTTAGTTTCTTTTGAATAACTTCTTTTTCAAAGAACCCATTAAACAAGTTGTGCAGTTTTATTAAATTTCATATTACCTACTGGTCTTATTACAATAAGCTTGAGTTAAACTGTAATATTTACACCAAGGAGTAACATAAAATCTTTATCTCCCTATCTTGAGTATATTTTGGGAAAATTTTCCTTAAATTTAAAAAAATCTAATTTACGGGAAATGACTTCCAAAGTTTGTCAAATAGTTTTTCACTATATAGGATGACGCGTTTAAAAATAGTAATAACTCATCTTCTAGGACGAGTATAATTTGTAAATTAGTTTCCCTTCTAAATGCACTAATTTTTTGTACTAAAAAACAAAATTGGATTATATTTTTATTATTATTTGACCACCTTTGGTTCCCCTTAAAAGCAGATTTGTGACTTTTTTTTCAAGTCTTTGGGTTGACTTCTGCTTTCACTTACGTTCAGAGACCTTGGAACACATTAGCAAACTTCATCTCCATCTTTGACAGAGGTTTAAGATTCCATGGTCGAGGTAGCCCTGATTCTAATTATTGTCTCTGCCGAGATTTTTAAGACCTTTTAAAATTACAGTGCTGTCGATTTTTTATGTGAGGTACGCTAGGATTCTCCGTAAAACGTGGGAAATCTTTTTTTGGGTAGGATTAACGGGTTAGGTTAAGCCGCTGCAGGGTCTGAATGCGCGGCAAATCGTAGATCTGCCACCAGGACTTTAATCCCGCCCGAGATTTATTCATTTTATCACGTTCGTATCTGTTCGGTCACCCCGACAGGACGCATGCTTGAAACCATCTGTGTACGCTGCACGCCCTATAAATTCAGGGATTATCGGAATGCTTTAAAAGGAATAAAAATAACCTCTGGATCTGTCTGAAATTTCAAAACACTATTTCTCTTATGATATTATGGTTCGACGGTATTTTTTGGTGCAACTGTACGGTATCTTACGTAAATGAAATTTCGTATTATCAATACGAAATTATAAAGAACATATCGGGAATAATAAGCGTTGTTAAAAGTTATTTAAGATGAAATACAAAGTTAAATCAAAGCGACTATTTTCAAAACATGAACGTCAGAATGCCGGCCTCGCTAGCAAATGGGTTAGAATACTGGCTCCGCGTACAGAGGGTCGCCGGTTCGAGTCTGTCCTGTGCAGTGTCGGATTTTGGTTTTGGGGGGGGGGACTTGAGCGAATTTTTGTTTAGGAGTAGGCGTGAGTGGATTTCGTTTGGGGGGGGGGGTCATGCCGCCCTTAAAAAATCAGTAGAGCTATAAAAAAAGGTCTCCAAATCTCGAAAATTACCGCTGTCAGGGGTGGACCTAAATACTTTGGGGGGGGGACCTTGAGCCACCTAACCCCCCCCCCCCTGGATCCGCCACTGGTCGTGTGGTATCGATAATTAGTAGCAACAATGTCACTAGAGAAAATGATACACTGGATGCGTAAAAATTATCACGTTGAGCTGGCCGTATGGCTCCAGTAGCCGAATGCCATTAAATAAAAAAAGAAAAATCTGAATCTCGCGAGCAGACTGATTGGTTTTAACTAGCAAAGTAACTGCTTCCGCAATATAACGTGCACCATTTCAACAATTGATACTTCAAAGGTGTATTATTGCCGAACTTTTGCACAATCTGGACAAAATTTCAGCTGGTTTAACATCTTCGTGCACTGGCAAATTAATAATTGTTCGTTGCGTAATGAACACATGATACTACTTCATTCACCGTGATAATACGAGTAAGTAAACCAGCGGCTGTAGGAACAATTATGTAACTTTTGTATGTCAACTACTTGTTGTTGCTACAATAATAAGCGTCAAAGTATCAAGTGCCTATTTTTAAAACTGTGTTGATATTGGTTCTGCCCTTTATGTAGGTAGTAATAATAACTTATAAACTATGATGTTTTCTTTTACATCTTGAAGAGACGATTGTCCTTCATTGTTTTGCCATTTAGCTTAGCTGGTACCAAGAAATAACAACTTCCAAATATAAAATAGCTGACGTCTAAAGAAAATTTTCATATTGTAATATATATAAAAATGGATGTTGGTATATATATATATATATAAACTTAACTTAGTCCACAACCCGAAGGTTAGTGGATCCTCCCAAAGTAGGCATACTAAGTCACTGTATTCAAAAACTAAACACTTTACCTTATTTTATTTTTGCAAGTGTTCTTTCAAAAAGGTTATAGTTTTCATCCGATTTCGATTACTTTAAAACAGAGAAAGGGGGAGCAATTTAACATTCGAATGATAAAAGAAAATTTAAAAAAAACATATGTATATAAAAAAGGGGTAAATGGATGACTGGGGGCATTGCCACCGGAATGTTAGCTCCATCGCAATTAATTAATAACAGATAATTAAAAGAGGCAGTAAATAGTGCCTGAAGCATATATTGGGGCTGAGGCTTTCATGGATAATGGTCTAATAATTAGAATTAATTAATGGAAGAGAGAAAATGACCAAGACTATAAGCCGCCACTTGATTTCATGGGTAAGGGAATAACAAAAATTTCATCTTAAGGTATTAGTTACAGAGATTGGAAAAAACTTTTAGAGGTAAATGTTGAAAAATTTATCAGAAAAGATCAAAAATAGTTTATTATATTTAGATATTACATTCAAAGAATTCTGCAGACTTAAAAAAATCAGGAAATTGTAATCAAGTTCTATTGCATTAAATAAAATTCAGGCTGCTTGTTGCTAATGCAATACTGTACTAGGTGCTAACTGAACTTAATTGTTACTAAATACTCATTTTTTTCACCTATTCCTCGTTTTATGCTTCTTGTACTAATAATTCCCAAAAGTCAATTTTTTTGCAACCTTCTTCAAATCATTCTGCTCTCTACCTGCCATGTAGCTCCGTCTTACTCCTATTTGCAACCACAACTGGACAAACACATTTCCACAATCATTCCCACTACAGGTCTTTCAAACACAGAGGACGCAAGGAACTTAAAGGTGTACAGATGTTTATACTTGCCGTAAATTTTCTATTGTGTTGACTAGTAAAGCACAAATAGTTAAGATTTTTAACTACCGAAAATACTGCAAGCATTACAAAATTCATCCCCTAATTACTGTCCGCGGCGCACAGTTTGGTCGACGTGTCAGCTATCTGATGTGGATGGTTCGTTACAAAGGAGTCAGTCTGCATCAAAGAGGCAGCGAACAAAGCACTGAACCGTCCTGTGTTTTATCAGTACACGCAAACTACAATCACGACTTAATTAGATCTCCGAGTTTCGCTTTGTAAAATGGAACACCGTTCACAAACCGAGGATACTGCAAATAGCTAAATGATATACATTGTAATTGATGCGGCAATTTAATCCTGCACAAACTTAATCTTTCAATACCTGATGTCCAGGTCCTTCCATGAATAAACAGAAATCTTTAACAAATAATCAGAACTTCGTTTGAACTCAGAAGATTACTGTAGGAAACTGGAAAATAAGTTCGACACCCTATATTCGTCAAAAAGCAAAACTCAATTTGGTATTTCAAAAACATTACAAAACAATCCTTTTTCAATAATATTTTTTTTCTTTACTATCAAAAAGAATAATATTCTATAATGTTAACAGTTCTTTGTAAAAACTCTTCGATCTTACAATTACATGTACTGATTGAAATAATGTATTCACAATTTTCATGAGACAGCTTTTATGAACGTTTTCAGCAATATGTAATTTTTTAAACTAAAATTATTTGGGTAATTGGGACCAGTAATGTAACAGTTATATGACTTCCTAAAAATTATACCGACGTATTAAAAAAAAAAAAACCCCTTAGCACATAGAGAACGGATTTACTGATTTACTCCACTGACAGAGCCGGGGACAAAAGGGCATACTCTGCTACAAACTAATGGAAGACTAAAGGTTAATGAACATTCTCATTCACTTCTTTATTTTAAAAATAAAAATAAAAAAGGAATTTCCTGAATTTTTTCTGCGACAAGAAGTCAAGTTTCGTTGTCCCCGTTGAAACGAATTTTTCGTCGATATTCTGGCCAACGATACCATACACTTCTTTTTTCATTTGTTTGAAATTTTCTGGCCTGAGATTCAAAAATTAGAGTACATATTACAAACAGTTAATTTCATTTCATTATTGTATTTATGAAGTGGCATCATTAATTTGTAATTTCTTAATTTTTTTTTTTTTTCTTAAGACTAAAAGGAACTTTTTAGAGTGTTGGCACACTTAGCTATTACCGCTTGAAACCAACTCAACATTCTTCAAGTGTTACTTACTCCCGCTAAGCTTATATACATCTAAGCGCAAAGGTCTGCATTTTTAGGTAGAATAGTTTCAAATATGGTTTGTTAGTAGTCATCTCATCATTACAGAAAAGAAACAAGTCCAATTCACTATCAAATATTTTCAGAGAAATAATTTATGAAATATTTTCAATCGTTCGGAGCATTGTATTATTATTACATCGTCTACTACAAACATATCAATAACTAATTATCTATCGTTTTTTGGTTACCGTGTTTTATTTCCTTTTATCTTCCTTTTTTCTCCACAATATCTTCCAATATACATTACTGTCAGTGAAAATTTCAACACAAAGAAGGAGACATGTGATTACAATGAAAAGTATCCCATATACTCTTCCAATATACACTAGTGTTTGCTAAAATTTCGAGACCAAAGAGGAGACATGTGGTTACATCAAAATTTATTCCACAGATTACGGACATGACAATGCACACAAGGGTAGATTTACAGAAGTATACAAGTACAGGGTGTCCACAAATGAATATCGGGGTTTTAATGCTTTATAAGATTTATTACATTATCCTTACAGTTATAAATGATATGTCAAATGAAAGAGCAACTCAGTTTTGTTCGTTGGCACTAGTGCGCATGTGCGTGAAATGTTTCCGCTGCGATCCGCTAGAATGCGGTAGTAGCAAAGATGGCGACTAGTGAAGAGAAAACGTTTTGTGTTTTACAGTTTGCAAAGACTGAATCTGTAGTTGCTGTGCAGCGTGCGTTCCGCATTAAGTTCGGGCGTGATCCTCCAAGTGACAATAACATCCGCAGATGGTATCATCAGTTTGAAGATACAGGCTGCCTTTGTAAAGGGAAGAGCGCGGGACGACCAAGAGTTAGCGAAGAGACTGTTGAGCGAGTGAGAGAGTCGTTCACTCGTAGCCCAAAGAAATCTTTTCGGAAGGCTAGTCGCGAATTAGAAATTTCTAAGTCGACTGTTTGGAAAGTTTTAAGGAAACGCTTGCAACTACGTCCTTACCGTTTACAGTTATTACAGGCTCTAAAGCCTGCAGACCATGGTTTACGTGCCAAATTCGCTAACGAAATGTTGTTACATGACGATGAAGATTTTCTACAACATGTTGTCTTCAGTGATGAATCGACCTTTCACCTCAGTGGACATGTTAACACTCATAATGTGCGGATCTGGGGCTCAGAAAATCCTCAAAAGATCGTACAAGTGCAACGAGACTCCCCTAAAATCAATGTTTTTTGTGCCGTATCCCAGCGGAAAGTTTACGGACCTTTCTTTTTTTAATGAACCGACTGTAACTGGTACTTCTTACCTTGATACACTAGAGCAATGGCTCTTCCCTCAGTTGGAACAATATGATCCAGAGAACTTCATTTTCCAGCAAGATGGTGCGCCACCTCACTGGCATAACGAAGTACGCGGTTGGTTGAACGTAACTGTACCCGACCGCTGGATTGGCCGCAAGGGCCCCAATGACAGAGCTTGCTATGCGTGGTTTCCACGTTCACCTGACCTAACGCCATGCGATTTCTACCTTTGGGGTTTCATCAAGGATCGTGTGTATGTGCCTCCGTTACCAGCCGACCTCCTTGAATTGCGACAGAGGATTGAAGCAGCTGTTGCAACAGTTACTGAAGACACACTGCTCAACGTTTAGGCTACAGACTTGATGTGTGCGGTGTGACAAATGTTGCCCACATAGAACACTTGTAAGCTTGTATACAAAACTGTTTGAGTTGCTCTTTCATTTGACATATCTTTTATAACTGTAAGGATAATGTAATAAATCTTATAAAGCATTAAAACCCCGATATTCATTTGTGGACACCCTGTACTATGACCGTGAGAATTCAGCACGCCGTGAAGCCGTCAAGTACTGCAATAAGAACCTCTAGGAGTCGTGGCAAGGACTCAAAGACAGCCTGGACATGCTGCTGTGAAACACACTGGCACATGGTTAGAAGCGCGTCAATGAAGCATATACAGTGGTTACAGGTCGATCATAAAGAACAATTTGCCAGCCGACCACGTCACACATTTTCGACGGGCGACATTTCAGGTGAGCATGCCGGCTGGGGAAGCAGTGGTACCCGTCGTTCTTAGAAGAAGGCTTGCACATTCCTAGCAACTTGTAAATAAATAGTAAATGTGGCATTGCCTGTAGGAAGAACACTTCCTTGGCCAAAACTGTAGAAGAAGTTGATTTTGCGACTCATCCAGCCAGTGATGCCGTTAAAGTACCCAATACAGTCTGAGGCCTTGGTGGTTTTCTGCTCAATGGAAGCCGACGAAAGGCTACGCGACCACCACTCCATCCTTGAGCAGACGGCGTCGAACCGCCGTCGACTAGACATTTCCACACACGTTGTAGTGCTGCAACGTAGAGCCAACACCGGGCAATGCTGTTCTATCGGTTGCGGACATGATGGTGATCATCCTGCCCTGTGGTCCAGTACATCCCCCATATTTGTGTACCTATTCAGTCAACTGGTTCCACACACGAATCACTGTCGTAGCAGCGTGCCCTGTACGAGCCGCAATGCCACGATATGAAATATCCGTTTGCCGAAGACCAATTATTCTGCCACGTTCGAGAATCACGTGCTGATGCTGCAATCGTTGAGTTCGTATAGGCATACTAGCATTTGGTTTTACGTTTCCACTTCGTTTGATAGTTCTGTAACGAATTAACATGGCATAACACTGGCCTGTTCGGTCACACAAAAGAAGGCCAAATCTCTGCAATCTTTATCACTGATTATATTTGCAGTGTTGCATAAATCTTACGATTTTGAATTGATTCAGACCATTCCTTCCGGTTGTTGCAATTTTTACAAACATTAGTGTAAATAAAAGTGATTTTTTTTTAGTGTCTGACTGCTTTGATGCAATCCTCCATTACTTCTTATCTTGCGCTAATCTCTTCATCTCAACATACCCCTTACAACCTGCTTTATACAGTGTATTACAAAAAGGTACGGCCAAACTTTAAGGAAACATTCCTCACACGCAAACAAAGAAAATATGTTATGTGGAAATGTGTCCGGAAACGCTTACTTTCCATGTTAGAGCTCATTTTATTACTTCTCTTCAAATCACATAAACATGGAATGGAAACACACAGCAACAGAACGTACCAGCGTGACTTCAAACACTTTGTTACAGGAAATGTTCAAAATGTCCTCCGTTAGCGAGGATACATGCATCCACCCTCCGTCGCATGGAATCCCTGATGCGCTGATGCAGCTCTAGAGAATGGCGTATTGTATCACAGCCGTCCACAATACGAGCACGAAGAGTCTCTACATTTGGTACCGCGGTTACGTAGACAAGGGCTTTCAAATGCCCCCATAAATGGAAGTCAAGAGGGCGGTGAATCGAGGAAGTACAGTACATACTAACGAAACTAAAATGAGCTCTAACATGGAAAGTAAGCGTTTCCGGACATATGTCCACATAACATATTTTCTTTGTTTGTGTGTGAGGAATGTTTCCTGAAAGTTTGGCCGTACCTTTTTGTAACACCCTGTATATTCTAGTCTCTGTCTTCCTCTACAGTCCTTAACTTCAACTGTCCCCTCCACTAACAAATTAACCAATCCCGCATGTCATAAAATATGATCCACCTTCCTGTCTCTTCTTTTTGTAGGACTCTTCCACAACCTTCTTTCCTCCCCCGTCATTTTCGAAAAAATTTATGTCAACATGAATAAAGTTGACCTGAAAATATCACTGACTAAAGAGACTCATTTCCAATATTCAGTATTCCTTGAATCTAACATGTATAAATTTTTTAATCAACCGCGTTCGGAAAACTGCTGTATCTCTTGTCCACTAAATTCCTGGAACATTCATCTATAAACATGAACACGTTGAACGTAGCTGTTTCATCACAGATAAAATCCCTTCGCGAAATTGACACAAACTCCAGTTAGAATATAAATTGCCTCACTAAATAACGGCTTTCTTCCCGGAAAAGCGGTGACAGCTTTCTTAATATCGATGGATTTTGCGTTCACAGGCCATATTTCACCGTGTTTTCATCTCTCAGACATTTCATCGCAAAGGTTTATTGTTCTATAATAATTTTTCTGAACGTTCGCTTATACAGTTGTACTGTATTTCGGAAGCAAACTAAAATGGAGATACTTGTGTCTAAAGCAAACCCAGCCATAGGCTGAAAACTGTGGATGATGACGAATATATTGCGGTAGCACTACTTTTCACTTTTTTCTTTCTACGCATTTCTTTTTACAAATCGACGTTAAGATCTGATTCTACGTTTCTGTATGTTTTCCGGTCCTTCAGTATCTAACTGAAGAAGCAGACTGATACATCACGTAGTATAACAGGAAATGTTTCCCAACGATTCATACATAAACTATTAGTTCCGTAATTTGTATCATTTATTTTCTACCTTCCATAATGTGGTGTCTTTTACAATCACTTGGCTGATATCATTTATCAACGCAGAAAAAAGTTGTTCTCTTCTCCGCTTTTTTGTAATTATCGAGCAGAGATCCCAGTTTATTGTATTCTCATTTGACTGTTTAGCATACAACGATAGATTTAGAAGTGCATACATCGCAATCATCAAGCATTGACGCTGGAATAACGCGTGCGGCGGTGAAAATCTTTTATAAAAATTATTTGATTTACCCAGGCTGGTAGACCTTGTGTAACACATTCGCCATAGAAGATCGATGCTGCAAAACAAAGTGTTGATGAAAACACGAATACTTCTGTCACACGTCGTTTGCAAAACTAATTACAACAGAACTATTTTGTATACTGCGAACGGCATGTAGAATTTATCTGGGAATGAAAATGCCTGTCAGTGGGTCACTTTTTTTTTTTTTGTTTCATGGCTATAACTTGATTTAATACTCATGTTCCGCCTCTAAATATTTAGTTTCTCATTAAGTGATTGTTCTAAAAAAAATCATTATGGACATGAAATAGGGGAACTTATACCATCCACTGACGATATTCAGCTTAGCAACTGAGCTAATGAGAGTCAAGTCAAATTGATGTTTGGTATGTGGGAATAAAGTAAACCGTCGGTTTGAATTAGCGCTGAAGTCGGCCAATAGCTCATAGTGAAAATCAAAAGTTATTATTTTTTTAATTCTTGTTGGTTCATTTTAATCATAACCGTTAAATCAAGTTCCATATGCGAGTTACTCGAGGCAATCACCGACAAGAACTTGGTTCATTTAAAACAATTACACCGAGAATGGTGGTGTAACGGTTAGCGTTCTGGCCTCGCATTCAGGAGGACGATGGTTCGAATCCCCGTCCGGGCATCCAGATTTGGGTTTTCCATGGTTTCCCAATCACTCCAGGCAAATGCCGGGATGCTTCCTTCAAAAGGCCATGGCCGAATTCCTTGCCATTCCTTGAACCCCATCCTTTCCCGTCTCTAAAGACCTCGCTGTTAAGAGACGTTGAACATTAAACAAAAAAATTACGGGACCACAGATATCGCGTTTGTTGCGTATGTAAGTGCGAATACTGCAAAACATTTCTGGTATTCTTACAGCACAGAGGCATCAAGAACATTTTCAGTGCAAACTATTCGATGTGAATCTGCAGTTTTCGGTCTGAAGAAGTCTTGTTTAGGTAGTAACGTTGTTGTGTTAGCTGAACTATCAGGGCACGAAAAGTGCATTGAAAAATTTTCTATGCACAAAACAAACTTTATCGTTATTTATAAGTACTTTCAAACGCAATTAAAATTTATTATTCATGTTCTGAACCTATTTTCAATGCGACCGGAGTATAGACAATGAGCAAGTGGAAGAAAAGGAACAGTTTAAAATCATTCACATCAATTTATATCTGCATTAAAGGGAAAAAAGCCGTTAATTTACACAGTATTTTTGCAACTGCATCGAAAATTTGATAGAAAACTTTTATTTCTTGCCAAAATAACTCATTTATCGTAGCAGTTACAAGAAAGCAATGTTGGAACAGTTGTAAAAATTGAAGCACACAGTATTATACATTGTCATTCTAAAAGTAATGAGATATTTATCTTATAGCGTGTGGAGCCTCTATTATCTCGGCGAACTGCAGCAACCAGAAGTGGCATCGACTCTCCTAGTCTGCCGAAGTCACAGAAACGGATCTGCGGCTGTCCTGTCCTGAGGGACAGCGTAAACTTATAATTATGGCAGGAGACGCTCCTGCGGGAGCGGCTCTATTGATCACATCGCAGATATCCTAACTTTGTAGGTGCTCAAGCAGGATGAGTTGTTTTTCAGAACGTAACACAAACTCATTGGGCACAAACTGAGCCGATAGAAAGGCGTATAATCATCTCGGAACTTGAAAGATACCTTTCTTCACGTAAGTACATTTCTTTAAATAAACACTGCCCTCCCTGTACAACCCCCCCGTAAAGCTGTTATGATTTCCGGTTAATTAAATGAGTTATTTTCTAAAAATTATTAACAACAACAATAATTTTCGTTAATCATTTAAAAGAAAATTTTTGAAACTGAAAACGTCATTTAACCTTCATATGGAATTTGGTATATGCTACTAACTTTGTTTCTACCTAAAATTACTGGAAACGGATCGCAGAGAATGTGATTTCAAAACTACAACTAAAAATTTTTAGTAAGCCTTTCCTGGAAGTGTAATATAAAAATCCTGGGGTATAGACAGGCCGTCAACAGTAAATAATTGAAAATGTGTCTTCTAGAGAACGGATTTATTACGCTACTAGGGCAGAACGTCATTTGTTGATACTGTAACCAACAACAAATTGAGGCTTGTATCAACAATTCTTGAAGTCTGTCTTATAAAGAAAAAGGTGACCATCTAATTTACGAAATATTCAAAATAGAAATTGTGACAACTTATAGAAAATACTCATAACTGCTAGATCTGTAATGTGGGTATTTTTATTAACTACATTGCTGATTACTGCTTGTTTTCAGAAAACAGTAAAATGGTTACTCAACATGATTATTTTGCTGATTGGTACAGAGCAATTCTATTTACATGGTGAACCGTTATTTATGTACCAATCGTAGTCTCTGAGACATATATTCACATTATTATTTGGTAGGAGTCCTTAGTATGGAGCGCAGAATGATGTCGGCAGTGGCGACGTTCTCCTGTCGGGGTCGACTCTTCACCACGTGCTGAAGGACTCTGCAGTGAGGCGTGGAGGACACTCGCTGGCTCTGGAGAGCACACTCCCACACGCCTCTAGGTGCACAGTCCCACACAACCAGTCAGGCACCATCGCTCGCTTAGTAGTTCCTTATCGAATTAAATAGCATCAAAATAAAGCCAAAGCTTAATCAGAAAGTCATCTCTCTATCTGCGTTTTATTTTCATATAAACTATTTCACTGTGAGGCGTCCTCAAGTTTTACATATAGACTAACAACTTCCATAACATCAGCTGAAAATAGTAGAATAAACTCTTAATAATTTGTAGTTAGCCCGCTCCGTTGACTCATATGGTTGCGCAACCATGACGGTGCCTGGTGCCAGGGCCGCATTTAGGCTTTGTGGACCCATAGACTATACATTTGGTGAGGGCACCCCTATCGGCAGTGGCCCCTCTGATCGGGGCTTAAATTCGAAAGTCGGTCCAAAAAAATTTGTGGGCGACATTATTTTTTAGTTCTACTACTTGTGGTGTGTGAGCCCCCCTTTGTGTTGTGGTTCCCTAGGCTACAGCCCTATGCGACCCTGCCTGGTGCCAGGGTTAGATGGTTTCAGTCAGGGGCGGCTCCAGGGGGGGGCTAGGGTTTTTAATCCCCCCCAAAAGTATCTAGGTACACCTCCGACATTACAATTTCTGAGACTTTTTTTTTTTTTTTTTTTTTTTTTTTTTTTTTTTTTTTTTTTTTTTTTAAGCTCTACGGATTCGAGGGCCCAGGAGACTATAAATATTATCCTTTGACCGACTTAAGCATCCTCAAAGCCAAAATACACTGAAGGCAAGCCCCCCCCCCCAAACCAAAGTCCGTTCAAGCCCCTCACAAACCAAAATCTTGGATCCGCCCCTGGTTTCAGTCCAGGTGTTGGAGGAAATTTTTATCGTCAGGTCTTGACCGGCAAGGTAGGAGAGGTTGTGTTACACAGAGTTCAAAGTCTTGAATTAAATCCCCAACCTCTACGCAGTGAGTATGGAGTGAGGGCATAGGTATTGGTGATGGAGATTTGTCCGTTGAAAGGACCGTTGAGCCTGGTGGCCCACTTCTCATCCCTTGGAAGACAAAGCCTGAATGGTGGGCACCAGGTTTCACTCTCTCTCTTCTTTCATTCTGCATTCATTACCAACGCATTAGACTAAACATACACAGATGTAATCCACACAGAACATTAAACAGTTAAATAGATTTCTGTCACTGTGGAGGGAAAATAAAAAAATCTATTATGAGAGTGGAGACTTCTATCGATTGATTAGGAGGGTACTTTGAGAACGGTTCTCTTCACTTCATTATACTGACAACATATAAATTATTTCAACCGCCAACCGCTTTCCCCCACTCACACTCTATACTCTTTTCTAAACTGAAAGTTCAGAGATTTCTTCATGTATATTATACAGTTATGTTACTTAACTGCATACAAACATCTCATCGAAAATAAACTTTTTACCTCCATAGGGTACTTCTTTGGCGCTATGTGCTGGATAAAAGCAACTGTAATTTGAAGAAGTATAGTATAGCTTAGCGTATCGTTGGCAGCAACTGCGAAATATCGATCCCTCCACTTCGCCTCATGCAAGGAGTTTAACTACAGTTATGCAGGTCAAAGAGGATACTTCATTCTGCATGCTGACTGAACCTAATGACTGAACAACACCAGACTGTCGACTCGACGTAAAGAAAACTAGGTAAGTCAATTTTTATGTAAATTGAGTTATGGTTAGAGCTTGATTCAGAATGAACATACCCATCAGCTGAGAGGTTATAACTGGACGTCAAGGGATATTAGAACTGAAAGTTTTGATTTAAGGGATAAGAACCAGAGAAGTAAAGCGAACAGAGGAAAGAAGCAAGCGAGTCAATGGTAACGACAATGAATATTATTCATAAAAGAAAAGCTCAAGTATTTTACGATTTCAAAAGGGGCCCGAAATTGGAGGCAAGTAAAACTAAAAAGAAGGTGGATATCTGCATACACTTTACAAGAAAGTGTGACTGCCAAATATAGCAAAAAAAAAAGACGTTTACTATAAACGCCAACTGGCAACGTGGTTATTCAATATCCATGTTGTAGCAACGGGTAAATCTTTTTTATGTTTATCCAGAATACATCGCGAAAAAGTTCCCAAATTAAGTCGCGTCACTTCATCATTCATATCTTGGAAGAAGACACCAAAGAAGTCGCAATATTTTGTGATTCAGCTGTTGAGAACAATAAAAACTACAACCGTCTTCCGCTTCATTCATTATATAGCTCTGAATCAAATGGGTGGTTTGAAGAGGATCAAGATTACATTTCCTATGCGTGTCTATTCGCACATAGTGTGCGATAAAAATATTTGATTATTGAAGGTAGAAATATTAATTCAAACACTTGAATATTTCAAATAAATAAGTCAAAGCATCCTGGTGTAAATCATTCTCTTTCACTGTGGTTAGAATTACCCAAGAAATAGCGTTAGGCTGGAAAACGATAATGTACTGTGTACGTTCCAAAAACTCAGCATATTAAAGTAATATCTACTTGATCCAGCCACAGTCGTTTGCTGCACTATCGCACGACGTACCAAGAAGGAATGAAAACGGGCATCATACGGGCACCACGACATGGTCAATCATCGTAGGATGGCAAGTTTAAATTTTTCCCTCCAGCCTAAAATGGTATGTCACACTTCACAAAACATGTATACCGCACAATAGTTTAGCAATATTCCGTTTGTTATAACATGCTTCGAACATTTCCGTTCTTTATTCTGGGTCTCCTGTCGATTGATTGATGATTTGCAAAGCCTGTCGTTCTGGTATTGTAAACATCCTTATTCAGAGGCCCTACAACAAAATTTCAGTAATTTGAGCACCGTCACTGTGTAGGCATCACATTCAGTCCTACGTTTACTCATAATAGTTATTAAATGTTTGGGCCTGTTTCACTTCCTCATTTTTTCCACTTACAGAGAGACGTTTGCTTAGATTTCGAGCAATTACTTCTGAGGACAAACTAGATGGAAAAATCTCTGATTTCCCTGAACTTAATATGTATTGTTTTAGAAATAAATGAATTATTTTAGAAATCAGTCATGGAGATATACAAATACCACGACACTTTAAACATAAAAGTTGCTTTTTCTCAAGTTTTATAAAAATTGACTTGCCTACTTTTTTCCCTGGAGTCTTCAATTAATATTTTGAGATGATACTTTTTATTTTCTATAGAATTCTACAAATCGTCGTAAGAAGATCCTAACAAACATGTAAAAAGGCACGTTTAACACCAAAATGCTAAAAAATTTAATGTAAAAACACTTATGTCTGGCAAAATAGTGACGAGAGTTAATATAAGATTAACGATTAAGAAGAAAATAGGATAAAAATAACAGCAGGGATATTTGTAACTGAAAAAATAGCCTGATCAAAGAGAAGAGAACTATTATACATCATTACACAATCATACAAATATTTCAGAAGGATATATCGATAAAACAGCAACAGTAAGTTACCTTTGTTGATGATTTCGCCATACGTTATCGCTAAAGTCTGCATTAGCAGTGATGGTTTTCATATTCATTACACACCACTTGGATATACAAAACTAGTTCAGGATTACTATTACTTCCTCGTTGTTTTTCGGCAAAGAGTGATTCGAAACCATATCCAGTGATCAATAGCATTGTATTACACATTGGCATATTAAGTTCAATCGTTGTTTCCGAAACACTGACTTCTCACTCTTACGAAGAGTAAATTTCACATTTTCTATAGCATTTACCACCACGGTAATACGAAGTCCCTGTATGTAGGTATCCAATTGAGCGCATGACTTTCAACTGGCGCCCTGCATTTCCTAAATGCATATTTTACATTGCCCATGGTCTCTCTCCGAGGAATTCAAAAGTTCCTTCCTGCATCACGGCAGCCAGATTACAGCAAAACTGCCAGCGGCATGAACGTCTGTGTTATTTTGAGACGGCAGTGTAGGAGGGATTGTGTTGTGTTCCTAATCGCCAGATATCCTTCTCCGTTGATAAATTTTAAAATTCTGTACTTCGGCCAGCTGAGCTGCTTCAGATTTTACTTCATGTTTACTTCTACCAACAGATAAATTTATAGAACTTTTTAAGTGTTCGATTTTCAACTTTCGGTTGTTCTTTACACGCGTACAACGCCCTTAAATATTAAATATCCTTCTTTGTAATTTTTCATATGACTTTACTCTTCGTCGATGTCGTGGTCATTAAAAGTGCTAAGGAATTCATTCATGGTCTTTTGAAAGAACCGTACCGGCATTCGGTAGGAGTGATTTCGGGAAATCATGAAATAACATAATCTGAATAGTCGGACAGGATTCAAAGCCCCAATACCAGGCCGCTCGGACTCGATATTAAAGTTTAGACGGTGCTGTTTGGGCCATTAAACGCTATGAAACATGAGGGAAGTTTGCCATCCATCTATGTTTTTTTGTACTAATCTGTTTGTGTATCTCGGAGTTTTCGTGGCGAAGAGTGGGGTTGGACCCAATGCTCCGGTGAGAGAACTCGGAAAACCACGTAATAATCCAAATCAGTAGTGGCGGTAAGCCGGTACCGAGTCAAATATGGGGCCTGTGAGATACTGTTAATTATCATAGTAAGAGATAACTGTTAGCTTAACCAGATTTTGATTAATAATTGTATTATTTTATGATTTATAATAGTCAGCAAATTCGAGCCAGGAAAAAAGTAGTGGCCAGGTGATACCATGAATAAAATCCTCCACAAAACCTTAAAATATATTATAACACAGCACTCAGGTGGTTTATTAACTGTTTCGGTACGCCTACATATTATGACAATACACATTTCTACTCGAAAATTCTAAATTTTTCGTTGTAATACTGCCTTAAAATTCCAAGTTAACACATATACTTCACATACAATGATGAGCAGACTAACTTAAAGCATTTATACGTAAACATAGTACATGAAACACTCTTCACTTGTGATCTTAGACGAAAAAGACCTTTCATAATAATGTAATAGAATGTGAATATTGAGTCACGGGTGCGCGAGAAACAATGAACTGAAAAACTTTACGGACGACAGTGGACCGTTCCTTTGGATAACGTGTCCACTCATAAACATTGTTTTGTGGCGACTTCTAGTCTGTCTATACATGCCGGGAACAGGAATGGTACGGTATTCGTGACAGCTACAAATTACGGCAGCAAGATTTTTTTTTAAACAAAATTTTTAAAAAAAACTATCTTCCATAACTAGTGCAAAGTTATTATTACTAAACGGTAATAACATAAAGAAAATATTATAACTATTATTAAAATAACATTATTCAAAGGACGCTGAGGGTCCAGATAGAGAATAAATATTATCATCTGACTTTGATGGGGACTGCCGCAGGATGAGAAGACGGGGGGAAAATTCGAACAAATGTTCTGAGTAGCAAACTCTTTTCTCACATGTCGGAAAAAGACATATTGCGACGGTGTGCTGGTACTAAGTCAAATCTCTATAACTAAAAATAATGGTTTCAACCAAAAATTCCTTAATTTCTATCCACACTGCATTAATAAGAAGTTGCATATCATAATAACATTTGAAAACTCTTAATATACAGTTTCTAGACCAGGGGTAGCCAACCCAAATGATCTTGCGGGCCACTTTGGAAATGCATCATAACTCCGCGGGAAGCATATAAAATCATATATCCCCGTATTAGATTTAGGCCAATAAGACTTTTTTTAATAAAAGTGTTTTAAACCATGCAGGCATAGTTCTACCGCTAAGTCACTTAAAACAGATTCGATGAACCCCATTTTCATTTTCGCGATCTCAACAGACTTTCTCAACCCAAGAAATTTATAAAACATAACATTCATTTTAGATAAGGATTAGCATTCATTTGGCGGTCCGCAGAGAAAGTAACCACTTTTATCAGAGTTTCTATTAGCCCTTAACGGGTATCACACACCCGGGGAAAAAAATTCGTGTCTGAAAATGTCATTATCATAATTTTGAAATGTGTTGAATTCTATAATTTTTATATATTCCTATTAAATGTATTTCAAATAATTATTCAGCAATAAAAGTTTAATATATAATATATGATTTTAATATGAGTTCTAAAATTAACCAAAGATGAAGGAAATCCGAGGATGGCACCAGTTAAGGATAAAAGTTGTTCGTAATCTTGGATGGATTTATCGGAAGCTGAAGTGCACAATGTATGCAGTACTCGTACGTCAAAGTTCAGGCCGTAGCGCAGCATTTCACGCTCCCTGCAGAACGGTTCTAAATAGCGTCAAATTACTCTGACACCTGAGTTAAGTTAACAAGAGTTGGGTAGCAGCTAACACCCAACGTGACACCACAAATGAAACGTAATTGCGCACAATTACAACAGAACAGCGGTAATGCTATGCTGAGTGTGCTGCTGTGTAGAAACATTTATCTGGATTTAATACGGAACTAAATATCCTCAAAGTTTCACACTGGTTCAATTTAGTGAAAGTACAAAGAAATTGAGGGACGCGAACATTCTAAATACACATAAAAAAAATAAAAGTCTGAATGTTTGTTTTCCATAGAAATCCACACCGTTTCAACAATTCCGAGCAAATTTTCGTAATTAATCTTTTCAATACCATCCAACTGACAGCTTGATTGAGGCTTGCCTATAATACAAGTCTTATTTTAAGTGTCTTGACACCAGGAAAAATACGGGAAAATCGAAGAGGAGGGTACCATAAAGAGCGTTTCAAGATTCTATGACATCGTTTTGGAAATATTTGTACAAAGTGTTCCATCACTCACTCTTCCAAAGTAAAACATTGGGACTCCGCAGTCAAAGCTAGTATTGTACAAAGAAAAATTACATGGAGAAATTTTCCCGCCTATTTTTCAAAATCATTTCCGTCTCAGTCAAGTTTTATACATTTCGATGATTTTGTAATTTCATTTGCCGTCTGCAATCTGAAAGTCGTCTGGAAACTGTAGGTTGAACACCCGCGCCTGGATGCAGTGGGACGAGGGCCACTTCATTTCATAGTGCGTACTGTCAACATGAAGATGAACAAAAAGATTCAGAAAAGGATGATGATGTACAGACAATGTTTCCATATTAAAATAGATAACAGAAAAACGGAGGGTATTCAGTCTAGCAACCCACATAACTTTCATCGGATATGCACGGAGAAACTATGAAACATTATGAACAAAGGCCTTAAACAGGTTTGGGTCTTTTCTTCGATATTATTAAATACCTACATTGATGACAGTCTAAGAGAATGAAACACTGAGACAACATATTGGAATCAAACGTAACACACACATTAATAGTTCGCATTTTGCTTATAATCATTTCACTAGTTACGAAAATGAAGATTACTTCAAAAAACAGTTCCATAGAAAGATAAAATAAAATTAAAAAAATAATAAAAAAACATGAAAGTCTGAAAACTAAAGACAAAGGTTCTCACCGAGCGTGGTGGTGTAACGGTTAGCGTTCTCGCCTAGCATTCGGGAGGACACCGGTTCGAATCCCCGTCCGGGCATCCAGATTTGGTATTTCCAAGGTTTCCCAAATCACTCCAGGCAAATGCTCCTTCAAAAAGGCCATGGCCGAATTCCTTCCCATCCCCTGCCCCCCATCCATTCCCGTCTCTAAAGACCTCGTTGTTAAGAGACGTTTAGCAGTTAAAATATATATGTATATAACAACATCAAAGGTTCTCTGGCTTAAATGTAATCATTTATGATCAACCGTTACAATAGTCTTGAAGCTTCGACTGTCTATGTTATAACGAAGTTATAGCGAAGATTACGACTTATAAAACAAATTACACAAATTTTAGTAACTGTATGGCATCAGAAAACTGAAAAATAAGTTTTAAAAAATACTTTGTTGAAATTTTACATTACAACTGCAACGCCTGAATTATTGCATCTTTGCAAAAACTGCATTACATATCGCAGAGATGAATAAAGAACATAAACATCCAAAATGAAGTATCAGCAATGAACTACGAAAGAACTAAAGATTTATACCATGAACGAATGAAACAAATATTATAGATAGCATTCGGAGTCCGTTTGTTAGTATTGTATAGCAAAAGATTTACAAAACAAGTCACATTATCAAGAAAGGTAGGACGACCAAAAAGAAGATCAGAGGAAGTATGAACTCAGAACAGGCTTGCCTAATATTTGAAGCGTGTGAGAAGACTTATTCCCGAACAAGGATTAGGCCTGTTGAGATGTTTCGGCTTCAAGGACTACTACCATCTCCTTGGTCTACCTATACTTCTTCTACCTTTCTGTTTATATTGGTTTACTAATTTTGCTAACAGTGCATCGTCCATTCTACACAGATGGTCTCTCCAGTTATTACTATGTCGATCATACTATATATTTTCAACTCCTCTCTTACTGTCTCTTTTCTTATTAGATCTAGTCTTGTGCATTTCTCCACGAATCTTACGAACTTCATCTCCACCGCTTGTATGCGGCTTTTGTCTGTTCTCTTAATTATCTAATACTCACATCCATAGAGAAGCATAAAAACTGACATCAGTATACAGAATTTCATCTTTGTATCTCTGCGCGTCCTATTTCCTAAAGCTATAGTTATCGTTTCACAAATCATCTGATTCTTCTACACTTTATTACCAATATCTTTGCTTATACTGATATGTGACGTCACTACCAAGGTAGTTATTGTGCGAAGACTTTGGAACTCAGTTTGGTGAATAGGAATCGTACATTACCATTTCTCCTGTCGTGCCAACAAAAAAACAAAAAAGATTTATTAGGAAAGCAACTGAGGGTAAATTGCCATCAGTGCATGTGCTCAACCGCAATTAAATTAAATTAACTTTCGAACAATACCAGTTTCTTCCGCCAACGTGATTCGATCCACCCAATGCCGAAGTGTACACCAGACACCATCATGGCGTGCGACTTCAGCCATCATGATTTTACTCGGAGATCATTCTGTTTATCAAGAAATGTACATCAGTTCATGTTTACTAATAGTTTAAGAATGGGTTTCCTGTTATCTCCCATCTCTGGCAATATCTATCTAGTTCAGATATTCTTTCTTGTGTTGCGTACAGAGAGTTAGAGGTAATTGTCGGTAATGGCATTTGGGAAGACATGGGTTCAAAGCCAAGTCTGACCATCCTGTTATCGGTTTTCCTTGGTTTCCAAATATTTCAACGTAGGGTTAGTTCCTAAAAAAGGCCATGGCCAAATTACTTCCCGTTCCTTGCCAGGTCTAATAACCTCGATTTCGATGGATCATAGAGCTGAAAGACAAAAACTTAAAAAGAGTAATAACTATACTGAGTAAAAATATAGTTTTTTCTCCCGACAATGTCTAGTTGTTAGTACACCATAAATTTTTATACACAAGAGACAGCTTCGTATAAAAGGGACCTTAAGGCAATTGTGCCTCCGGGAGGTCGTACACACCTGCTGCAGTCGCCCCTCTTCGTGAAGTTTATAGCCCACCCAGCTGCCACCAGGCCACACCGCACGACCGAATAAAATGGTGGACGACAAAACTTTTTTACTACCTTTGCCAAGAAACTGGACTCCGCTTTTGATTAGATTTCTCCATCGACACTACATGGCATCCTCACCCGAAAATGCCGGGCCCACGGTCCACATTGAGGTTTTTGTGCCATGCCATGTGCTTTTTTTTTATTGAAAACTTCTATTGTCGCGTTAGACGATATTTGGAGGGGATTAAAGCATTGAGTTCACGATCTCCCGTCACCAACATGCTATAACGTGTTGCGCGAATGACATGCGCGTTGGACTAGTCACCAACATGTTAATGTTAACAGTATATCTGTATCTACAAAATTGACGCCTGGAATGCAGTGAAAGTATAAATTATACTTGTATCTTCTATATAAACGTGAATGTTTGTTTGTTGTTTTCTTCCAATGTTCTTCATACAAACACATAGTTTTTATTAGATTTTGATGGAACTGTATATGTATACTTCAAGACAAATAGAAAACCCTGTTTACGTTTCATTTACTAAAATCTAAGCCCTCTCCTAAATTCCTTCACAACCTCAACTTATTTTCTGTCAACGTTGTTCATACAGTAGTGTGACGTTCAGGCCACACTCCATGAATATGTAATATTACTATAGTCAGGTTGTTTATTATAATGGTTTATCCAATGGAATTTATTTATTATGGTATATTTATTCAAGTCCCAGATTAGTTTAGTCGTACTAAATGCGGGCGGCCAGAGATTTGTAGGTAACTTTTGGCAATTCAAGATTGCTTATTTAATGGAGCGAATAAAATATGAAGTAATAAAAATGTGTCGATGGTCAGTAAAAAATCTGAATGCCTGGCGTAGCCAGAGAAAACCGTTGGCCGGTGGCAAGAGTCTCCGTGAACACAATTGGGGTGAACTGGACGCGACACGCAGGTGCTGTTAGCTCAAGGCCAGGATGTCACCTCTGGGACACAGACGCAAGAGTGTTGAAGGTCGAGCTGCCTCACCGCGCAGCCTCAATTATAGGAGCGAAGAAAACATCACGTGATTTTGGAATACGCTGTCACACCAGTGCGGTATAGCGTCGGGGGTTACAAAAGTTAAACTAGGGCTTCTTTTCTCATGTGACATGGTTGCTGGACTGCGAGAGGCAGAGCCATCGTCTTCTTGGTGGTTAAAGAAAGCTGCGTCACTGACTACTGGGCCGGCAGTGGCCTGATGCAGTCATCGAAGATTCTGGACGAAGAGGCCGCTGCTTCCACACAGCCCGTGAGGTCGATACCTCACAGTAACATGCTGTGTCGTGATCATCGCGGAGCAGTCTGCATATGGTAATGTGCTCTTACGCCAGGCCAATGTTCATCGGTTGACCTGTACAAGGAACATGAGATTAGAATTTCAGCTCTAATTGTGCAGAATCTCCTGAGCTAGTTGGCATTTTTCAGCGAGCATTAAATTCTGGAAGCTTCTTGTTTAACATGATAAAGATAATGTTTGTTTTATTTTAATAGCAACCAGGAATATTTAAATGTGTATATGTATAACTTCTGATTGTTGACCTGTGTCGCCATGATGTTTCATAATCACTTTAATAACTGAAATACTTAGAATTCAATCATTGTTTGCTCTAATTCGTCAAATTTTAAGGTCTGGGTCTTGCTTTCTTGTACTGTTTCGTTACCTTGTATTAGAAGTAAAATGTTAAATGTACCCAGCAATATAAAGGCCAAATAAATCCTAATCATTATTTACCTGCAATCCTACACCAATCAAGATTATCAAATCATAATCACCATTACATTTAGTAAGTTAACGGAAAGTCAAGGATTTCAATAATTATAGAAAAATTAGGAATCAAAGTAGTGTCCCCAACCAACCATCCGCTACAATACAAACCGACAGTTTTTATCAGATTTCGATAGTAGTTATCACATAAACACTTCAAAATAAGGCGGCCTGGTAGCTCAGCGGTGCTTACATCCCCAGGTTTCTCTCTCTGGTCGCGGGTTTAAAACCTGTGGAGTTGTATGTGATTATATGAGCTACGCGAAGACGTTTCGTGGTTCTGGTTCCACGTTAAATGTAGGCCCCTTAGGAAATGAATTGGCCTTCCTGCCTCTGACACAATAACGTAATACATCTCCTTAGGGAAAATTCGACAAATCTTTGGTTTGTGGACTTGGTTAGAGTTTTAGTTATGAAGTGAAAACTTGTTTGGGCGCGCTGGGCGATATTTAGATGGGTAAAAATCTTATGATTTCGCGTTATGCTAATATAGTGGTTAGGTTGGCTGAACGAGGAAAGAAAGGTCACCGATTCGAATCCCCGTCTTGGCGAGAACTTTTATTATTCGTAACCCGACCTTCACCTCTTGCACAGCTTGCTGTGTAATGGGAAGTACGCCAGAACACTTAATCTGTAGATCCGTTCACCTGGTGGCACTACTGTAGCGAATCGAGCGGCAAATCCGCTACATACCGTGGGTTCTATCAACGAGACTGCCGTCGGTTCAGCTTCAACCGGCTTATGCATCATTATGTTGATAGGCAACTAGCGGTTTAATTTTACTTCTACAGTTAGCTAGACTGATCGAAGCAGGTAATGCACCTGTTACTCGCTGCTTGAGACAAGAAACAAGGTTATATAGCTAAGCAACTGTCCGTTCGCTAGTGCGGCTTAACTAGACAAGTTACTTATTGGAGGAAACGACTCACTATTGAATGCTAATACTTTAATTCTTAACTAATGACAAGGTATTCTTGAAGGAAAACACACCTATCCAGTAAACTCTATAATTTATTCTATTACTTGATAAAAACATACGACATTACATAGATCACACAATAAGACTGAAATCATGCTGGCACAAAACATTTACTTATACTCCGTTCTAGGCACATATAATCTTTTACGATGATCTAACAGTTACAAAAGACCTATCCCTTGAAATGAGTGACTTGAATGACTGACTATAAATCTTTAAGCAACAAGCGTAGGAATATCAGATGGTTCGGTGTTACCTTAATTCTTGTAGATGTTTCTTGAGTCGAAGATGGTGGTAGACACTCTGTTCAACTAGGTACAGAGCGTCGTCTGCTAGCATTAGCGGTGGAGCGGGCATCTCGCCCTATAATTGGCTAGACCATTCACGTGGTTACTCTTAAGGTTCGTAAGTGGCTTCCAGCAATTCAACACGTACCTCAGGGTGGGGACGGTAAATCTCACACACTCAGTGCTTACGAAAGGGAAACTCGCCACCCACGCATTTCCCAGGCTACGCAAGTGAAACTTTCAGCGCTCAACCTTGAAGCTCGTGTGGTATTACTCTGATAACAAAGCTCGCTTCCTGTCCGGCCGACTGGGAACCTGGCTCGCTCACCGAGGCCCACAGCTCAATAAAGACGACTGAAATCTAATAAATATTCCTTTCCTCTCCAATTGATAATCCAAAATTAGCGTCATCGCTACACTACCGGGTTAGGTTAAGGCGACTAAGACAGGGGCCGAATGAGCAGCTATTATAAACCCTGTTGCTAGGTCATTACAATCACACGGAATTGTTATTATTTAGTATATCTGTAGCTATCAGTATGAAGTGTTGTGCGTATGATATTAATAGTTTTAAGTTTTCAATTCTGTCGGAAGCCCTCAAATACTGGCATTTTTTTTAACGCCTCCTCGACGTTTAGGTCTTCAGAGGTGGAAGAAGACTGGAGACAAGAACTGGAAGGAATTCGGCCTTGGCCGTTTGAAGAAACTATCCCTGGAATGATTTCGGGAAACAATGGAAAATCCAAATCTCGATGTCCAGACGGAGACTTGAACCCGCGTCCTCCGCGATGATCTTGTACTATTTCCCGTTGTTTCTGAACTATTCGTCAGTGTAACAACGCACAACCTCCTCTTCTAAATTCTTGATTGAATATCATTAATATCAATACCTAGCTGTTATTTGTCTTTCACAGATTCCAATCAGCCTCTGAAATAACATTTTTAATCACGAGCTTAATTTATCTGGTGTTGTGTGAACTTGTTGTTTTTGTGCTGTTTCATTAATACTTTTCCAGTATAGAAAACCAGAGGTATACTGTGAAAGTGTTAGTTGACCCATTACGCGAATGACCAGAACATAGCAGACTGAATAAACACTTAGGTTCACAGACTTATTGACTTGTAACGCAATGTAACATGCTCACGCAGTGCATCAAAAAGCCACAAGCAACAGCAAAGAAAAGATGTGACCATTATGTTTTCATTGTGTGGAGTGCAATAATTATAACGCATACTTTGAAAAATTTCATACTACTGATATTTTAAGCAGTACTTTGCTTAAATATTCTTTTATTAACAGTGTAGAATCTTAAACTGTGTTCGTAACAATAACTGGTATAATTTTGCACATGAAAAATGTGATACTTCGATGTTGTATACCAGCCTGTTGCTTGAGCATAGTAAAGGACATAGATTGTGGTAGTTAATATTCTGTGCGAGATTGCTCAACTACTATAATCGCAATCTTATATCCCATACCATAGAAAGTTTGTTCGCGCTCAACGATGACAATGATACAAACAATAGAAATCACTCAAAAACAATAAAAAATAATTAATGGTGCAAGCTATCGAAATACTCTTATCGTTTTCACATAGTTTGTTTACAAAATTTTTACTCATTGTACAAATCTAAACACCATATATTCGTTATACAATCATAGACATTCACAACAAATTACTTCGTTTTTTCAATATGCGCAGAATCAGTCATTTACAGGTAAGGTAATTAATTTGAATCTTAGGGATTCTACATTGTGTAACAACTAAAAAGTAGTTAACATTAGGTAAGAGAAATAAAAAATGTTTTCAATATCAGCGGTCGTTTTATTTTTATTTTCTAAACTACTTATTAGCGGTTGATGATTTAATTGCTTCAGACACCTATGACATACACGAGTTTTTAGAAACTAGTTGCATTGGCGCTTAGTACTAAGTAAAAGTTCCAGTCACTTTTCGTAAAGGACCTCATGGGTCAGCGATACATGATAGATCGAATCGCCGCACTGCGTCTCATTCAAGCAACTCAGCAGAAAATGTATGCTGCAACGTTTCAAAAAATTAATGGCCCCAAAAGGAACGATATGGTTTCGGAATGGAGGTGCCTCAGCAAACTGAATTAGAGCATGATATTGACCAATGCAAACCTTTCAGTGAAGACTCATCGATTAAGTTGCATCTGTAAGATACGCTGCTAGGCCATGAATCACCACGTGATTTCGTTCTGATTTTTGTTACGAAAGTATATACGGCCGAATAACGTTGATAAAAATTCTTGTAAGCTCTCCAAGAGAAGGAATTAAAAAAATACTTTTAATATTGCATAATTTTAATCTGTGATACTTCTTTCGTTAAAACCCATTTGACGGAAGTAAACATTGCAATTGTCGATATTTAATTTGTGTTAATTTATGCTTTTCTGCTTCCCGACTGATTCAGATATTAAGTGAATATACAGAAGTTCCTTTAAACGGTGCCAATATTATTTAACTAAAATATAAGGAAGACTAGCTAATATCACCTTCCATTAAGCTAAAAGATTATATTTTCTCCATGACAAAATTAAAAATACACTTGATTTGTGTAAACCGAATCGTCAAATCTAAATTATATATTTGTATAAGTCAACCATCAGCAAATACATTCTTGAGTACTCTGAAAATCACATGCTACTGCAATCCATTTCTCGTCGCGCTAAGATCCCAAATCCGAGCTCACACAGAACTTGATGGATCTGCGGTAACGCTCAGTCCTGGCATTCCGGAGGACCCGGGTTCAAATCCCCGTCAAGCCATCCAGATTTCGGATTTCCATTGCTTCCTGTAATCACAATAGCTGATTGCCTGAATTTTTTTGCAGAAAAAGGCCACAGCTAAATTGCTTCCTGCTCCTTTCCCTTAATTATTACCGCCTCTAATGACCTCGAAGTCGTCGAGGTAAAATGTCCGAAGGAAAAAAAAATGCATTGAGGCAATAAAAAATTACACAAATGGCAATATGTTTGAAGTTTTCTGCTATCATCGGAGGCCTGAACGTCAAAGTAGCACAGAAAAGAAAAATGCGTAACAGAAAATTAATACCAAAACGCGAGGATTAAATGCTAAAGTAAAATTTAGTAAACGGAAATATTTTAACAACTACAACTGTAAGTACTGCATGATATGGCATAATAGTTATGAGAGCTTGTCTGCCATTGATTCCACAACAGGGTTTAATTTGCACCCACTACAGATTTGTTACAGGTATTTGTGAAAGCGGATCCTGGCTAACAGTTGTAACAAATGAAACATCCAGATTACACCGTTGCCTCCTCAAATAAACTGATACAACCATCAATAAAGTGACAAGCAAGAAGTGGTAACTCAAACAGAAAGAGATTAGACATAGCAGGCAAAAATAATGTATTACAGTTTATAAAAATATACCTTTGTACTTAAAAATCAAATACTTGCAATTCGTATGCGAGAGAAATTCCGTGTCACCAGGCTAGCCATTCCTTTTTCTTTTTTTAATGTTTGAATGGCAGTACAGCCAACTCTTAAAATAAAAACATTATTCTTATTTAGCGCTTTTCCAGACTTATTCTAGAATCGCGTTGTCAGATTGGATTTTTTTTTTTAGTTGCCACTTCCTACTTCTTGTGTTGAGAGTTTACAGTCAGGTTCGGATGTCTGCAGATGACATAATGTCATATAATGGGATAAAAACAGGAAAAGACTGTGAACAGTTGCTGCCTAAAGGTTGGTTATCATTAAAAGGTGGGAACAGAATTTCTTGTTGACGGGTTGAAGTGTAAATATCATGGCATAACGTTTTATAATAAATTCAGCTGTGCAGGTAGGAGGAAACGGATAAAAAATCCTTTATTTATTCGAGAGGGGGATGAGAGGATGTATCACAGAAGTGGGGGAATCAGGCTACAAAATAATTTGGTATTAATTAAAGGAATTGGAGGACGTACAAAGGAGAGCAGATGGATTTGTTTGTGGAAATTACCGCCGGATGCGGTCAATGATTGATATGATAAAATGGACTGGAAATCATTGGAAGAGAGGAGGAGGGTCAAGAGAGTGCTGTGAATGTACAGTATTTGACTTACTCTGTAGTAATACCTGGAAAGATATTGGTCGAAGGATTAAGAGTAATGGATGGAAATGAAAAGGTGACCATGCCAATAAGCTGGCACTCAATTTCATGCATAAGCAGGAAAAGTTTCTTTTATGGGCAAGGGTTACAGGGATTGGAATAAATTTTCAAGGTAATTGATAAATAATCTATCAAAATCGTTGAAGGAATTTAAAAATTAAATGTGCAAATGGGAAAGGTAGACATGTGGGGGAATTTCCACTCAAAGTAAATAAAATGATAATAAAAGTAATGATAGTAAAAATGGATAAAATGCAACTCGCCACCGGAGCAATAGCTCCATCGCAGTTAAATTCAATTCCAAGCTTATTCTTCTCGTTCTGCTTACGACTGGCTGCTTGGGATGTCTACTTCGAGCGTCGGAACAGTGTATTGGTTCACGGATGAGGGGAGGAGCACATGAAATTTTCGATTGATTGTGCTTTGAGATGCGCAGTTTGGTGTGTTTGTAGCGCAATACATCTTCTCACCGGTACTTTAAAACCGAGAAAATGTGTGCTGCTGTTTCTGGAGACTTGAAAATGAAACCCACAAAATCGAGATCTGACGACTGGGCAGTACGAAAAAATGGTGTCTCTTGCACTCGCTTTTTACATTGGTTCATCACTTCTCACTCTAACCTGCAGGCATTGCCGAGTAACGACACAGTAGTCCCAGCCACTTGTCGCATTATGGTAAAAACATTCCGGTCAATCTCAGATAAGTAGAATTTTCTCGTGACTTCATCCAAATCTATTTTTGGACCAATGAAACTAGCTGTGAGTAAAAAATTAAAAATAATCTACTACTTTTTTGTTAGCATGTAAATACGTTTCAGGGTTATTTAAACATATACATCCGAATGAATTTGCGTAATCTCTGTTGCATCATTAACATTTAGATCATTAACGGATACCAGAAGCAACAACTGCGTTATGTTATAAACAACGCAAAAAACTTTTTCGCTCACAATATTTGTGGCACGATTTTCTGTGTTGTTATAGTATTCACATTTAAATTTATCTTTACAATTTGTAATTTTTTGGGGGGATAGGGGTATTATCTTCTTGCATCATTAAAATTATCGTTTTACTCAGTCGACGGCTGAAGCGTTACTAAACTAAAACCATCTGCTTGTAAAATGAACCGATGGCTTTATGAAGGCGTCATATATACTTCAGTTGCCTACTGTGTTCAAAACTGAAGTTGCACGATATGTCAATTTTAAATCAGCCCCTCATCTTTTAAGCTGCTACCTCAGCACCCTAGTTGTGAAAATTTCATCCAAATCCGTTCAGTAGTTTATAAGATTAAAAACTTTGATAAAGAGAAAGATTTAATTTCCTGCTCTGTCTCAAGACTAAGTAGCTTCATAAAACTCAGATTTTAAGTCAGATTAAGAACTCTAAAAATGCGAGAACCCAGATAACATCTGTTCAGAAGTTTTTACGTGATGCCGAAACAAACGGATAAAGAGTTAAGCAGACGAAGATTCTAAATAAAATTATTTTTTCTTATGGGAGGTATAAGTAATCGATCACAATTATTTATCAAAATTATTTTCACTGTATGTACAAGGTTTCATCAAAGCTTTCCGATACTGTAGATGTTTAAGAGACATATTCTTTCCATCTACAGAATATATTTAATATCTAATTTCTTCAATATTATTGTAGTTAAAGCTATTTCATATTCATTATCAGTGATTTGAAAGTCTTTTGTTGTGATATTTTAATAACGATAAATTATTCTCTCATTTCAAAAAATTAAAATTCATGTCTATCTGATTTATTGGAAAAGATATTTCATTAGTTGAAATGAAACATCAGCTTTCACATCTCTCACAGTGACGAAAAGGGCAATAGATACCTTTTCCATGATTCAATCAACGCCTTATGCAGAAGCAAAATTGATTCTAAATATTGAGGTGAGTTCACATCTGCACATTACACAAGATATGTAATGGTTCAATTGTTAAATCATAGCACTGTTTAATGAAATTTATGCAAGACATGCGTTCTTCTTGTTTGCATTTCCCGTCTGGTTGCCGCACAAGTTCACTGAGATTTGACAGCTTGCAATCAGCTACGTAGATCTCAGGCTAGCGAGAAGTCGAGAAGGCTACTAAGATAGAGTGCTCGGATAAAATTTCTCGTACCGTGTGAAAGGAAAGACTTCCCTCCGAGAAAGAAAGGGGTAGCTCAAACTGGAAGAACTTGTTTGAGAGATCTTTGATAGGCAGTTTTAATTCGTTTACCATTCCAATGCCACTGATTTCTAAAGTTATCTTAACATTCGCGCAAAATATTCAAAGCTTAAATCATTACTAAATGATTTTCTTAATCTAGACAATTTTTTTTATCGATAATGAGTTTGCTTTGCCTTTAGTGCATTGGCTCCTAGCAGCCCAAAAAGTAGTTTAAGTTCGCATCCTGAGCTCCCTCATCATTGAAAGTGGGGGCCTATTTCCTAAAAGTTTCTTCACCATCTGTGTATAGTTTCGTTTTTGCTGGAGTTTACCTTCCTGCCAAATACAGTGATTTAATCAAAGGGAACGTTGGGAGTGTTGCTACGATTAATTGGTAATAAAGAGAAGGGTCGGTATGGGTATTAAATCACAGCAAATATTCTAATCATCTTACACCTAGTAAGATAAAGTGATTAGTCAAGCGGAGGGCAGTATTCTGTTATCATGTAATGATTAGTAGAACATTTGATTACAAAGAGAAAATCCCCAGCACAGTTCACTGTATGATCTGGAAATTATTCAAGTCTCTCCGTCGCGTTTTACCACTGTCAAATCTTGTTTTTTGGTGATATCGCTGCATAATTTGGATTTCTCTTCAAATTCTCGGTCCGTGGGAAAGGAACTGACCACCCTGCGTTTGACTAACTCTCATAGTACGCCATCTTCAGTGGAATAAAAACATCTTTCGGATTGTGGTCCAGGTTACCTGTGACTCTCATAAGTCTACGACTTAAAAAAAGATGGAAGACAGGGCATTAAAATTACAACGATTTGTTAACGTGAGGTATATGTAGCTACCGTGTGAGGTTGGCAATTGAAGTGCATATCAAGAGTATAACTTGTGAAGTGATTTTTAACAGATCATATGTATATGGAGAATAAATAGAGTATTTTCCTGGATCAGGAGCCCAAACATTTCAAATAATTACTATACATCAAGACGATATCTTGAATAGTTAGGAACGTGACTTGAAGGAGGTTAATTACATTAGACCTTCAGTTGTGTTTTTCTTGTGTTCCCGACAGTTGTGCTTCAAATGCTTTCGTACTCGGAATTTGCCTTATCATCAACGAATACCAGCCAAAGCTCAATTAAACGTTCATAAGAGCAGTTTTATGTGTTTAAATGACACTCATTATCTAAATTATCCCTGGATTCTATAATCTGCTATTAATTCTCTAGATTTAACTTGTGGATTGTTTAATGAAACATAATTATTGTTGTAATCTAACAAAAAAAAACAGATAAATGGTGTGAAATCACAGGAGTTCAGCAGGATAGTGTCGTAAAAAGACAACGTTTCGACAGCTAGCTCTGCTATCTTCATCAGGCAGATCTAACTCTTTAAACGTTGTCTTTCGACTACGCTATCCGGCTGAGCCCCTGTGAAGACTCTTCATTTCATCAGTATGCCGGGAAAGTCTCCATTCACAAAAGTAGGATATTTTGTTTCAAACATACAATATCCATTCATGACAAAGTTGAAGAGCTAAATGAAAGCTTTATCGCTGTCAGTGACCAGATATCATAGTTTGCTTTTCATGGTTAATAACATTTTGTTAATGTAACTTCATGCAGAAGAATAGTTCACAGTCTGGCCTTGTAAAACTGGTGAAACACCATCAGCAGCAAAACGTGTGTCGCCTGTTCAAACACCGCGACTAAGATTGTATCAGAAATACCTAAGTCTGCAGTTTGTAACAAACATATCTCTGGTCTAGACTCTTAAGCCTTGAATTTTGTTACTTCCTTTCCAAATGATCATACTGGTAAGAACTATTGGAATGGATGAGAAAGTTATTTGCTGGGTAGACGAATTCTTAAAAGATAGAAAGCAAAAAGTTAGAGTAGGAAATGCAGTATCAAGAGAGGTGAAGGTAAAAATGGGAGTAGCACAGGGTAGCGTATTGGGACCACTGCTATTCATTATTTCAATGAATGATAATTATTTTCATTTTTTTTGCAGGACGAACCACTTTTTAGAAAATTTTACATAGAGATATGCAGCATCAGTTTTAGTTCTTAATTCCAATGAATGATTGAGTTGACAGTTTACTATCAGCAGTTGGATTGTTTGCAGATGACATAATGCTATATAAAAGGATCAAAACTGTATAAGAAGGCTGCAGGGTGATCTGGACAGGCTATCTAGCTGGGTTGGTAAACATGGGATGAAGATAAATACAAAGAAGAGTCAGCTTATTAGATTCACAGATAAAAAATCTTTTGCTTAATTATGATTATAAGGTGGGTAATGAATTGCTTGCTGAAGACTTGAAATATTACTGTCTTGGCATAACATTTGATAACAAGCTCAACTGGGCAGCACACATTGGGCAGGTAGTGGAAAAATGTTTAGAAATCGTTCACTTTTTGGGAAGAGTGATGAGGGAATATACGAAAGATGTAAAGAAATTGGGTCGCAAAACTTTGGTCAGCCCATTGCTTGAATATGGTAGTGTAATATGGGTACCACATTTTGGGTATCTACTGCAGGAGTTGGAGCGGCTGCAACGAAGGGATGCTAGATTAGTCTCTGGAAATTACCATAGAACACAATCAGTAACCGATATAATAAAAGAGGTGTAATGGGATTCATTGGAAGAGAGTCATGGTAGTGTATAAGTATATTGGTGATGAGGCGTTCAAGGGAAAAAATGTCCATGACTACAAGATGACACTCGATTTCCGGCACAAGGGTGTGGCAAGATTTCTATTGGTTTTAGATCTATGAAAGTATTTTCCGTCAATTAAAATAACAATGTAATTTTTATTTTATTTTTTGCAGGACGAATAACTTTTTAGAAAATTTTACATAGAGATATGCAGCATCAGATTTCGTTCTCAATTTTTCTAAACTTTTGTTTTCATGATATTATGGTCTCCACAAACAAACCGTAAATTAAACCGTATATTTTGATATCATTAGGAAAATAATGACTTGATACTTATTTCAGTAGCAATTAAAAGAAAGTAGTATAATAACGTTAGAAATTGCATGAAATATCATATTTAGAAGATTGTGTAGTAGTCACCAACTAATAGTTCAATAAATATTTAGTATGGTTAACAGATGTTCTACTACGTGCTTTTGATGTTAGTAAAAAAACTGAAATTCTAATTAATTTCATTTTCAACTGATACTCGTTCTTAAGTTTACCTAAAGTAAATTATTCGTTAAAAGTTTAGTCATTATCCAAATTATAAATTTAACACGTAGAATCACTACAGCGTAAAAACAATACTATTTGAATGCGCTGGTGAACGATCCCACATTTGATTTGTGGATATACAGGGTGGGGCATTTAATATGTTTTCTGGAAATATTTCGGAAAGAAAGCATTTTAACAAACAATAACCTATATAAAAAATAATCGTACAGTAGGGGGCTACAATTATGTGATATTGGTTTTTTCACAGGTGGCGCTGTTGTCGTTACAACAAGGTCAACTTAATTCTTTTAAATGGGAACCCCTTTTTTTTTTTTTTTTTTTTTTTTTTTTTTTTTTTTTTTTTTTTTTTTTTTTTGAAGATTCCGATTCATCATGAAAAAATAAAATTGTTTGCTTAACTCACTTTTCTGTTAGCCTCACAGATGGCGCTGTAATCGCGAAAAATGATAATTCGTTTGAATATTCTCGTTTTTTGTGTATAATTTTAATTATTGTTTAAATAATTACATGTAATTTTCATTCTGTAAACATGGAAGGTAATTTTTAAGGATAATGACGAAATTGATTTTTTAAATGCTTTTTCTTACTTATTTGCAGCCATGTCTACAGCAGGTGCTCAAAAAGGTGACCATTTACTTCCAGACATTTTCTGACCCTTTGCAGAAATGATGCCTGAACAGCTCGAAGTGTGTCTCTGCTGATATTAGCGTAAGCATCACGAATACGCAGCTTCATGTTATCTGGCGTTGTTTTTTTTTTATGGCTTTCGGCATCTTAGGCCACACAGCCAGCCTGACGAATTTTTCCAGATAATTAGACACACCACAGGACGGACATGACATTCACACAGACACAACACTTAAACACCCATGCCCGCGGCCGGACTCGAACCGGCGACATTCGGCACGCGGAGCTAACCCCTACGCTACCGAGGCCGGCTATCTGGCGTTGTTGGTATTTCCGCATAACATTTTTCCTTCAGCATTCCCCAAAGGAAGAAATCTGGCGCAGTCAGGTCCGGAGAACGCGCCGGCCAAAGCACTGGTCCCCCACGACCAATCCATTTGTTCGGAAATCGGTGATTTAAAATATCGCGGACTTCATGCGCAAAATGTGCGGGGCAGCCATCATGTTGATACCACATTGTTAGGCGGTCCTGTAGAGGGACATCTTCCAGCAAAACTGGGAGCTCAGTTATCAAAAATCGGCTGTACTTTTCGGCATTAAGGTTTCCGTCGATAAAGTAAGGACCGATCAGATGATCTCCCATAACACCACACCAAACATTGACGCTCCATGGTCGTTGATGATCCACTTGACGTATCCAATGTGGATTTTCTTCAGCCCAATAGTGCATGTTATGGCGGTTAACGTGGCCACGATTGGTGAAACTTGCTTCGTCCGAGAAAAGGATCTTTGAAACGAAGTCACGGTTGTTGTTCACTTCTTGCAGAACCCAGTTGCAAAAGTTCTCTCGATTTTGGAAGTCTTCCCCATGAAGTTCAAGATGGAATGACACGTGATACGGATGGAATTTATGCCGGTGGAGAATTCGCAGGATACTTCTTCTGGAAATTCCGTTCAAGTTGTCGAGAACTTATGTGTGGATTGACTTCAACAGCAGCCAAAATATTCGCTTCGTTGTCTTCGTCTGTGACCGATCGTCCTCGAGCTCTGCTTCGTTTCACGCTGCCAGTACCCATAAATAAGTTGACAGTCCGACGAAAAGTCATGGGACTTGGATGATGCAGATCCGGATACCTCTCAGCGTATAAAGCACACGCAGCGATAGCATTGCGACCAGCTTCACCGTACACAAGAACCATTTCAACTTTTTCCTCAATTGTAAGTCGCACCATTCTGATGGAGCTACCGTCAAATCAAAATTAAGACTAATTGCCAAACTTGTCCGGCGTCATGTTTTGATGTTCCAAGCCTCGTCATATCCTTGAAAATTACCTTCCATTACAGCGCCATCTGTGAGGCTAACAGAAAAGTGAGTTAAGCAAACTATTTTTATTTTTTCATGAGGAATCGGAATCTTCAAAAAAATAGGGGTTCCCATTTAAAAGAATTAAGTTGACCTTGTTGTAACGACAACTGCGCCACCTGTGAAAAAACCAATATCACATAATTGTAGCCCCCTACTGTACGATTATTTTTTATATAGGTTATTGTTTGTTAAAATGCTTTCTTTCCGAAATATTTCCAGAAAACATATTAAATGCCCCACCCTGTATAATTTTTTTTATAAGTTGTGTAACAATGTAGAACGAAATAGCCTCATTTTACTTTCATCTGTATAAACATCGTCTCATTTCCATAACAGTGCCTGAATTAATTTTTAATTACTCTCAACAACGAGCTCTAAGAACTCCAGTTGCCCTATTATTTCTGTAGCCTGTAACAATTAAGGCATTTAAGAATCTTATTTTCCCGACAGCTAATTGAAAAACAGTTACACGGGCAATATTGAAGATGCAGTAATATATTCAACCTCCTAACGGAATTTAAACAAAGTCTGTTTGCACATGAATAATAGATTTTTTAATATTATTACGTATACCGTCCATTTCATAATCTGCATTTGAATTTGGCGGTAACTCGATTCTTCATATCATGACGGAACTGTGATGTTTATGATATTTATGAGTCGGGTATAATAATCAACACAGATTTCGACTCTAAGCTATATCACGCTGTTCTCCTGATATAACGTCCCCTGGGTTGTTTATGGTCACGTATACGACATAAAATCCGATCAGTGTAGCAATCTGCTGAGCGCTGACATCCGCAGTTATTTCTCCATCCACTGGACAGAGGGGACTCGTATTTATGATACTGACTCTGGAGGCGATATGGCCGCCAATAAACGCCTGCAAGATGGATGCCATAAAGTTGATGTCTCCGCGACTTCTTGGCGTTCGTTTTGCAAGGAAATCATCTATTTACTAGTGCTTTTTACGATCCACATACGAGAACAGTTAAAGACGCTTGTAGCCGATAAGAAACATGTTAATGTCGGTACGTATATGAATATTAAAATTTTAAAGCCACGCGAATTTTAATTTCAACTGCATTTTTGATCATGTTTATAATAAATTTATCACATAATGTTTGAGATCAGGTCTGTGGTTTTACAGTACATTAGACCAGTAATAAATATAAGGCTTTACAGATAAAAATTCCGGTAAACTTATTGATTTCGGTTCTGAGTTGGAAAACGCCCAAAAATCTTATTTTATGATACTCGATATTTATTTGAAAGCATCTGTGTCCTACTTATGACGAGGAAAATTAATATTACAGACAACTCTACGTTACTTTTTAGGGATGGTACTTAATTTCATAATCATAAATTCACTTTATTTTGGATTTTGTGTTTGGATGAAAGTATTACATATTTGCACTAGATCGAATCTGCGCAATCATTGGATTTTTTCGTGCAAAATGAATATAATCAATTTCGCATTAGAATTTGAGACACGCGTATCTTCTTAACAAAATCGTAACGTCGGGAAATTCTTTAACTATCAGTTAATGTAAGTTTGATTTATATTCTACTGGACTTGAATATACAATTGTGATCACGATTAAATAAATAAGTGTATGTATTGTAGTACAAACGAGGAGAACAATTCTAATATGGGTAAGTTCTGTGTCAAATATGCAGTAGATATCTAAATTCATGCATGGTCCTTAAATCAACAGGAGTGTCGAATTTATGTTTCTCACTAAAAATTGAGCCTTAATCATTAACTGAAAAAACCTTCGTGTCTTTAAGAGCAATTCGTTTTATATGCTCTAAAGACGGTGCCAGAAACGTAAAATTGTGAAATTGTGTCGGTCGTTAGTACACACAATGTCACAGCAGTTACATCGTTGGCAGATAGTGTAATCCATCACACGCTAAGTACTTCATATAAAAGCGACAAATATTACAAAGAAAAATTTTAGACGCTTTTTTTTAATTTTTACCAAGCGATTTATTAGTGTAAAGTTGTTTCTCCGAAACTACAGTATCTCCAATGGGCTGATGATTTATGGGACCAGGAACGTAGATTGGCACCTATGATATCCCAATAAAGTCAGATATTGTTTCCACTTGGGCCAGGCTCCTTCTCTCAACTTTCCTATGAATCTTCTTACGTCAGCTCTAGTTCTTTTCCAAACCTGATTCTATTTTACCAGTGGGATGGGAAGGGCGTTAACTACGGATACAAAATGTGTCGAATTTAGAAGCGCATCTAATTCAAATTGTCAAGAGCAAATGCAGAGGTTGTACTTACAATTGACTTGCAACTATTGTATTCTGCCAAATGGAATAGAAATATTCAGAATGCAGAAAATAACATTTAAATGTACAGTTATTAAATACTGTTTGCAAAGGCTTCGAAAATAAAGAAATTCTTAATGTGTCGACAAAAGCAGCACTTACCTCACACTTGTTGGTTGCGTGTAGTTGAACAAATGGTTACCATTAACGGCAATTATTAATACCTGACGAAGAACGATCTGTTAGCATGCCAGATTAGCCCTTTTCAGACGCACCGAGGAGAAATAACAGCATGGGAGGTCATTATTCTTACGTTACCTTTCACAGTGCTTCCATATTGTGCGCAGTTTCTCCCACTGGTGCTCCCGACTGATGGAAGCAATCTCATAGTAATAACCAGAGCGATCGCATTACAGATGGCGCAATTAGATAACGGCGAACAAGTTAGCTCGAGCCCGATGACAGTTCTCCTTACCAGCTATATTTCATCACAAGTGACTCCTGTTAATAACTAGTGTCAAATGTAATTTTACGTAATGTTAACAACCTGGCTGAATGTAAATAAATATCTAAATGTTGAAATTTTTCTATTCTTCTTCGTAATTTTGCCAGAAATGCAGTCTGAATTTATATCTAACCACTGTTCACATAATACTAATCAGCCACGGTCATATGTGGTGTAGTGAGAAATTTAGCTTGAGACCAAATTCAATGTTTCATTATTTGTTCTAAAACACTGACCAATCTTGACGCTCTACCGTGGCATTCGGAATTACGCAGGTCGAATCCTCGTGCGGCTATTCAGATTCTGGTTCTCCATGGTTTCCCGAAATCGCTACAGGCGAATGTTGGGAACGTTTCTTCAAAAGGCCATGGATGACTTCCTTGCCATTCCTTATCTACGGTATTCTCCCCTCCATAATGGCCTTTGACGTCGAAGAGGCATAAAGCCATAAAAAAAAAACATCAGCCATGCCTGCGTTGTTGTCTTTATAGTAATTTGAATCTTCAGAACTGGAAAAGATGTAACTAACTGAGGTAATACTCTTTAAAACCAGAATGTTGGTATCTTCAGTCATAATATTCTTCTACAAATAAATATTCCAATTTCTTCCAACAAAAAGAAATAACCTTGCAGTGTTGGAGAGCATCTATATCTATTGTTGTTTTTCCTTACTTGTCAGTGTTGTAAATATGCATATAGTATGGCAGATTTTATTGTCCGTGAGTAACTAATCTGTGTTAAAGTCAATGTCCATATGGTCCTAAATTCACGTACGCTACACAGATTTTCACAAGGCAGCCCTCAGGGAACGCTGAAGTTTCTACAGTTCCGCTATTATTATTACTTCACGATTCACTAAAAGTGATGGAGGATGCGTTGCATCTATCCTAATGTGTAATGTGTAATCGGAAGGGAATTACAGTACATGGTGGGAAGCACCCATCCCATAGGCTATTTTGAGAAAACATTCCGTCATTGAAAATCTAGATCAGGATGGCCGGAGCGTTTTATCAACACCTATTTCTGTCAGATTCTAAGTTTCCTAGCTCGATAAATCCTTCCTATTCCATTCCCCAAACTCTCTTAGAAAATGTGGGTATAGAAAAAAATCGGTTCTGGCTCTGATTTCTCTTTCTTCTTTTCTCGGTCAATTCTAGAGATGAATAATGCTAGTACTAGTAAAACATATTCGCTGTCATCCAGAAATGGTTTTTCATGAACCGATCGATTTGCTTCTGACGAGAGCAACGCCTAAGGTATTCCAGAGCTTCCTAACCCAATTTCTTCAACATTGCACTTACGCTCTCCCTCCAGCAATATACACCTGTCACGAATGGGACGAGTCTTCTTTGGATCTCTTCCAGTGCCGCTATTAACCCCTTTTTGTGGCGTCGGTCCCCTCCGTACCTAACATTGAAGAATAATATTCTATGTGAGGTCGCGCTAGTGCTTCGCATGCAGTCAGTTTAAATTACGACCTAGGAATTGGACCAAACAGTTTGCTTTCCCAAATACCTTCTCAATACGTTCATTCCCCAACAAATTTTTATGAATTGTTACTCCTAATTATGTAGCAGAATCTACCGTACTAAGGACGGTATCCATATTGACGTGGAACACAAGTCGTCTCTTTGTTGCTATACGATCCTTACATGGCTTTTATCCTACGTGTGAGATGATAATTACGCTGAATGAGAACGTCAATTACAGTTCGTTACAAGGGATCGTCAGATTTGTTAACCTAAAGAGTTTTTTTTTTTTTTTTTTTTTTTTTTTTTTTTTTTTTTTTTTTTAATCAAATATTTCACCATTCGTAGAAGCAAGTCAGAATTAGAGCTGTAAAAGTAACGAGAAATTCTGTATCCGTATGTTTTCGTTACTAAACCAATCAGTATCCGTTACTTCCGAATCGTTACTTTTGATACAAACAACACTAGCATGAAGCATCGCATCGAGTCGCGTCGCGTACGGGACGACTTCGTTACTATCGTATCGTTTCGTACTCGTTACTCGTTGCATCGAGTCGTGTCAAATACGGGATGACTTCGTTCGTACTTGGTAAAGTTTAAGTAAATTGTTTACTTAGTAAAATAAGTTTATGTAAGTTGCTCGTTTGGATAAAACTTAAAGTAATTAGCACATGGATCTTACGGAAAAGCTCTGAATGCAAACTTGATTTACTGTGATGAATATTATATACGAGAGAACAATCTAATTTCAAAACAAACACCTGTTTGCATACAAAACAAGATCTGTGACATATCTAGTGACAATAACTAATGACGGTTATTTTTTTAGAGTAGCTTACTCAAAACTCTGCATACAAGTCTGATGTCATAATGGGACATTTATTTAACGAATATTATAATTTCTTCAAAGTATTTCTTTTTTAAATAGGAGGTTTCGCCACTGTCGTCCTTTACTGTAAATTTTTCAAATTTTTGTGATTAGATTCGTAATTCTTGTTGCGTCGTGGTTACAACAAACATTAAACATCAAAGCCAGTACCGCAGTTATCACTTGGATTCTACGGTAATTAAAATTCCTTGATTGCTGTGTCACATTACTGAGCACTGGCATGAAGCATCGCATGAATGACTTCGTTTGTACTTTGTAAAGTTCTAGTAAATTGTTCACTGAGTAAAGTAAATTTAGGTAAATTGTTCGTACATTTGATTTACTGCATTGAATATTGCATACTTCAGAATAATACCTAATATCACAATCGCAGCACACTTGAATGAACTAATTTCAAAACAAACATCTGCTCATTCAATCGCTGGGCGAACCGTTCCAGCTCCAGCATGACGTATGATACGTCGTGTTCGTTCGTTTATCGAATCAAATTGACATCTATATGACAATTGCGAGTAACGAAACATGTGGGTAACGAAATGAATTTTTGAGTAACGATTCCGTACTTGGAGTCAGGTAACGAATCCGTTACTCAGTAACGAATACATACGGTTAGTTACAGCTCTAGTCAGAATTTATGTAAAGCCGACGTATCCCCGTCCGGAGAAATATTTTTTTCCCATTTGTGCTTTTGCTACAAATTGCAAAATTTTGAAATTATTTTTTTTCAAAATATACCACCTCATTATATTACACGTGTAAATCAATCGCAACATATCCCTTCCGGGCTGAATGAGGATGAGTCTACGTTTTATTACGTTCTGGAAACGAGTGAGGCGATTTTGATGAAACTTGACACACATGTTCCTCACTGGGCAACCAAAGATTCTCCAGTGGTAAATCAACCGAATCGGTCCGGGCAATGACGAGTGCTTTGCTAGTTACATACAATTATATAATAGAGAAATAATTATGAAGATTTTCTTCGTCATTCATAGCCAGACTCAAAAAAACTTTTGATGCAGAAAAGAGAGATTGCTAAAAGATTTTTCCAAACAATTGGATTTCCCTTCAGCAGCAACTGCACTACAGGCTCGTTTTCAGAGCTACGGTGGCGTCGGAACTAAAGGTGGGAACTAAATCTGGGCTGTGCGATTTGAAATTTACGACATTTAAATGGCAAAAAGGGTAAACGAACTGTGTTCCCGAAGTTGCTAGCCCGTTCCCCAATCTGTATAACAAATTTCAGCTCCCGTCAAGACAGTCGGCCGAGTACACAAACCAGCTACATGCATTATTCAGTAAGCGCCGAGGTTAGCGTCACGTTTCTTTAGGCTCTGGACTTCCCAAACTTACGCCTCCTCCCGCCTGATATCAGAGTAAAGTTGTCGGCAGAAGCTGAACAACCTACTAAATTTAGAACGACAAATGGTCGCTGCATTTTTTTCCATGCCAACGATGCAGAGAGTAAAAAAAACAAAAAGGAATCAGAAATTTGAACATGATTAAAATTAAGTAGAGAAACCAGCAAATATTTACTAAGCATCGATTGCAACAGTAGTGACTCTTGAAGAAAGTAGAGTTATTTATATGCCTTTATAGCGATTAAATCTGAAGCACGGTTTAAACAAAATTTATTCGAATTTATAGCAAAGAACAAACTTGTTTCATACAGCTAAACGGAATGTAATCATAATCCAGGCCATCACTTACTTCTACGCAATCTATGGCAGTCACTTTATTTCCTGCAAATACTATTGCGCAGAGTTTTAAATGATATCGACACAATGTTTAATATGTAGGTACCTGCCTCTCGATTGTATCTGTTGCGAGACAGAATTCTGGAACGAGATAATTTTCGAAACAGATATTTCTAGTAATAATAAAGCAACCAATTCTGCCTGTGTTTCATCTTTATTCTCTTGAAATTGAACCTGCCATACCCTGATTCCTGAATCTTCCAATCTCGCTGATATTTATCTGTATCCTCTGGGCGTTTCCAGCTGTATGTCCTTGATTGTACACGATTCTTAAATATTACATTCTCCACGACGAGTTTATATTTTTGACAAAATTCTAATAACCTGCTTCCTAACTCATTTCTTTTCCTAGGTCAAACAGTATTCACCTCTTTCCTTCTCCCTCTTCCGCATTTAAGCCATTCATGATTATTAGATTTTCCTCTCCTTTCGTATATTGGATTATTCCTTCTATTTCATTATAAATTTTTCTCTATTTCATCATCTTCCTCCTGTGATGTTGGCATATACACTTGTACTAACGTGGTTGGAGAAGACTTAGTTTCTACCCTAATCAAAATAAGCCTGTCACTAAACTTTTAATAATAACTCACTCGTTCCCTACTCTTTTGTTCCCTAGAAACCCATATTGTTACTTGATCAACAGCGCTTCACCACTCATATCGAAATCTGTATGGAAGTATGAAACTTGGATGGCTCCTAGCTTGTCTGCTGGGCGGGAGTCCGTCTGTTCGATCACCACCGTGGGCTGTGTCACGCGTGACCTCTCGCTGACTGAGGGCTGATCGATGACTGACCTGAGCTGAACCCGCGGGCGCAGCGCAGCCAACCAGACACAATGTGCAACAGGTGGTGGCATTTCAATACTACAGATATCGAGCCAGATATCAGTTATTCCTTAATTTGGAGTGTTTGATACTGGTTAAATTTCATAAAATTACATTTATACCTGCAATTTTGATTTACTTGTACCTTTGTCTGGTTGGTAAATTGAATTTGACTAGATATTGCGTCATCTTGGAGGTAATCGTTATTCAAACAAGAAAAAAACACATTGAAGTTACACGATGGTTCCACAATCGCAGCACTTGTGTCTTGGTATTTTAGCTGTTGATTTTCGAATAAATCAGTGACAAGGAAAATCAGCTGATATAACTACGTCTAAGGTTTTATTAATTATGAAAATTCATCTGGAGCTACCCAAGCGCATGACTGACAACATTTTGCGCTTACGACCATGTAAAATAAGGACAAGCTACTACCAGGTAACACTTACAGATGAAAAAATTTCTGTGAATTCTTTTTATTTATTTATTTATTTATATGCTAGAATAAAATGCATTCCAAATGAAAAACTTTGGTTTGTGTAAGCACTGGTTCAAAATTCCCTCTAAGCTTAATCAGTAAGACCTCTTATTTGTTTTAGCTGGCTATCAGATTATTCATATTACGGTAACACATTATCAGTCTTTTTTTTTTTAGTTAGAAATAAGTGTCATAGTTCTTATGTTCTGTTACAGCAATAATACATATTGATAAAAAATGAGTGCCATCTTATCTTCTGGCAGCTGCAATCTACGTTTTGTTGTTACTATGCATCACTTCCTGTTGGATTAATATTCCGTCATATAAATTGCATTGTCAGAATATTTTTCTTTGTTAGATCTTGCACAATATGTCACGTAATTAGAATTAATATAAGAGGCTGTATACTTACCAGTTGCATGACTAAACTCCTGTCCTATTTATTTTCCTTACGCTTCATTTACTAAAATCAACTACATACTTTCCGTTTCATACATCACAGGCGACCTGGGGAATTAACCCGTTACTAATTAAAATGGGAACGATACAGTAGCTACATTAAAGTGATAGCCAAAAACAGACGTTCAACTATCATTCTAGGAAGAAATCGTATTGGCGTCTAAACGTTGGTTTAGTTCAATACTTCCTACAGTAAACTCTGTAGGTTACTTAAAAATAAAAAATCTTGGTGGACTATGACTCAGTACGACTTGTTATTAATCTCCACTCTATGTAAAGGATTGAATTAACTTGCTTTATGATTGGTGAAAGTCATCTGCATTGCATAAGAGACTTGGATAGGGGTTTGAGCAGAAACCACATGGAAGGGAAGCATTTTATCGTAATTACCGTAGAATTTTCGAACAGATTCACGAAGTTATTTAGTCGCTTTAATTCGGAGCACGTATAACATCAAGTCTTTAAGGATAGTGTTGGCAGACTTTAGCAGTCAGCGAGGATAGATGACGATCAAATAGGTGGACTTGAGACTGGCAACGTGTCACTTAGCTTTGCTGATATCGCACCTATTACACCGAGCATTTGGGAGGTTATTTCATTTAAGCCAATTTGGACACCTTTCTCTTATGTATACGCTATGTCTTCCCATCACTGAAACACTTGTACTCAAACTTTTAACTTAACTTAACTGAACTTTTAACTTAAGTTTTTGTGTGTGATAAACTTTGTGTTGTGTATCACTCTAACTTCCTGAATTTCCCTGACGACGTGTCCGACACCCACTCGTATCAAAACATTAATTAACTTCTTTTTTCTCCATGAGAGACTCTGACCTAATCCTTGCACCAGGTCTTGTCTCAAGTGTCTGACCTATGGTGATTACGGCACGTTTGGGTGTCAAATATATCACTCGGTACCATCGTGCTATTTAACTACATCGCGTTAACTCTGGTTTGTTGTTGTGATCTAAACTGGATATTGAAGCTTCTTTCTTGCCATCGCCTCACATCTGAATTGATCCATATATCCGTTACTTCCACTCCTACGCTGTTTCCTTCATTATTTAATTCGTAAAATACGCCATTAAATTAATTATCTCTGTTTTCAACAGCCAACAACTATATACGAATTGGAAACTAGTCAGGGGCGGATCCAGGGGGGGGGGAGCTAGGGGGCACAATCACCCCCCAAAAGTATCTAGGTCCACCCCCGACATTGTAATTTTGGAGACCTTATTTTTTTCTTTTTTTAGCTCTACGGATTTGAGGCCCGAGAAGGCTATAAAGACTACCCCATGGCCGACTCAAGCCCCCCCCCCAAAAAAAAACCAAAAATCCACTGAAGGCAAGCCCTCTGAACCAAAATTAACTCAAGCTAAGCCCCCCCCCCCCAAGTCCACTCAAGCCCCCCCGCCCAAACCAAAATCCTGGATCCGCCCCTGAAACTAGTGTAGTATTTAGAAATGACACCTTTCATAATTTTCTACATAATAATAACTGTAATATTCCTTACTATCTGAAAGAAAGACGAAGAATGAGAATGATGGTCCTAGAAACAGCATATAATAACTGTGTGAGATAACTGACAACTGTAAAAATCTTCTTTCGTTTTCTCTACGATCTCAGTTATACTAACTCAACCAATAAAAAAAAAACTTTCTTTGTTCAAATTAATTTATTGAGGAAAAATGATTGTAAAGTGGTGTCATACCACACTGAATCGCATTAATGAGAACAGTAAATGTAACGAAATTAATAAAAAACAAACAGATAAAGACCATGTCAGATAGTAGTACTGTACGTAAAAGATAACTAAATTTCAGATCCTATAAACGATAAACGTCATAAGTCTCTTGCTCAATTTGTCAGAAGATGTGTGAGACAAACTGAACTGGCAGACTATAAAACCAGTTCATTATGTCTTCATCTGTTGAAAGATAAAGTGAAAAAAAAAAAAAAACATTCAAAACATATCCTGTAACGAGAGAATCTGAACCGAATTTCAAAGAAATCTTTATCCGTATAAATTGGACCGAGGAGATGGATCTGTTGGCTGGCGGATCAAATTTTCAGCGAGATGATGGATGGCCGATGGATTATTTATTTTTACCGTTTCCTGAAGCAAGTCGATCACTCCAAATGAAAGTCGTTGTAGCCATGATTGTATTTTCTTGTTTTTACTACATTCTATATCCCTCTTCGTGAGCAGAAAAATTGCTTCCCAATTCCCCTTCTAGAAGTCTATGTAATCTTTTCCCAGTACGATATGTTTGTATTTTCCACTGTGCTAAAAAGGGCGCAGTTTTTGAATCTGACATAATGCTTACTCGGTTCACTCTATACTGGCGGCTCAAAGCCATCCTCCACTTGCCCCGCTCCTCACCTCACCAACTTCTTCCATCACCTACATCTCCAAACAGACCGCTGTGTCCATTCTAACACATAAAAATTTTCTTTTTTTCTCTCTTTTTATCTTTTTTTATTAAAATTAATAATAGTACAACCAATTAATGCCTATTTAAATGAAATGAACTAAAATGTGATTTTTTTCTGGACTTTAATGATATTAGTGGAGTTTTCCTCATATAAGGAACCTAATTTCTTAAAAAGTAAATTGTCAAAACCAGTCCTCTTGTAGCTACTTTCATTTATTTATTTTTAAATCACCTGTGTCGCATTAAATTGGTTTAAAATTGTCAAGAGAAGAAATGGGTATCATTCAACTAAATTTATCGGATTTACTAAACTTTCCAATTATGAAAAGTGTACTGAAAGATAAAATAAGAAAATGAAAGTCTAGTTCAAGATAAGGAAAGTTAAAACAAGATATTGTAATTTTTAAGTAAAAGCTAGAAATCGTTTCCGTAAAAGTAGAAGAAAATTTTGAAAAAGTAAAACGAATTTTTGTAACAATAGAACTAAATTGTGAAAACAGAATCTGAGAAGGTGGATAAATGTAGAACATTAAGAGTGTGAAATTGTCTGCAGAGCGATGGAGCAACCCAGGGAGTGACTATTTCTCTCTAGTGAGTCCCTACTACCACAGGACAAATGGAAAATTTAAGATTTTCTGATCAAGGAATGACTGTGAGACGCCGAAGAAACTATTCGGCAACTTCACAAATGTGGTATGGGGTAAAGTGAATCATAAGAACTAAATGAGGCACTGTCACTTCTTGAAGAATCAGTGCCTCCAGTTTGCATGAGCGTCCAGCATAAGCAGCAGACAAAAAAAAATATGAAGATGTATTTTCTGACCAACATGAGTTAGCTACCTGGGTGCAAGATCGCAATCGGCATTTTGGGTTGTGGTGTAACCGTGTGCAAGGATTGTTGACACCTGTTATTACAGCTCTTAATTTCTTAAATATTTGCATATCATTTCCTTTCTTAATTCTGCCAGGGTGCCATGAAACAGGTGCTTCCAAAATTTACTTAAACAATTCACATTTACAGATATAATTGTATTTTTTATGGGAATTATAATCATCCACGTTTAAATTACTTTGAAACTAACGAAACTTACATTCATTAACACACATAGAAAACAAACAAAGGTTATATGGATTGTTTAGAAGAAATAAAAAAGGAGTCAACATCTACATGATAATTAAAAATGAAACATTGACTAAAGGAACAATGATATTGCAGACACTAAAAAGATTTGCTGCTAGCTCAGTTAACACTCAGAATAGCACACTAGTTCTTATCTCTGTGATGTGTATCACGGGTTGGCTTACGGGTTCTAAATGCAGCACCCAGAAACAGTCCTGACGCAGTTTGTTTTTGCGGTCTGAGAGTGTAGCATCGTCCGAGGATCTTCTCCTGAACTTTCTGCACCTCATTCACACAAATGTGGTACTCGACGCACTGTATTAACAAAATTAAAATAACTTTAACTTATGCGCAAACATTCGATTGACACATGCTCTCAACCGGCAAGATGAGAGTTTAACAAGAGACAAAACTGGAGGTCCGTCGACGAAATCAGAATCTTTGACGAGTGGCAGAACCAGTGATCCTTCACCAACTGGCTTTTCCAAGCGTCGCTTTTAACCATCAAAATTTCGTTTCCTTTCCACAACAGAGATCCACCAATACCAGGCAGAAGAAGGCGGGGTTTGTCCGTTTTTTTATGAAAAATATAAAACAAGTCTTACTTTGTAACAACTAAGTAATGTGTTTTCATTCACTCTTCCACACACAGATAAACGTTACATGGCCTCACTACCCTGCGGACTGCGAGTGTCAGAGTACACACAGCTGTTCGCGTATGTGCTGTGAGCCGCCCCAGGCATTCAGTCGCTGAAACATTACTCCTTTTGTCCAATGCACACCTGCACTCCCAGCCACTAGGGCTATGCGGTCTTGAGAAATCCACCCTGGATCGCATTCCCGAGATATTTGCAGCTCGCAGCTGCTTCCAGCCATGGAGGAAGGAATAAATGGAGACGACGCAAGGGACCTTCAACAAGCAATGGAGTGAAACCGGGTACAGAGAAGTGGGGTGGGGAGGCCGCCATATTGCTTGGCCGTAGAAATACAGGGAATAGGCAAAAAAACCTCAAAGGAATCATAAGACAACCGTGGCACCGCAATTTGATGATAGATTACTATTTAACTCGACGAGACACATCAAAAATGAAGAATATATATATATATATATTGATACACTGCTTATTTTTCGAGATAATCTGTCTCAAAAGTGTGGTTTTTTGGGTTGAAATTCAGAAGAAACATCTCCCCAAAGTAAAATTTGATGATAGATTCTTATATAATACGACGATACAAATCGAAAATAAAGAATAAAATTTTTCGATATCTCGCTTAGTTCGCGAGATCTACTGTCTCAAAAGTGAGGTTGTTAGTTTATGATGCAGACTGGACCAAAAAATAATTTTGCTGCACATGCAGATTGGATGTTTCATTTTTTTATTTTTTTTTCTTAATCCTCGTGGTTAGATCGAAACGCGGCGTGGACCAGAATAAAAACGTCACCAACGGCACGACGACTGTAACTAATTTTTGATAGTTGATATCTAGAGAACTAAGGGGATATGAAAAACCTTTACTCTTGATTTTTGATTAGTTTCGTCAATTTACATGAGAATCAATCATCAAATAGCATCACTATGGCCATAATAGTGCTACCCACCTCAACACATAAAATTCAATTTAAACTACAGTTCAAACTACAACAACATTGGCAACATCAGGATCCCTAGTTCACGTAGCATAAGTTATCACAACTAATTTCAACATATACCTCCAGTATAAACTGCAATTGAACTAACACACGTGCAATAAAAAATTCATTGTATCGCGATGTAAACTTGACCTGAAACTCAGCAGCATAAGTCAATGATTAGAACTTTTAAAAAATGAACGCTTCAAAAGACCTGAGCTTACTTAGAAGATATGGTACTGTTAGTGGCCTATATAATTTTGCCAGCAAAATCAGTGCATTCGTAAGTCAGAAGCTAACAACTAATAATAAATAAATTGTTTGTTCTCTTCTGGTACACGCCTCATTTCAACCTACCAACATTTCCATTAATATTGCCGCTTCAAAATCAAACTATGTAGACACACCTAAACACATGAAACGCATCGCGAACTACATTTCGGGTAACGTCGTTTATTTCATCACGTTTAGTAGTTCGCACAGCACATATTATCACAATTAATTTCATCGTACACTTTCAGTGTAAACTGAAACTTGAGTAAAGCATGCAGAATATCATATTCACTGTGTCGCGATGTAAAGTTGACCCGCTTAAATTAAACTTTCAACACTTGTCTACAATATGGCTACCTTTTCAGGTGCAAAGTAGTAGCATATGCTAATTGTCTACACTACACCAACAAAAATTTGAGAAAGATGCGTACTCCCACTTTCACTTTTAAGTGTAGTGAAATCCTTCTTCCACCAACCTATTTGGGTCGGAATGACAGGAAAGATAAAATTAGAGAAATAAGGTGCCGCACTGATTCTTATATGAATTCTTTTTCCCTCGTACCATTAGGGATTGGAATGCACAACAAAGAAATTAGCTTTGGTGCTGAGCACTTTCTGCCACCCACAGTTTTGTGAATTGCAGAGTATATATGTAGATGTAGATGTAGATCCTATTGGGAGCAATGAATAAATTTATAGCGATAGGCCCTAATGTTGCAGTTACCTATCAGATACTTCAAGAACAATTATTACAATGTGACTTACTTGGGACACATTATTCCAGGTTGTTTCCTATCTTATCTGTTTGTGCAACCCTATGCAACACAACTTGGCATCGTAGAAAACTTTAGAATATTAGAAAATGAAATATTCTCAGCAGCTGACACAGTGCAAACAGCCAAATATTTTGGGGTTCCTATTATGTCCGCCACGCATGCGCAGTAGGAGACATGTTTTTATATGAGGTTTCACGGATTTAGCGTTATTACGTCTCCATATATTCCTTCCTCCATGCTTCCAGCAGACTTGGCTAAATAAAATTGTTCCTATGGCTCTTTCAGTAACAATTTAATAACATGAAGCGTCCCGAACAGAGGACTGCTTTGGGGTGTACTCTCAAAACCCTCTAAAAGAGGAGCGTTGCAAGTATACTTGGCCACGAACACGTAAAGAACTTGTTGGTTACATAAGAAGTTTGGAATTGGCTACCTGATACAGGACAATCACGTAGTCATCAGTTGTTTTCAATTTTTATTCTTAAACAGTTGTGTCTGCGACTACTTCCACAATAAATTTGAGATGAGGCACTAAGGTTTGCAAAAAAATACGACGGAAGAGATTTAGAAGTAATTTTTACAGACTAGTGCAGAAGTCAGCTGGATTAAACGTTCTTTATGATTAATTTAAACCAAAATAAAAGGAAGTATGATATCGCGGGACTCAAACCGAAAACATTGGCTGAATAACTACGACAGCATTTTTAGAGGAGCACAGATGAAAATTATGACCTGGCAGTCTAGTCTACGAGCAAAAAGGATGGTTGGCTCTATTAGTGACAAAGTTTTGTGAGCTAGTGAATTCTAGCTTTCTTAGTTTAGCTTAAAGCGATAATCCTACTAGTAAATAGAAACTACTCCTTAAAACGTAATTCACGGATAGATGAAGAACTTCGAAAATAATCCTACAGTCACGAAATGTAAATCACAGGTTCATAGATCCAGTGGCGGACAGCTTGTTGCTACAACATCGTTGTGTGTGACCCACATTAAAGAGGGAGAAGTAGACAATTGAACAGAAGACAGCAATTATATTAATTTTTTTTTGTCACTTTATATTGTGGTATATATTGATGTGTTTTGAGTGCGGTGACATTTCTGGTGAACAACTATGGAGTACTACATTTATACAAGCGGTATAATTTTTGGTAGAATTTAGCAAATCACTGCTTTCACACAATAGTGTAGAATGCAAATACAGACTTGATAATATCATAAAAACCCGCATAAATACAGTAACTTGTTTTTATTTTTTATTTATTTTTTTAATTAGAGAAGAAAATAAAAGAGGGTGCAAATGATGTAAATGGACTCTAGAACACATCTATTTAGACACCAGTTTTCCTCGTTTACATAGTCGGCTGTAAACAGTCGACAAATCTCATCCAATTCTGGCATTTGGAAATAAGTGCTCAATTTGTCACCTGTCGCTCTCCAAGAGTGATAGAATGTTAATGTAAGCCATAAGTGCATCGTTAAAACTGAAAGCCAATCAAAGCGATGTCACCGGCTACAAATATTTTCTCCGGTATTACTTCCTGTGGTCTATTAAGCACGAAATTGACAGGTTTTTCGCTATTAACGAGTTATTAAAATATGGGATACTAATAAAAGAATTTAAAATAGAGCTGATAAATGACAAAACACAATTTGGTACTATGATAATCCCACTTAATATTTTATTACTCACATGACGTTTCACTGTGTTATCCGGAACACAAAACTGTAATTAACAGAGAAGTGGACATCCATATGAGGATATGTAGAACAATATTTCCGGATGGCAATGTAGCCTTCTCTTCTTTACAGCATGCAGCTAGAAAACTATTAGCCTAAACCTTTGTTTTGTAAGCTTATCAGATAATTTTGAATCATCGAGGTATGAAAACTTAAAACGATATGTATTGTCCAGTTTAAACGCAATGGATTAAATATCTTGACAGACGAACCTAACTAATCTATCGTAATTCGGATTTCATATGGTATGAATTACACATATCTGCACATAGGTACGTACTTAGCTGTGAGGTCATATTCACTTCTACCGGCGTCTGGGGGATATGTTATCCAGAATGATGTTCAGTATTGAATCGCTAGTTATTAACTTATTACGATGAAGATATGCGGAATTCGAATATTATCATACACAAAGAACTGTGCACTTCTATTAAGTATCTGATTATTGTAATGTTGCTATTATTGTCTATATTTGTAATGAAAACGAACTTCGGATAAAGGTTTTTTTTTAAATGATTTCCTGGTACCTAACGTGCGAGTATTTCGCCTTTCATTGGAGCATGAAATGCAATGCACCCTGTATGCGGCTTTACCTGACGAAGGAAAGGATGAGAGCAAACTCGAGCTACATGATGTAATCAAGCTAGTAAAAATCCTGTTCATAAATCCTCCTCATTGACATCTCACATTTTTTAATGTATACGTTTGCCATTCTTGTGATATTCTTTTTCATTCTGTAGATCTAAATTGTGAATGAAATAATCAGTGTCAATCAAATCAGATGATTATCATCAGTCCTTTGTAGCACATTCAATTTCACTTTCGTAACAAAATAAAAAAATTCTCTTGCAAATTCTGTAACATAACAGCAAAAAATGAGTTTTCTTTGTTAATTGTTGTTTTGTGTGAGTCTTGTTTTCTTATAGACGAACTTATATCGCAATATGTTTTATTCGCATTGTCAAATTAGTAGGCCCAGTTTTAAAATTACTCATGATGGTAATGGATTTGTATGCTTTGTTAAAGTTGATTTAGGTGCCTGTAAAATTTCATTATTATTGGTCAATCTTCTCTAATTTTTCAATTATTTTTTTGTTTACATCTGTCTTCCTCTACGTTTAATGGCTCATAAAGGTTATTAGAATCTGAAAAGATTTGGGGTAATGAACGAAAGAATGTGAAGATAATCATTCTTAACCTTTTGAAGGAACTCTCTCAATATTTTCGTATAGAAATATACGGAAAACTATAAGCTTACTCAACAGGCAGGACGGGAAGAAACCATCCCGGCATTCGCCTGGGATTGATTTCGGGAAGCAATGTAAAAACGAAATCTGTGTTGATAGAGGCGGATTTGAACCCGCGTCCTCCCAAATACCATGGCTGATGGTTAATGTTCCACTTGGCTCGCTGTTTTATTTATTTTTTCCTGAAAGTGACTCAGAACTTCAAGAAAAATGCTTACCTTAAACTATTTATGTTTAACTCGCTAACAAGCAATTTCAAATAGCCTTACAAATTTAAATTCAAAATAATGTTCTTTAGGGAAACTCAAACGGATCTTTAGCCAAACCATTAATATTATGATTCTTAGTTTTGTAGGTAACGGTAATCAGCCCAACCTTGCTCGACGAGGAAAAGTCGGGTATGGCGGTGAAAAAATTACAACGGAAAATAAATTAGCCTACCAGTAAATTTCAAACATTGTTTTAGATTTCTTCACTGTAGAATACTGTTAAAAAAATGTGAAGCACATAAAATATTTACGAAAATCTCTTGTGTGCAATATAAAATGGCATCACGAAATAGAATACATAACGGCAACAGTGACAATGACAATCAAAGACACATATCTAATTTAGTCACAGAGTTGAGAGTGGTTGGTATAAAATAATTCTAGCAAAATAAAAATCAACTTTAATGTGAGTTAAATGTATAGCAAGCGACTGTTGAAATAACTGTCATATCTTCGGATAAAATTACTGTCAGTCATAAAAGATCCTACAGACCTTCAAATATAAGTTAGAACAGTGGGCAATTGAGGGATCCAGTCCGGCTCTTAAAGTAAGAATAGTAAAAACTCGCATCGGAACACGTTTGCTAGTAGATCTTTATTTCTGTAGGTCCACACGGTTCTGCTTCAGTTTGTGCTTATATTTAGGTTCCCCTAGAGTGTCGTTACCGTCTTCAGTTTCTTTTTGGCTGGTGCAAGTTCTTCGGCGGTAAGTTTTCACTTGCAAGCTTCGGCATCGCCGTATTTCAGACGCACGAGCGAAGTTCCGGGCGAAGTTACCAACTTCGCGGTCTTTTGTCTCACTTATGACGGGTAAGCCTACTTAGACGAATAGATTATTGTTTCAACACAAAATAACTTAATATTTTTTATTGTTTTTAGATATCGCACTTTTATACGAACATTTTTTTGTTATTATTTCCTTTTTCAAATCAGTCGCACCAATTTCATGACCGGAAATGTTTATTTCATGACCCTTACCTAAAATTAGGATTTTCGAAAGAGAATATATGTTCTGCCATATTTTTTTTTTTATGTGTTAAATGTTCCCCAGTACTATTATTTTCTCCTGATTGATCAGAAATCGTGTAAACTAAACGTCAGTTTCTTAATTAAGTTTCGACTTTCGGTGGGTCACCATTTTGATTCAGGATTACTAATGATCATTACATAACATAGTCCGATCTCAGAAGTGGATAAAACGAAGCAAAACTTTACTTGCTTGCCAAATCGTCTCCATAAAATTGTTGATTTATCCAGAGTTATGTTTCAATTTCTTTCTTCTAGGAAGGTTAGAGTTGTTCAAGCCCAGGCACTGCAGCTATTATTTGTCCTAAAGTTTTTTTTTTTTTTAACTTATGGCTTTACGCCTCGTCATCGTCGATGTCGTGGATGCGGGATGGAACTTGGCACAAGGAACGGGAAGGAATTCGGCCATGGCCTTTTTGAAGGAAGTATCCCGGCATTCTCCTGGAGTGATTTGTGGAAACCATGGAAAACCCAAATCTGGATGCCCGGACGGGTAATCGAACGGACGTCCTCCCGAATACGGCCAGAGCGTTAACCACTCACCCACCACGCTCGGTTTGTCCTAAGTAATGAAAGAATATTCTTACTAAATATGAGCTAGGCAGGAACAATGAAGGAAAACAAGAGTACCGCCCATTCCCAACCTTTGTTTAAAGCTACATACTTGTTTGACCATACAGTTTGCTAGGATTTTCTGCTAAACACTGAATTATACTCTGCATCATTCTTGATCTGTCGTTACTCATCATTACATGATCCATTCAGCCTTATTTTCCTCTTTGTACTATCTACTTCATTTTCAAATGCCAACATCGTATTGTAGAGAAAATACTGCAAACAAGACTTGGCTGCAATTACAAGAATTTCGGCATAAGCCAAAACTATTAAAATTTACTTGTGATTAATAAAAGTAAAAGCAGATACATTTCACCAGACAGATGAGATCGTAATGCCAATTACCTAGGAATACATACGTCAATAAGTCAGTATCGAAGTTATTTACTTTGATAAACACTTTTCACATAAACCTTCTTGTATCAACATATGTCGGATACGAAATTCCATAACACAGGTTTTACGGAGAACTGATATGAATTGTTAACAAGAAACTTCATGGCAATCGCATATTTAGTGTCAGAACCAATGTTCATAATTGATTACTACTCGTTATTTCTATGTATTCGTAAGGATTCCATACAGGACCTGCCTGTTTGCACCATTCGGCAATTTCGTAACTAAATTGGTGAATACCTGGGCAGTCACGGTGATACTGTCCAAACGGGAGTTCGTAGTCAACCAACTTTCCAATCATTGACCAGCTCACAAGGGCACAGGGTGATACGTAACTGATAAGGTTCATAGGTGGAGACTTACTGAGGGGAATTTTGCTGTGGTACTTTAAGCTGCAAAACATGAAAAGTCAACACTGGCGGGATAATCTCAGGCAAAAAAAAAAAAAAGTTTCTTAAGTTATTGGATGGAATAATCCTTTTCATATTTTAATGTGAGATAGAGCGATTAATTTTAAACATTTATTGTTATTAGATATAATTTTAAACTCTCAATTGTCAAAGTTTCCAACTGCTAAAATATTTTAAATTTTGTCTATGTTTTAAAATATTTAGTTACCCATCTATTTAATTACATAAAACAGTTTCACTTGACATAATGTTTTACTCTAATAATTATTCAATTAAACATCTTACCACCTCTTAATTTCAGCCCTGATGTGGTTGATTATATTTTGTTTCCTTTTATCTTTTAAGTGAGACTTTGACTGATCTTATTAATGTTAAATTCTCTTTCATTTATTTAGTATGCCCCTTTCGAAATGGTTCAGAATCAGGTTCTTGTCTGGCCCTAGTTGGCACAGTTAAATTCTTATTTTAGAGGTCAATATCTTTAGAATGTGTTTAATTGAAATATTTATTTTATTCTATGTATTTCATTATAACCTAATATAGGAAAGGATGTAAGGGACTGGAATAAATTGCCGAGAAAAGTGATGAATAATTTACTGAAAATACTGAAAGAATTTAAAGTAAAAATTGGTTGATAGCAATAGTGGGCTGGAGGAGGAAGGGAAAAGGATGAGTGTGTCGGGAGATTGCCACCAGAGCGTACGCCCCATTGCAGTTTTATCAAATTTTATTTTTATTATTATTATTATTGTATTATATTATATTAGTATTAAAACATTATTATTTAAAATATTTGTACTTCTTTTTAAACTGTTATCTTAAAATTAAACTTTGTATTAAACTCTTTTTTTAGATGGTGCACATATTTGTCTTAGTTAAATTCCTCAGTACCTGGGTGACCGATCTTCGGTCGGCATCTTTCGATTTATGTTCAATATTCAAGATTTCGAGTAAAGTTTGATTAAAGTAAAAGGCTTGAAGACTTCGTAGGCATTTTTAAGTGCACAGTTAACCAAAGAGAAGCTTAACTAACATCAGTAAGCTTACTGGTACCTGAACCTTCTTCGTTTTTGAGAAACCAAATACAAAAATTGCTCCTTCAGGGATTAATTAATGGTGCGAGATTTGTGGTAATTCAGGGAATTCTACGATAACCCTTGATGATGGATTCTTATGTAACCCGACAACTGAAAGTAATTTATATATATATAACCCGCTTAGTTCTCGAGATATCGTATCTCAAATTTGACGTGGTTGGTTGAAATGCGACCTGGACCAGAAGATAAATTTTGCCATAGGCATGTTTGATGAATTCGTATGAAACTCTTCGAGACAAATCGAAAATAAGGAATTTATTTTTCTGATATCTCGCTTAGTTCTCGAGTTATTATATCACAAAAGTGAAGAGATTAGGATTAGATCCGGCATGGACCAGAAAAAAAAAATCCATCAAAACCACTCTGTCAATACGGTGAAATGTACTTTCAATGTTTTATTTTGTTCTTAGTGGTTGTTGTTAGGTTGTAATATGGCCTGGACCAGAAGAAACGTCGCCAAAAGCACAAGGAAATACACCTATAACTGATTTTTGACACGCTATATTTCAAAAATCAAGAACATGTATTCTTTACTTTCGATATGTTTCGTCGAGTTCTATAAGAATTCAACATCAGATTGTGACGTCACGGTAATGATAGAACATCATCAGTGCTAAATTCATTCACTCCGATAAAACTATGCTCATACCTCCCAGTAATCTCACATCTTATTATCAACATTTCAAAATGATAATAAAACAATTCCCATAAGAAGTAACCCTCGTTATAAACATTAATAAAGCACAAGGTCAGACGCTTCAAAAGGCAAGATTCTATTTATCAGAACCTGTTTTTTCGTACGTGCGCTCGTACGTGGCTGTTTCAAGAATTTGAAGATGTGTTAATATTTATTGATGCACTTTATTATCAAACTTTACTCGAAATCTTGTATATTGAATAGAAATCGAAAGATGCCGAGTGAAGATTGGTCACCCAGGTACTTTTAAAATGTTTTATAATTAAGGTGGAAGTATTTAATGACAAAGTAACAACCACTTTTTACGGTCCAAAAGTAAACAATGATTACTTTGTAACTTGTACCGGTAATATTATTTTCAAAGAAGTTTCTGTAAAGTATCACCTCTGACAAAACCAATGATAATTTTTTAATTATATTCCTTTTTAAATGTTTTTCAATTTAACTTGCAGTGCTAATATCTCCAAAGGTCAGCCAGTATACAAGAACTGTTCATTTAAATTTTCTTTGAAATCAAAGAGAATCTATTTGTAGGCTTTCTGGTACCTGAATTGTCTACGAGATGGCGCTTGTGCCGTTTTCGAGATACCAAGCGACAAAATTGTTCGTATTTTGTAAACTCGCTTTTTTGTAGGGAAGGCAACTATTTAGGTAATCTTAAAAGCCAAAAGGATATCTAAATATCAAATTTCATCCAAATCGTCACAGCTGTTTTCGAGATCCGAAATATATATATATATATATATACAAGAATTGCTCATTTAAAGATACAACATTTATTTAAACAGAGGATGTTTCACTGCCCTAGCTGGGACCCTTTGTTTGCTTTGTTCCATCAGACTGTTAAGTCATCAGTCCACTCACGCTAAAAACTCTCTCTAGGTAATTTCTTTAAAAATTGAATTTTCTTTCCTGATAGACTTGATATTCAAATCATTGTATTTATATTTAAAACCTGTGTATAAGTTCATGATGCTTGACATTCCTGCAATATTCAAAACCAGCCTGGTTTTTAGTGTGCCGAATAACTGCTACACTACACAGTGACTTCACTCTTTACCTTTGGTGAACTAATCTAATTTGGAGTGACTACTTGAAAAACATCATTTACAAAAAGGTGATGAAAGACCAACTTACTTCCGATCATCTCCTCAAAAATTTATTTATAATTACTCAGTAAATAGCCATGAGCACACTTTCCTGTAAAACTTTAAACATACAGATGCAAGCAACTCACTGAGCATGGTGGGTTAGTGGTTAACGCTCTGGCTTCGCATTCGGGAGGACGGTGGTTCAAATCCCCATCCGGGCATCCAGATTTGGGTTTTTCATTGTTTCTGCAAATCACTCCAGGCAAATGCCAGGATGCTTCCTAAAAAAAAAAGCCATGGCCGAATTCCTCCCCGTTCCTTGTCCCCAGTCCCATCCCGCTTCTAATGACCTCAATATCGACGAGGAGTAAAGCAACTAGTAAAAACAAAAAGCAACTCCACTGACCAAAAATGAAACTCCTCCATCTTACTTTATTTATACCTTCTTTCCAAATTTCTTCTCCTGATCCAACTATGTTGAAGTGCATATGAGAAGCAGCTCTTCCACGTAAGGCTTATGGAGCAAAATTTTACCCTCACTCTTATTTTAATGTTGCACAATAAGCTCAACCTAATAAAATTGCTCTAAAAGTCCACAAATGGAACCTTACTTCCCTTATTAAATATCTAGAATTATAACATGCTGTATCATAAAAAGAAAAGAATTTTTGATTTGGTTCTATCAGTAGCACCCAAATAATAAATTTACTGGTAATTGTCCAAGTCATTTTACAAAATTACATCATTTATATTAAAACATACAAAAATGAAAGTACTCAGTATTAAAATTACAAGTTATACAGCATTCATAAAACACCAGATTACATATAATGCAAGCGCAATTTGACATTTTCGACACAATTCAGGGCGCTTTGCAATTCCATCATCAGGTTCATCATCACCAACTAACTGATCTGCATAACGATCTAAGAGATCAATAATAAGCCCATTGGTCCACCCAAATCCCATTTGGCTCTCATATTCTCCACCAGTCCCTGGAGCTCCAAAAACAGTTGCATCATACTTCTCATGCATGACCTGTAGTTTCAACAAATATTTAAGACTGTGAATAATAACATTTTCTCTGTATAACTACAAATAAATTTAGATCATGGGATACACAAAAAGCCTATTTGTCAAATAATTAAAAATGTATAGTAAAAGAGCATACTGAAATTAGGATATAATAAGATTATAATTTATGATAAAATAACATTTCTGGATACAAATAAAAATAAGAGGTGTTACATTAAAAACATAAGTTCAACAAACTGATTCATATTGTAGTACTGAAACTGTTCAAATATATCACATACCAGTATAAAGTAACTTTGCCTTGCTGATCAATATTTTTGGGTTAAGCGTGAAAATTATGTTTTTAACATATCTTTGTAATCTCTTGGTTTGATGACATCAAAGTTTTGACACAGTGTCTTTTTAATGACATTCATAATTACTCAACATAATTTAATATTTTGTATTTCAGCAGATACAATTTTCTCAAAATGCTTTTACAAAAAAAATTATATTCAGTAATCACTGTATCTCCATAAATTTAGTTTTGATGTGAGGAGTTTTGAATCCTCATTAACTATTTAAAAAATAATCAAGCACATGATTTCTGTGTTGAAAAAATTACTGTCTGTAATGATGAGAACTTAAATAAATTCCTTCAGAAGCTTACAATGAATTGTGAGATACAAGGTCAATACCAAAAGTAGTAAGACTGATTTTATATATAAAAAAAAATAAAATATTGAAGATATGTTTACAGTTCCTTAATTCTCTTTGAAATAGCACCCTTGGGCAGCTAGACACTTAGAATTACACTGCTGCCATTGGCCGTACGCCTTCTGGAAGTCAGATTCGGGGACACTGTTGAGAACTCTAGTCGATGCTGCTTCAATGTCCTGAATCGAGTCAAACCACTGGCCGTTCAGCTGTCTTTTCATCCGTGTGAGTAAAAAAGTGTCAGACGGAGCCAGGTCAGGACTGTAGGCGGGGTGCAGCAACGTGGCAATGTCGAATCGGTTCAACAGTTGCCCCATGAAGAGTGCACCATGGCACGGCGCAATGTTGTGATGCACTGTCCAGTTGTCGGAGATGACTTGTCGGACGCGATTCACTGAGTCTCGCAGGCGGTTTAGCATATGCACTTAAAAGTTCAAATTGACAGTTTCCACAGGGGGAAAGAACTCCTAATGAATTCAAAAACAATGATCAGCATTGTCTTGAACTTTGATTTGCTCATGCGAGCCTTCGTTGGACTGGAGGACGTGGAAGGCATCTGTTGGCCCGATTCAGCGTTGCCACATTGCTGCACTCCGCCTACAGTCCCAATCTGGCTCCACTTTTTTTTTTATCCCCACGGATGAAAAGGCAGCTGAAGGGACAGCAGTTTGACTAGATTCAGGATGTTCAAGCAGCATCGGCGAGGGCTCTCAACAGTGTCCCCAAATCTGACTTCCAGAAGGTGTATGGCCAATGGCAGCAGTGTAATTCTAAGTGTGTAGCTGCCCAAGGGTGCTATTTCGAAGAGATTTAAGGAATTGTAAACATATCTTCAGTAAAAATTTTTTTTATAAAATCAGTCCTACTACTTTTGGTATTGACCTTGTATGTTGGTCTCTGAGTAGTCTTTTATTTTAACCTTTTGAAGGAAGATTCAAGCTGAAGGCACTTTGGCTGAACGATTGGTTGGGGTGAGTGAAGAACTTTCTGCTGTAACATGTTACAACAGAACATCATTTTAAACATCTCAGTGTCTGTTTTGCAAATATGAGGGAGGCTGATTTATATAAACTCCAATTAACATTAATTTCATTAACATGGTAAAGACAGAGCTGATAAAATAGAATTGAGATGCGATACAACTCCTGGTAATTTCTTAGTCATCTAACTATGTCATTCATATTCATTTTTATTATTATTATTGTCTTATATATATTGTGTTAAATTCCTCCACCCATTTACTTTTGTCATTTACGAATTTTAACCTTAAATTCCTTCAGCATTTTTGGTAAATGATTCATCACTTCGTGTCATAACAAGAAATTAATTCTCAAAAGTTATAAAAGGAAAAAGTGAATATAATTACTAGCGCTAAATTTGAGATAAATCAGAGAAGGTTTTTGAAATTTATCAATTTTGTGATAAGGTGTTGATTGCATCACATGACATGGAAAGTTCCAGTATTTGGGATAGAATAATCTGGAAGTTACCATGTTTTGCACTAAGCTGTAAAAATAGTGTGCAGTAGATCTTTTCTGAGATTTCTGAGACAGTGTGCATGCATTTGAGTGTGTGACATCTGACAGAGACAGGTATGGATAGAATACCAACCTATTCAGACATTCTCTTCCAAATGATGCCTACAGAGCCATCAAGATTTACATCACCATCCAATGGAAAAATTGCCAGTGTTGTTTATTCTCACTCCATGTGCAATGTAGAGAAATTTGCAATTTTACCAAGACATATTGTACCGGTACACAATCTGGTGATTATGAATTGCACACCAAAATCATTCTTACCGTACTACAAAAGTCACAAAAAGTGGAAATTTCTTCTACCATCAGAGTTTGAAACACCTAAGTTTATCACAAGTACCAAACATTGCCATTATGTCTTAACTACCTCATCCAGGAAGACTGATACTGAACTTAATACATAAGGAACACCAGTGAGTAAAGCTTAAAAAGAAGTGCGGCAGGTAACCAAATACAATCCCAACATTTCAATAATTGACAAACCTGTTTTATCTAAATATTTCAACGAAAAAGAAGCTGGATAGGAAAACAAAAATGAAAATTAGCAAAGGGAAATAAATTACTTACCACAGAAGATGGCAAAATTGTGCCAACACATGTAAAAAATACAAACACACATAAAACAATATATTTTGGATATCCTCAGCAAGAAAACAAATTTTCAACGTTTTACATGTGTTTGTATGTTTTAGTTAGTCGACATCATTCTGCTCAGATATTTATTTCCCAAACCTAATTCATAAATAATAATGAACAGGAATATGCTTTAAGGTAGTATTCCTCAACAATTTTCAACCAACCCAAAGACCAAAGAAAGGAATGAAATAAAGAAAGACTAATGATATGAGGCTATTACTAACTGTCAATTTAGTTTTTATTACAATAGCTTTATTGAATTTGGATCAGAATTTTAATATTCTACCTGTAGATCACCTTCATGGACGACAGTTAGTCCATGGACCACAGACTGAGAGTCTCTGCTTTAAGGCAATGAAATGAGGGATAAGGAAACAAAGGCCAATACTTATCATAGATGACAGTTTCAGGGAATGATGACAACAACAAAAATTAAAACATGTAATGCACTATTTCAGTGCCGAAACTTATTCTTGGAAGGAGATGAGACACTTGGTGGTGTTAGATGTGGTCACATGCTTATCCACTAAGTAACAGAGAATCCATGTAGGATAGTCTGCACATCAGAGGTGCTGGTGGAGGGAGCAAGACAGCATTGAATCAATAATTGATATTTGAAAATTCTGGACATATATTATCCTATCATTGGAAGTGGGAGAACATCACCAAACTAATTAATGTGGAGGATCGCATCTGACCCAACCAAGTGTCTCGTCTACTTGCAAGAATAAGGTTCAACACTGTAATGTGTTGTGTTACATGTGTTTGTGTTCCCAGCCACCAACATCTATGATAAATGTTGGGTTTTATTTCCTTATCCTTCCATATATATATAATAACAATGAGCAGGAAAATGCTTTAAGGCAATAAAACTAAGGAAGGATAGGGAAATATGACCCAACAGTTACCACAGATGAAGGCGGCTGGGACGACGAACACAAAAAAACAAACACAAGAAAAGCGCAATATTTTGGCATACAGCCTTATTCGTGCAGAAGTGAGACACCAGAAGGAGTCAGATGTGTACACAGAGACCACCATCTGGTGAATGGCGTCACTGGCACGGATGGTAGTATAGAAGAGGGAAGGGGGTAAGCTCAACAGTATCAATTATCAATCCAATATTTGAGCCTGCCCCACTCCCCCCCCCTCCCACGCACACACACACACTACCATCTGTGCCGGTGACACCATTCACCAGACGGCAACACATCTGACACTGTCTGGTGTCTCACTCCTGCATGAATAAGGCTGTATACCGAAATATTGGGCTTCTCTTGAATTTGTCTGTTTTGTGTCCGTTGTCCCAGCCGCCTTCATCTGTGGTAAGTGTTGGCTCATATTTCCCTATCCTTCCTTAGTTTTATTTATATATATGTATATATATATATTTATATTAAATGATGGTTGTTTGGCATGACCACATAAAAAAGACAAGATCACAAAAGACATAGTAATCTGAGGGTTTTAGCACTTTATCAGCATGAGAATATTGTCAAGGGAGGGTGTTGTAGGAAACTGTTGGCCAGGAACATGGTGGGGGTAAAAGCACACAGAGGACAGGGAGATTGGTAGTGATTTGGAGTTAAAATTTGAGTGAGAGTAAAATTATAAAATCTAAACATCATAAATCTGAATAAGAAAAAAATAAGAAATTAAATTAAAAAATGATTTCAAAACAAAGATCTATGAAGTTAAACACCATCTCTTGTTAGTGGTGATTCAATTTACTTATTGAAAATGGAGGCAAGGAGAGGACAGATTGAAGAAAAGTAATGACTGAGTATTATCTTAAATTGAGACCAAAAGGTTGTCATGTGCCTAGTTTTTTAGTGGTAGGCAAGCCTCCACCTTTGCAGTACAACTTCCTGAGTAGATAACTAAATATGGTATTTACCCAGAATCCAAAACATTCAATATCTGTTTATGCCATCTCCCATGACACCAATAACTTAAATTCTTGTTTCATGGTCCGTGCCATCAGAGTCCTACCAAATAACAGCAACTCCTCAGAACTTGAGAGGTGGAGGCTTGTCTATCAGTACAAAGTAGGTGCAAGGCAACCTCCTGTCTTCAATTTAAGATAATACACAGTCTTTACATTTTTTCCATCTATCCTCTTCTTGCCTCCATCACTAATACCTAAATTGAATCACTGCTAACAAGAAGTGGTGTGTAAGTTCATCGATTCAGCGTTTGCTTAGTCAAATTTAGGTTGTTAAGGTTTTACTATATTATTCTGCTCTTTTTGCAATATTTTGCAATGCTTGGGTATTAGCTCCAAATTACCTCCCCATTCCCTGTTCTTTATTTGAATTTATCCTCTGGCCAACAGTCATGCTCTGAGACAATCTACATCACCCATCCCCCCCCCCATAATTTTTTTCTTATCGTTTTACGCCTCGTCGGCGTCGAGGTCATAAGAGGCTGGAAAGGACAGAGGACAAGAAATGGGAAGGAATTCAGCCATGGTCTTTTAAAGAATCCTTCCTGGCTTTCACCTGGAGTGACTTGGGGAAACCATGTAAAACCCAAATCTGGATTGGCTGATAGGGATTCTAACCTGCATCCACCTGAACACAAGACCAAAGCGTTACCACTTTCCCTCCATGCTCAGTTTTCTTGTTGATAAAGGGCTCAGATGTGAAAATTACTATATCATCTGTGTTCTAGTCTTTTCTATGTGCTCACCCCACACAACCATAATTTAAGATAAGTGGTGGTTTATTTCCGTATTTAATTTTTTATGCATATATATATATATATATATATATATATATATATATATTACCACCGCTTACCAAAGATGAGGGCTCCAGCGGCGTCAAAACACGAAAAAACACACAAACACAAACATAATACAAATTTTCGAGCTTAGCTCTTCATCAGGTTGTAGGATGAGGTGGCTGCCCCGCGGAAGCTAGCAACCAACTGAGGAGACCACATGGGGTGCACATGGTCGGCTGGTCGGGGTGGAGAGGGAGGGGGGAGAAACAACATGGCGGGAGGCGGGGGTGGGGGTGGAAGGACCTAAACCCAAAAATGATAATTAGACTGCACAGTGGCACCTCATCCTACAACCTGATGAAGAGCTAAGCTCGAAAATTTGTATTATGTTTGTGTGTTTTTTCGTGTTTTGACGCCGCTGGAGCCCTCATCTTTGGTAAGCGGTGGTTTTTCTCCTATCCCAATGTCTAATATATCCGCTCTCAGCGCCTTTGTTTCCAAACAATCTATATATATACATTAACACTTGACAGGAAACATGACCTTGAAGAAATTAAAAAAGTGGAGAGAAAAATCATTAGAAAAATTCCAGGAGCAAGACACACTAAAGATGGTTACAGACTACAATCAATCAAAACAACAGAAAGTTTACAAACATGGAAATTGACATCAAGAAAAGGCAAATGAAATTCTTTGGTCACATTAAGAGATTACCAGAAAGTCGATTGACAAAAAAGATAATGTAAGCTCACTTCAAAATCCAACACCTTGGCTGAATGAAATTCGGAAGGATCTTAAAAGTGCAAGCATAGGAGCAACAGACATCTTAGAAAGAGACACCTTCAGACACATAGTAGACAAATGGGAAGTTATAACTGAGCAACAAAAAAAAAATATAGAGACTAAAGTGGTCGGAAGAATGCAAACAAGCTTTCTCGGAAAGAATAAAAGCCTATTGAAACAGTAAGAAGAACTCAAAGAAAACTTGATTTGGTCATTTGGTTACCGTCTTCCATTTATTGGGAGAATTCACCAATAATAATAATAATAATATATATATTATTGAGATAAAATAGACTCACCAAAGATGAAGAGAGGAGGACGTTGGTGATAAAAAAAACTCTCTGCAAACATAAAGAAACTAAATATCCTGATATAACCTTATTCAAAAACAGATACGTTTGACAGAGCTTGAATAGGTTTCCATGGTCAACCAAGCCACAAAAATGGTGTTATTTAACCATTAAAGCCACACAGGAAGTGATGGGCAAGGCAAAAGCCATATTAGTTAAAGTGATACGCACAGAAAAGAAATTAATGGCAAGGATGTGGATGGGTACAGGAGGTGAAACATGTGAATGAAAAAGTAAAAGTAAATAAAAAGGTAATTATTTTTTTGTTAAGATAAACTGTAAACATATATATCTCCAAGTGCTGCATTTACCAGGGTGAGAAAGGTGAGTATTATTTGAGGCCTATGGGAAGTAGTGAGGAGGGGGGAGGCAGGGTGTTTGGTATCCAGGTTGTGTATGTAGGCCAAAGTCCAGTTATGGGTTTCATATGGTTACATACTTTCAGGAAGTACTCTGATGGCTTTGACTGTAAAACTATTATGGAATTAACAAGAATTTTGCTACCAGGCATGGGCAGCAACATGGTGGTCAAGATTTAGGGAGTAAACTGTTTTTCTGTGACCATTAATCCTGAAGCATAACTGGTGAGGTCAAACTATGAACTCCGGCAATGGAGGCAGATTGGTTGTAATAGGAGTGTGATGTATCGCAGGTGGCATGGTCTATGTAGGGGTAGATTTTAGCAGTGATAGGGTGAGAATGGGTGGATCCATAATCAGGTTTTGCAATGAGGTGTATTATAAAGGAAGAAACTGTAACGTTGAATTTCATGGGGTTTGTATTTGCCATGGGTATATTTATCAAGTTAGGTGATTTGCTGGAGGTGATGCAGGGACTTGTGGAAGAATAATGTGGAAAACGCAGCACAATTTTGAGAAAGGATTCAAGAGGAATCCTACACTCCCTGTACAGCATACCCATATCTGCCACATCAAACTAACAAATCTGTAACATTATCTACTCTTTATTTTCCACTCATATCGCATTAAATGCTCCCTCCCTTTCAGCCCAACCATTTGAGGCTGACACGTCTTCTCCAGTCCCCATCTATACTCCATACTAATACATGATATCGTATCCTGTAAGTATTCCCTGAAATTGGTATTTAAACAGTTATTCCAAGCTAAAAACTGTCCACCTCATCATAACACACAACACTAAACCAATTGTAATCCTATATTTCTCACCAAGTACTGCCCTGGTTTGGAAGCCCTGAACCATATTCTTCTTCATGGTTATGACTTTCTCAAATGCATCACACTCTCCCCACTATCCTCAACTACCTGCATCATCTTCAACTGATCATTTAACTTTTTTTTAAAAAATGTTCACAACCCTCTAATGCTCCTAAACCACCATATGGTTCCTTCTTTCATTGGAAAACATGCAATGTTCATCCATTCACCATAATTTAATGCAACCATACCAATGGTGGAACCTACCCAATTATGGACCATGCCACCTGTACGACCTGTACGACGTCCCTCTCATACACCAGTTCAACTGTCTCCATTGCCAGAGTTCTTAGATCAGCCATGCCATGAACCAGTTATTCGTTAGAATGAATGGTTGCAGACAAACAATTCACTCCCAAAATTCAAACTACACTGTTGTTGCCCGTGCTAGCTCCAACAACACTCAGGAACTCAATAACTGTTTCACAGTCAGAGCCATCAGGGTACTGAAATTGTGTGCCCATCTGTAGATGGGAGTTGACCTATCAACACATCCTGGATATCAGATGCCATCTGAACCTCAATATCAAATAGTACTCACCTTACACATTTTGGTAAACACAGCACTTTAATAAATATATATTCATATATAATTTAAAACTAATTATTTACAATTTTTATTTATTTTATTTTTATTCATATTTTGTACCTCCTATACATATCTATTTTTCATTATTAATTTCATTCCGCTGCATATCATTTCCAAGCATATGGTGCTTGCCTCCCCACAACCTTTATTGTGTCTGTAATGGTCATATACCACCATTCATGTAGTTGGTTAACCATGAATGATTGTGCAGGCACCTTCCAATGTTTCTGAAGTATTAATAAGAGAATTGCTTGAAAAATCGTGACTTTTTTGTATTTGAGTTTCTTATTACCTCCTACCTTCAAACTTTGGTGGGTAATGGACTCATTTATCTTTTCTTTCCACATTAATATCTCCTCATGTCATTTTCTCCTGCTACATTATTACTTAAATAATGGCTTAAATGAATTATCTGCACTTAATTCAAGCAACTTCACAATATGGTATTTCAAAAAATTTTACTCTTAAATTACCAAGGTAAATAAGAGTAATAATGTAGGCCTATTGTTTACATATTTTCTCACTGCTTTATTTGAAACTGCTAAGAATAGCATGTTATCAAAAACACAAAATTAAAAGGAAAATGTTTTAATAATACCTGGCATTAACAAAAATGAGCAAAAAAGGTTGTATTTTCTACCAGTTATTTTATTCCCAATAACTTCTATTACACAAGCTCAGATCATTATAAATGAAATAGAAGAACTGTGCATAGTTGATGATTCTAATCTATATTTATTTATTTATTATTATTATTATTATTAATAATATTATTAATAATTTTTTGCATGCAGATAAAACAATGAAATATCAAGCATAACTAAAACTACATAATTATGGCTAGTATTATAAATTAACATTTCCTTTTAGTTAAAAGATTTGTGTGATAATCTTTTAAGAATATGAAAATTCTTTCTGCCTCTCCTCATGTCTGGTGAAAAGACAATTTTTATTTTTCTTACAAAAACAATTCAAAATTTTCAAAAATCTTTACTTTTAAGTATCTAAATTTTCAAGCATTACTATCCTTCCAAGTTGTTATTTTTTGGGGAATCCTTCATGTCATAGAAACAAATCATTACTGTTCTCTCTGCACAGAACATATCTTACCTTGGTGTCTACCCATGCACGATAGTTGTTATAAACCCATCGTAAAGCCCATTCACGAGCCATACGCAGAGCTCGTGGATCATTTGTTGCTTCAAGACCTGATATTACCATATCCTGATGTGGTGCCCATGCATTTGGAAAATCCCATTGTTGTCCTGATGGTTCAAAGCTTGTAGGTATTCCACCAGGATATTTAACCTGTAAAAAGTTATATACTTTACAGACGAATGAAATGGATTATTAGTAAACTATTACTAATTGATATTAAATATTCTAATTGCACTTTATTTTTTACATATTATAATAGTAATCATCAAAAAATTTATTTCAGAATATTTTAAATATTAAATTATTAAAATTTTGATCCAATTTGTTACTACATTAATCCTGATGCTAATTTTCTGCTAGAATTGTATTTACTTATTCACTATAGAATAATGAAAAGTTTGAAGGTGAAGCTCAACTGCTAATAGTATAAAATGGTACGTAACTTCTCAGAATAATAACTCTAACCAAACAAGTACACCTAAAATAATGGAGATAGTATAACAGTTATCTCTCAAAAATATTTTTGATAAATATTAATGTAGGCAGTATCAAAGCAAACATATTCTGAATATACCAGAAAGAAATCTAACATATGAAGAAATAGATTTCAAACACATGAAGATTCATGAAGTGTGATGTTTACGTGTTATTTTCTAATGTTACTGAAGGTCAGTACTAGAATTAATTACTGAGCTAATGCTTATCAATACTTAAAATAAAATTGTAGTAAAGTTTTTTCTGTACATAAATTTTATTTTAAAAAGTGCAACTGCAACATATACTACTAATGATAGAATTACCATAAATTTGGAATTTTTCTGTCTATGAATAATTAAACCTCAATCTTAGTGCAATATTATGTCAGGTAAGAGACAAAAAAGGATCACTAAGGATAATAGAGTACTGCCTGCAGGAGGTATGGGGAATAGTATTGATAAGAAAGGAACTTATGGTACAGAGAGTGACCTGGTGTAAAGAATTGGTGAAGGCACGCAGGGACAACAAGATAGTAGGCAACACATGAATGACTAAACAATGAATAAACTGCAGTGGGAAGCTAAAGATGAGTTAGGAAAAATATAATGGCATCTGGAGGATGAGTGAATGATGCAATTATAAATTTCTGTGGTTATGTTAAAAAACTGAAAGACTGGGGAGGAAACAACTGTAGATGAAGGTAAGAGATGAAAAAAAACACAAATATTTAGTAATTGATTTAATAAGACTTTTAAGTCCTTCATCAGAGAGGTAAAACCAGGGGCAGATACTTTCAATATAAATTACCAACAAAACAATTTAAATATTGCCTAAAAGCCACTTCCTTTTTCCTACTATTAACTAAAGAATTTGAAATATATCCCGAAGATTTTATTAGAGAGCTACATAAGAAAGCTAAGTAAGAATATTATGGGGCTGATGTAGATAATATTACCATGAAGGTATTAAAGCTAGTGGATTAAAATACATTCCATATCTTGAATTATTAATTAGATTGAGTTTTGAATTTGTTACTAACCAGAGGACCAGAAAACTATGTTAGTAGTACTGTTCCATAAAGGAAGGTGGAGAAATAAGGTTGAATATTACAGGTTAATTATTTTGACATACATGGTGTGGCAATTGATGGAGCGATTGACAAGCAACCATACCAGAAATGACTGTGTAAAAAGAAACTGGTTTGCATGACAATAACTTGGATTTAGATAAGGACATCCGTGCGAATTGCAGTTAGTGGGTTGTACTCGTATGTTGGATGTTTCATGTAATATGAAAAAAGAAGTTCAGATTGATGTCTCTAAGGCATCTGATAGAGTAAGCTGCAAAATGGTGATAAATAAGGTAAAAAGTATTGTAACTGATCGAAAAGTGACTTGTTTGGCAGAGGAATTCTTAAAAGGTAGGAGACAAAAAAATTATGGTTGTAAATACACTGTCAAATGAGTTGTGATGGAAATAAAAATGGTAGAGCGACAAAGTAATTTGTTGGGACCATTGCTGTTCATTTTTCTAATGAATAATTATATTGATGGTTTATAATCAGAATTAAGATTGTTTGCTGATGATAAAATGTTATAAAACAGGATTAAAATGGGTGAGGACTGTGAATAGCAACAGGGAGATCAGATCAGGATATCTGGTTGGGTAAATCGCTTTATGCCTCATCAATGTCAAGGTAATTAGATGCATGATAGGACTGGAGACAAGGAATGGGAAGGAACTCGGCCATGGCATTTTTGAAGGAGGCATCCCGGTATTCACCTGGAGTGATTTGGGGAAACCATGGAAAACCCAAATCTGGATGCCCAGATGGGTACTCAAACCCACGTCCTCCCGAATGTGAGGTCAGAGTGTTCACCGTTCACCCACCATGCTCAGTAATTAAGTTTTTATTATGATAAAGTGGATGAAGAATTCAGAATTAAGATTGTTTGCTGATGATAAAATGTTATAAAACAGGATTAAAATGGGTGAGGACTGTGAATAGCAACAGGGAGATCAGATCAGGATATCTGGTTGGGTAAATCGCTTTATGCCTCATCAATGTCAAGGTAATTAGATGCATGATAGGACTGGAGACAAGGAATGGGAAGGAACTCGGCCATGGCATTTTTGAAGGAGGCATCCCGGTATTCACCTGGAGTGATTTGGGGAAACCATGGAAAACCCAAATCTGGATGCCCAGATGGGTACTCAAACCCACGTCCTCCCGAATGTGAGGTCAGAGTGTTCACCGTTCACCCACCATGCTCAGTAATTAAGTTTTTATTATGATAAAGTGGATGAAGAATTGCGTGTTGAAGACATTAATCTTAAATATATGCAAAGGAGGGCAGCTAGATTTGTTCACAGAAACTACTGTAAAACATAACCATTTGATGATATGATAAGTAAGCTGGGTTAGGAGTCACTGGGCAGTTGGCAGGTGAAAAAAGTGTTGTGAGTGTATAAGGAATATTTTAGGGGTAGGGCCTGGCTGAATATTGGTGGAAGAATTAGGAGAACTGTGTTAAAGTGAAGAGAGGTCCAAGTGCTGGATCTAAAGGGTGGCAAAATCATGTTTTAAAGGGCAGCAAAAGGAGAATCATGTTGGAGCTCCGAAAATATCAACATCTGCCACTGCAATGGTAACAAGCTTGCACTTAATTTTCAGAGTTAAGTAGTGGGAAAATTTTATTTTGTTGGCAAAGGAGTCAGGAATTAGATTAAATTACTAAGAAAGTTGCTGAAACTTTTTTCAAGAAACAATGTGCACACCAGCTGCAATAGGGTGGTGATAGATGTATGGGAAAATTATCACTGGGACATGTGCTCTATCGCAGTTATATTAAATTGAACAAGTGAAAATGTTCTGTGGAGATGAATATGAGGTAATTTATCCATAGTAAGATTATAGATTTAAGAAATATCTATGAGAAGTTTTGCATATGACCCTACACAGTTTCTAATAACTCTTATTTTGCTGTGAAGACTTCATAACTTTGTTAATAATTACACCAGGAAATTATATTATAAGAAATGAGTGAATTAAAATAAAAGGTATACGTTTGCTTCACACATTATAGATCTGATTATTGCAAAGGTGGGACTGCTTAACTTCTTCAGTTAAATTAGTCTAAAACTATTTAACCCTTTCACTGATGAAATTATATTATCTTATACAACCCTAGTGCTGAATAATTTAATGCCCACTTGCAATGGCTCTGAGGTAGCATAATGGTAAGATGTCTCTAAACATCATCTACGGTTAAAGTATCAATCAGATGTCTCGCTTAATTTCCCTACTTAATCCAATCTTCAGACATTTAACAATTATGAGGGGTTTATGACAGAAGTCTCGTTGTATTTTAAAATGATGATAATAAATTTCTATTCTGAGGTTTTGCAAAAGATGCAACAGAGAATGGTATAGATGATGTTGCATACTGCTTGTTGTTACCCCTATCCTTTTTATTTATTTATTTATCAATCTTGATCCATGGATTCCTGCTGAAAAAGGACCTCTGAGATGTGAAACATGTCATGGTTAATACACATATATACGATATGAATAATAATCATAGTGAATAAAATTATATGTTACAAAGACAAAAAAGAGAATAAATATAAACATTATTTTTTAGAACTGAGTTTTACAAAAGGTCATAATGCATAAAATTAATTATTTTGTCCAAATTCTTGAATAGGGTAGAAGGAGTTGCCAAAAAGACAATCTCTTAGTTTTTCTTTAAATATATCTTTATTATCTGCAAACTATTTTATACTTTTGGGGAAGTTTATTAACCAGATGTATACCAGAATAATTAACTTCTTTTTGTACTAATGACAGTGATATGTGTGTTTAGTGCAAGTTATTGCTGTTCCTTGTATTTAAATTTTGTACCTATGAATTAGATATAAACAGGTTGAAATGTTCTATGACAAAGCACGAGAGAGAATACATTTGTTAATTCTAGATGTGCTGTTAGAGAAAGTATTCATACTGCAAAGGTGCAACTACTTAAATTCTTCAGTAGTGAAGTGATACGTTCATGCCAACAGACTTTCTCATCTGTTTGAGTGCCAAGTAATTTGTTTCCAAGACTGTGTTATTTTTATAGTTTATATGTAAATCCGGCTGCACATAATTTCTTGTTTTAAAACTAATATAATGTGTTTTTCAAAATTTAATTTTTATGATTTTCCCTAAAACCAGTTTGCTATTTCACTAAGTACTTCATTTAGATTAAGTTCTAAATTACTGTTTTGTGTTTTTCTCATAGCCAGGTTAGTGTCATCTGCAAATAAAACACTCTTTACTTTATTAGATAAGTAACTCAACTCACTATCAGCGCAGGTGTACTCGGGTGCTATACCATTAACGCTGTTGTGTGCTTCCGTGTGTGTGGGCTCTGCTCACTTGCTGGTGAAGGAGATAGTGAGCGTAACCTTCTTCTTCTTTGGGGATTCCTCCTGTCCTCTCTCCCAAGGTCTTAGGGATTTACCACTCCATGGCCCACTCCTACGGGAGTTGAACCCCCGAGTGAGAATGTAGGGTTGCTCTTGGGCTGGAAACCCAGCGGTGACAACGAAGGCCAAGATGACGACTACCGGCTCCAGTAACGACTTCTTGGGTTTGGGGAACGACTGCCCTGATGACCGCCAGACCAGCGACAATGAACAAGACCTATCAGAAGATACAGACTCAGAAGACAACCCCTCAGCACCGCCAATGCAGGAATCGGCCACCTCTAGGAAGAGATGCTTATCCTTACCTACCGGTAAAGAACAATTGAAAAATAGAGTCACAGAACTCGTCAAAATAGACTAATAAAAAGAAAAAATCAGCCAAGATCTGTGTTACTACATCATTCCTGGTTCCACATAGCCGGCATATGTTCAAGAGGCTTATTTCTACCGGACTTGACTAGGCCACCGATCAAACCTCTACCACAAGAGGTGAAGAAAGAAATCGCACTCTGGAAAACGATGGACGCCGCCCAACACCCAACGTACCAAACGAAGGAGGTTTCATCCACCCAAACCGAACAGCCAAAGCTTCTCCAGCTCCGGACCAGGACCAAACTACCGAACTGTCCAACCAGTTTTAGCCTTTACAAAGTGAGTCATTACCACCAAAAAGAAGCAACTACATACCCCCAATCGTGGTACAATTTGATGATAGCTACAAAAAGCTACATGACTAGGTGAAAAATGTTGCTAAAAGCCCATTCACTGCTAAGACTGCTGGAGGGGATAAAATTAAATTCAGCTTCACAATTCCTGAGGATTACAGCAATGTTACTAATCAGCTCACAGAAAACAACACCCCCTACTATAACTTCCCTATAGGGGCCTTGAAGTTACTGAAGGTCATCCTTAGAGGCATACCATGCTCTTTCCCGACCAATGATCTTAAAGAAGAACTCTTGGATCAGGGTTTTGAGGTGCAGACTGTGGCACAACTGAAGAGACCAGGAACAAATATAGTCGTGCCCCTATTCTTGGTTGTTGCACCGGACACACTAGAGAACAGGCGACGTTTTGACCTAGAGCACATATGACACCTAAAGATCTCAGCTGAGACGCTAAAGTCAACCTCAGTGCTACAAATGTCAGTTGTTGGGACATATAGCTAAACACTGCAATATGAAACCTGTTTGTGTAAAATGCGCAGGAGCACATGACTCCAATGACTGCACTATCCAGAAGTGCCATGATGCAGCCAAATGTAGCAATTGTGGAGGAAACCATGTTGAGAGCTACAAAGGCTGCATTGCATACAAGATGGCTCGTGACCTAATGAGAGGCACCAGAACCTCCCACTACAAAGAGAAGGAACCACCAGATTCCAGGGAAGCTGGGTATACACCGCAACCTAAAGACAAAGTGCCACCTTCCTCCCACAAGTCAAGGCAGTTGACAAAGAAGAGTGATACCATGGAACAGCCTAACCTGCACAGGGATGAAAATCCCCCTACAGTCACTACTGGAGATGATCATCTTACCTCCACTAAAGAAACAACATCTAAGACCACAAGCACATCCACTGATTACACCAACTCGCCAAAACCTGACCATATGCCAAAAATGAACGTCACAGAAGAGCTCCAATCTCAGGTTCAATGCCCTCCTGCTACTAGAACTCGCTACCGTCGTCATAGCCGGCTCCCTGGTGGACCCGAACAAAACATCGGCTTCAACAAGCTCTTTAGCATGATGGATAAAGTCCTCAACACTTTATTGAGCCTAGAAATACCTCCAGAAATACAGGCAGCAGTAAAGACAGCCTCGTCTATTACCCCCAGTGCTAAATCACCTAACCATGACTAGAAGACCACACATACATGGTCTCTCCATTTGCATTTGGAATGCAAATGGGTTATTCCCACAAATTGGAGAATTTAGACAGTTCATGGCTGAACACAACATCGATGTGGGTCTAGTCTGTGAGACCCACCTCAAACCAGCTCTTCGTGCCTCAATCACGAACTACTACTGTTACAGAACAGATCGTCTCACCGCCGGTGGAGGCGTGGCTATATATATAAAAAGGGGACTTCCTCACAACAAAACACCATTACCACACCTTCAAAACATCGAGGCAGTTGCCATCCAATTACACATGGAAAACGGAGACATCAATGTAATCTCTGTCTACCGTCCACTAAGAGGCCCTTTCCCAGAAGGCGATGCAGCAGCCTTAGCATCAACAACTGGCAAACTCATCATTGATGGGGACCTAAATGCAAAACATCCGGACTGGCACTGCAGTAATCCAAACCAAGCTGGATAAGTACTAAGAAGAATAATAAACAGGCACAACATGTATGTATGGACTCCAGACGAGCCTTCGCATTACCCATACAGCAGAGGCAGACCAGACATCCTCAGCGTGTTAATAACGAAGAACATCAGAAGGTTCATCACAGCTTCGACAGTAGACGCCCTATCTTCAGACCACCTGCCAGTTATTTTCCAGGTTGGAGTAGGCATCTGGCAACCTGAGGGCAGGCCTAATTACGATTACAGAACAACCAACTGGAGAAGATATAAAGAACTAGCAACGGTAGCTTTAGCCCATCCCTCAGCTGACAATAACCCAGACACAATACTTGACACCTTTTAAAGCACAGTGTCAAATGCCATATCTGCCACAACCGCCATGAAAAGGAATAGAAACCAATCATCTCAGCTTCCAACCCATCTGCTGGCCGCCATCAGGCACAAAAACAGGATCGCTAAGGAGTGGAGACTCAGTAAGAACCCGACCACCAGGAAACTACTTAACCAATTACAAAATGAACTAAAAGTTTCTCTAACTGAACACCGTAATCGAGAATGGGAGATCTGTCTAGCTATGCTACAACGTGAAGATGGCACTGTATGGAATCAGACAAGATGGTTCACGAAGAAGAAAAACCATATTCCTCCACTCCTAGGAGAGCGAGGCCATCTTTATCGCCCGGAGGAAAAGGCCAATGCCTTGGCTGACGTGTTCTAAAGAAATTTCCATCCACCTCCCGGTGATCAGGTCATAGTAGAAGCTGTAAACGATCGCCTTAAAGTCTTCCTGGAAGCAGAAGATGACGAGGACCATAATATTGAACATTTCTCTTCCCAAGAAGTCTTTAGCTGCGTTACACAATTACATCCAAAGAAAGCCCCAGGTCAAGATAAAATAGGCAACAACTGCCTGCACAATCTTCCACCTGTGGTGGTCAATCACCTCGCCAAGATTTTCAACACCATCATCGACACCAAGACTTTTCCCAGCTGGTGGAAACAGGCTGAGGTAGTTACGATCCACAAAAGTGGAAAGAACCCTTCAGTCCCACAAAACTACAGGCCTATTAGTCTGCTGCCTGTGGTAAGCAAGGTATTTGTAAGACTCCTACTCAAATGTCTGAATCTGCACATAGAACAACAAAAAATTCTTCCCAACCACCAACTAGGTTTCCGCAGAGGTCACTCGACAACCCAACAATTGATGAGGGTGGTTGAAACTGCCACAAGAGCCTTTAGCTACAGAGAGCACTGCGGTCTAGTCCTCCTAGATATCTCTAAGGCCTTCGATTTGGTTAGGCACTCCAGACTCCTGCTACAGCTATATGAACAAGGATTGCCAGGACAGTACGTTAAACTCCTGAAATCTTACCTAGAAGACCGCTACTTCAGGGTTAGAGTCGGAAACACCTTCTCAACCAAACGAAGAATCCAGGCCGTAGTACCGCAGGGATCAGCCCTGGGTCCAGTGTTATATTCCCTCTATATGGCCAATGTACCAACACAAGACAGGGTATCCACTGCAACATACGTGGACGACACAGCCTATTTCACCTGCAGCTTCAGCAAGGCGATTGTCATCCAACGCCTGTAGGAGATACTGCAAAAGGCAGAGGCCTAGGCAAGATGATGGCGTATAGAAATAAACCCAGCCAAAACACAAGCAATAATTCTAACTAGAAGGACAGGACCACAACTACGTCAGCAGACAGATCAGAATCTTAAACTCTATAACAACACAATACCCTGGTGTAAATCTGTACAATACCTTGGAGTAACACTGGATTCCAGACTTATTTGGAGGGTGCACATTGAAGACCTGTATAAACATGCCAGCACCAGATTACAAGCACTGTACCCCTTGCTAAACAGGGACAGCAAGCTCTTCGCGCCCATAGGTGTACGAATATACTGTACACTGGTCAGGCCAATACTTGAATACGCCTGCCCTGTCTGGGGACACACAGCCACGACCAACCTCAACAGACTACAAACCATCCAGAACCGAGCCCTGAAGAGAGCCTTACACCTAAATTGCAGATTCTCCACTAAAGCCATTCACGAAACAACAAAACTACCATCCCCGTCCAGGCATCCAGATTTGGGTTTTCCATGGTTTCCCAAATCATTCTAGGCAAATGCCGGGATGCTTCCTTCAAAAGGCCATGCCCAAATTCCTTCCCATTCCTTGCCCCCATCCTTTCCCGTCTCTAAAGACCTAGCTATTAAAAGACGTAAAGCAGTTTTTTAAAAAAAAAAAAAAAAAAAAAAAACTACCAATGCTCCAAGACAGATTTAGGGAACTAGAGATGAAATTCTATAAAGCAGCACAACAGTCATCAAACCCACTTTTAAAAGAACTGGGGATATATCCTATCTGGCCAGGTCCACACATCAGACACCAATTGCCAGTACCTTAAATATATATATTTATAGAAACCTCAAACCAAAATTAATCATGCCACAAATCTAAGCCAGAACAAATCATGCAATAAACCTAAGACAAACCATTACTGATGTCTCAAAACATCATAATTAATAGGAGTAAATGTCGAAAGACTAAGCCTGCAATATTCACTGCCCATCGAAAGAAAAGGGCAGCAAATGGCATGACGACGGATAAGTTTGCAGGAAGGTCATTGATGTTTAACATAAAGAGGGAGGGTCCTAGGACAGAGCCTTGTGGAATTACATGTTTTATTTTCTTGCTGTCTGATGAAATATCTGTACTGATTTTAGAATCAAAATTGGAAACTTTGTGCATTTGGCTTTCCATGTATCATTTAAACCATTTACCTGCAGTTCCATTACGTAAGGAATCTATGAATGTTTTATGTTGTTTTCATTAATATTATTATTAATTTAATTGTGATGGAGCTAACACTCCAGTAGCAATCCCCCAGCTTCCCATTTACCCCCTTTTTTTATTTACCTAGTTTTTTAAAAAAATTTCTTTTATAATTGCAACATTGAATTCCTCCCCCCATTTACAATTATGATTTACAAGTTTTAATTCTAAATTCCTTATGCGTTTTTGGAAAATTATTAATAACTACACTTGGTAATTTGTTCCAATTCCTGACACCCTGACCAACAAAAGAAAATTTTCCCACTCCCTTATGCATGAAATTGAGCCCAAGCTTGTGGTCATGGTTGCCTTTCCCCTTCCATGCTCTATTCCTAATTCTTTGACCAATATCCCTCCAATCTCCATCACCAACGTATGCTCTGCACATTCCCAGCACTCTCTTCACCCTCCTCCTTTCCTCCAGTGAGTCCCAATCCAGCTTCCTTACCATATCAGTCACTGCGATAATTACCACAAACAAATCTAGCTGCTCTTCTTTGTAAACCTTCCACCTCCTGTATTTGATAACCAAAATGTGGGTCCCAAACTACACTACCATATTCAACCAATGGTCTGACCAAAGTTTTGTAACCAAGCTCTCTAACTTCTCTGGTACATCCTCTCATCCTCCTTTCTGAGGTGGCCCCGGTCCCGTTTACCTCGGATAATCGGACATATACTGTACTTCCGGGTATTGAATTATAGCCTACCCCTACATATGGTGCCAAACCATTAACCAACCCATTGTGGTGTTTGCCCAAGCGCTCACAATCAACTTATGTCTCCCCCACCATGGGGCCTGCCTTTTATAAGAGCAGCATGTGAAACCAAAAATTTTCCTTTTCTCTCTGACTTACCAGAATCTCTTGACACAGGATTACTTCCAATCAACTTAAAAAAATTTCAGGGTATAGTTTACCTCCTGAATGTCAAAACTGATCTTAGTCAAAATTTCTGTATCTTTACTACTTTTGCCGTAAAAAATATTTTCATATTGAATTCTGAAATCTCTCTAATGTCTAAAGTATTTATGGTATTGAGCTGAAACAACTTTTAAAGTGATCTCCTCTTTCTTTTGATATAAGAATCTGCCCAGTTACAATTTTTTAAGAGGGTGAAATGAAAAATGTCAAACCACACGTAGTTTATAAAATTGACATCTCCAAAAACATTTGACTCACAGCTCTGAAATATGCTTTAAACGACTCTACATCAAATTTCGAATAAGGTAGTGATACTATCCCTCCACAATAATGTTTCTTCAGTAGTTTTTCTATGTTTTGGGATTTCCGTTGTTTTTCTGTATAATTCTAATTTTTATTGTGTCTTGCCACCCAAAGTTGTCCATTTCCATATTTTAGTCATTTATTTATTTAATTTACTTTTTCTGACTCTGGCAAAAAATACTGCGTGAGCCTTAAAAACAATTACTGTTTTACGCTCAGAAAAAAAAATCTTCTTTCCTTTAAATATAGTTCCTCCTTCTAGAGTTTCACCTCCAATGACCTCATGGTAGTCTGAATTCTCAAAATCTGCTAAAACCATCCCTTATATTTTTTCTATGTCTCTAAAACTTTTACATAAAGGTGCAATAAAATTTTAAAATTTCTTTTGAGATATGAATCACTTTCCTATCTACCAAATTGTGACTTCCGGAATTTTTAATGTGCTTTATGATGACTTGGTCGATTCATACAAACTCATCTTACAAATTCTTCTATCTCTTCAGGAAAAATTCCTATCTGGAAAGGTACATATCTTGTTTTGTTATTCATGACCCCTAAGCAACTCTGAGAATGAATGTAATGTTTCCCACCCTGGCTCCCTCCTTCAAGTAGTATTGCAAAAAATATAAGAAAATAAAATGTACACTTTTAATTTTGAAAAATAAATTGTATCAAAATTTAGACAGAACACTTGCAGACTTTTAAATAGTTTAATATTTTGTAAAGCAAAACCATTTTTATTAAGTTTCCTTGTCTTTACCCCACCCTAAAACTAATCCTGGTTATGCTCTTGTTTTGACTTATGGTAATTGTTTTGATCTATGGTAATACAACATGTACCAATGTAGACTGTGCAATCATTCAGGCATTCTGTTTCAGAGCAGGAATCTCAGGCTTCTCATTTTCTACCATTCTATACAGTGGCAGGGGCATTGTACTAACTGTGGTACCCTCCTTGTAGTGCCTAAAGTTGTAATTGAAATGCAGAATTCTACTTCCATGAATCCTGTGGCAGGAAGAGGTGTACAAAACCTTTAAACCCATTTACTCTACAGCTATTTCTTGTATTTATAATACAAAAGAAAGTTTGTTAGCAAAAAATGTGTAACCATATACTCAAAATACAAAAAATGAAATAAAATTGATGTTATAAATCTTCAAGCACACAGTCATCATTAACCCCTGGATTTTTAGGATCTAAAAAACTAAATTTAGGTTTATTCAATTCAAGTTTTAGTCTTTTATAGGTCTCTAAAATTCTGATTTAGGAATTTACATATTTTTAAGGGAAATAAATTTTAAAGCACACAATATGTACTGCCATTTGTGTTAAAATTATTGAGATTTCATAATACAATATCAAGTACTCCTTCAAAATTTCTAATTGCTCGTTCACAATAAAACATGCAACATAAGCTGCTATTATGTTCAAAACATTGTGCCTTTATTATAGACTGCAAACTACTCATTTAAAACTTCTAATGTGATCCAGAAAAAATTGACAGATTTTCAGGAATAAACTCTATTCTCTCTTCCATTAAAATTCCCTTGAGTGTGGAAAAACTATGCTTCATGTCACATGAGGTAAGAGGTGCGAACTTCATATTGGCAATTTCCTTAGAATTCCAAGGCAGTATTTTCTATTCCTTTAGTACAGAAAGAGCACAGCCTATTTGTTTCATCTTGTTGAAATTTGGACTGCTTGTTAAAACCGCCTCCCGCTTCCTGGCTACACATACTCCAACTGGTTTAAGAGCCACTTTGGTCCTCACTTCTTGAATGATGTGAAGCGCTTCTGTCAACAGTAGAGTGTCTCCTTCCAAATTCTTGATTAAAAAATCGAGGTTGTAAAAATTTGCCTTCATATAGGTCAACTCCTGTATAGCTGACACCAAGTGAAACACTTTTTTATACAGCTTCACTTTCATCTAGTGCATCAATGACCTCCATGATGCTCCCATAGTTTACTGCATAATATATTACGGTTGAAAGCCAGGTCCCCAATTGTTGCTACTGGTTCGGAAAGTAGGGGTACTGATAGAAGCTTTCCCTAGAAGTAACGACTTAACTTGACATTCTGAGGAATACTTTCTTCACTGAAGAAATTATCTCATTAACTACAGGGTGCTGTTTCTGAATTTTTTCAGCTACTTGGTGGAGCCCATGAGCTAGACCAGTGATATGGGCCATTGTAGGATGGAATGCCTGAAAACACTACTGCTTTTATTATGTAAGCTGCACAGTCTGTCACCAACATCTACAACTTATCCTCATGTTCTGGATCTGGCCAACCTTTAATGCATCCCTTACAGCAATTACCACAGTAAAGTGGTTTGTTGTTGGAAGTTCTCTGCACTTAATGACATGGGGTACACTAAGCTCCTCACATGCGAGCTTGCCTACAAAATGGCTGGCTATGTATCTGCCGCAGGCATTTGTCATCTCATCTACACTCAACCAGATAAAGTGGTCAGCAATGTTCACTTGCATTTCTTCATACAACCAAGCCAAGTAATTATTTCTTAAAGTAAATTCAGCTGGTATTTTTCTGTTACAAAATTCTTCCAAAAAGTTTTTCAGGACTGCATTCTGGAGGGTTGCAACTTGTATATTAGCGGCAGTGAGAGCTTCACATAGGTGTAAGTTAAACGAGTCTTCTGTACCCACCTTTGAACTTTTAATAAAACTCTGCTTCAATTTAGAAGCATTTCTCCTGGTAACATTTGCCAAATGAGTTGCCAAATTCTGATGCTGTAGTACATGGGACTGTAATCATAGATGAAACTGGGGATGATGAATGGCCACATCACCCAGGTGACATTAACTTGCATCGATGTAGAAGAGGGAAAGGAAATGTCTTTGTAGAAGAATGAAAGGAAAGATCTGAAATGGAATAAATAGGGGGGTGGAGGAAGGCAGCAGCTGTAGTCTGTTAATAAGGCACTGATCTGGCATTTTCCTGGAATTGAAAAGGAAAACCATGGGAAACCATGGAAAACCATTTCAAAACAGCCGACGGTTGGGGTTCGAATCGATGGTCCTTCCCAAGCCCAGGTTGCTAAACCAGAGGCCATACTACTGAGTTAATCCAGTCAATCATTTGTTTTGTTAAAGTAATAAAAGTAGTCGGACTGGATCAATACGTCGAATTAGGACCGTTTAGATTCTGAAAACAAAATTAGGTCATTTTAGGTCATAACATAGAAATTAGGTTATTTTAAGTCCTATTAAATTTATGATTATTATTAATTTATACAAAATATGAAAAAGAAAATTAAAATTTTTGATTATATTTGGGTGGGAACAAAATAGGTTCGAACCTAAGAATCCAGGCCTTTGTCATTACAAACTAAGTTGACTTAATCTACTTAAAGTATTAGCAGTTAAACTACTCACAATTTTGTTAGATTCCAGGTAGGTCATTACTTTTTCAGCTATGTCTTCTGTTCTGTCTTTATAGAAACATCCTGTCCAAAGAGGTGCAATATTGCTGGCATAAAAATAATCTCTACGTTTGTTGTTGATAATGTCATAATCAAGCCAGATACCTATATCTTCATGCCAAAGAACCTGTATAAGCACAGAACTTTGTTTTAATGATGGTCAATAATGTCAAAATTAAATGGAATTAACAGAAACACTATTCATTGCAGAAGATATTTAATCAGCTGTTGTCTAATTAGTGACAAATATGTTTTAAAATTACAGGCTGGTTAGTTTGTATCAGCTGCAGGAAAGTGGTTGAAGAGAAATATATACAACCACATCAAAAATGTCTGAAAGGATACTCATATGATGGGCTACAAGCATGAAATTTTGTATAAAATGCATAAGTTGATTTATCCAAGGTATTTGATAGAGTGAAACATATAAAAGAGTTGCATAAAGTAAAAACCATTAGATTTATTCAAAAATTGACTTTCCGGGACATAGGCATTCTTAAAAGTTAGTTAGGAATATTTTGTGATCTTGCAAAAGCATTTGACTATGTAAATCATGAATTACTTTTGAAAAAAATGGAATTCTATGGTATTTTTGGGACCGCAGGTAAATGGTTTAAATCACACATTGAAAGCCGAATGCAAAAAGTTTCAATTTTTGATTCTAAAATAAGTAAAGATGCTTCATCAGACTGGGAGAAAATAAAACATGGAATTCCACAAGGCTCTGTCTTAGGTCCCCTCCTCTTTCTGTTATACATCAATGACCTTCCTGGAAATTTATCCGACATAGTTAAGAGTGTTTTATTTGCAGATGACACTAACCTGACTGTGCGTAAAACACCAAACAGTACTATAGAATTTAATGTAAATGAAGTACTTAGAGTAGTAGCAAATTGGTTTAAGGCAAATTCATTAAAATTAAATTTTGAAAAAACACCTTATATTAGGTTTAAAACAAAAAACTATGCACAGCCAGATATATGTATAAACTATAAAAACAACACAATCTTAGAAACAGAGAGTATAAAATTTCTTGGTATTAAAATAGATCAGAAACTCTGTTGGCATGATCATATCACTACACTACTGACAAAGTTAAGTAGTGCCACCTTCGCAATACGAACACTTTCTCTAACAGCAGATCTAGAATTAATGAAACAGGTGTACTCCTCATATTTTCATTCAGTAATGTCATATGGCATAATATTTTGGGGAAACTCTTCACAAAGTAAAAAAGTTTTCATAGCACAGAAAAGAGCTATTAGGTTTCTGTGTAGGGTAAAACCAAGAACTTCTTGCAGACAACTCTTTAAGAAACTCAATATTCTTACAATGTATTCTCAGTATATATATTCTCTCATGAGCTTTGTCATAGAAAATTTTAACCTGTTTACACCTAATTCACAGGTTCACAGTTTCAATACAAGAAACAGAAATAACTTGCATAAAACACAAACATCTCTGTCATTAGTACAAAGAAGAGTTAATTATTTTGGGATACATCTGTTTAATAAACTACCTAATCGTATAAAACAGCTTTCAGATAATACAGATGTATTCAAACAAAAACTTAGAGATTATCTTATTGGCAACTCCTTCTACTCCATTCAAGAATTTGAAGAAAATAATTAACTGTACTCATTATGACGTTTGCAAAACTCAGTTGCAAAAATGTATGTTTATTATTATTTCTTGTATTTGTAAAATATGTATATATATATATTTACTATGATATGACTCATATTATGTGTGTATGTATCAACAATGACATGTTTCACATCCCAGAGGTACTTCCTTAGCAGGGATCCATGGAACAAGATTGATAAATAAATAAATAAATAAATAAATAATAAATAGCAATATATTATAATAGAAAATGCAGCTTCAGAAGTGTTGAAAGTAAAAATGGGAGTTTTATAGGATATTGTGACCATTGTTATTCATTAGTCTAACGAATGATTGACAAAGTTTACAGCCAGATGTAATATTACAGCTGACATAATGGTATATAATTGGATCAAAATGGGAGAAGACTGAAATGATAGCAGTTTGATCAGGTTAGAATATCTGTCAGGGTAGGTCATACTGAAATAAAGACATATTCCAAGAAGGGTCAAGTTAATAAGTGAACTGATAAATTTTTTATATAATTATATGGTGGGCAGGGAATTTTTTGTTTAAGGCAGGAAGTGTAAATACCTTCCCATTACATTTAATAATAAATTCAATTGTGCAGGACACATAGGGCAGGTGGTAGGAAGGGGATTCAAAATTCTACATTTGTTAGATAGGGTGATGAGGGAATATAGTAGAAAAGTGAGAAAATTAGGCTTTATATCGGTGATGAGGTTTTAAAGAAGATTAAAAAGTAGTGCATTGAAGGGTAGAGATGCCAACAAGTTGGAACTCAATTTCAGGCATAATGGAATCTGAAAATTTTCAAACAGGAAAGGGAGTCAGGGACTGGAATAAATTTCCAACAAGAGAGCTGAAAATTTTACCAGAATTACAGAAAAGATTTAAAATTTGTAATGCCCATAAGTAGGTGGGTGGGGAAATTACCATCAAGAATGAGAGGGAGGGGCGAGATGGGGAGTGATTCCAGAGGAACATGACCTAATTTTCAGTTAGTGAGTAATTAGCATGAAAATAATTAATCTGCTTAAATGTTACAAAACATTTCTGTTAATCTTTTGGATAAAGTAAGTGTTATGTACAGTATTCTGATAACATAGTTATATTATATACAACTCCTGCTTATCTGCACAGTGTAATAACATGAACTCATATCTCTCGAACATTTATTACAATGTGAGAATGGTATTGCAGATAAAAATGATGACACATATTCAAGAAGATAGAAGTCGAAATGTTGTGTACATGTAAAACAAATAAGAACACATTTATTGACAGCATATTTATTTTACCTGCCAGCCAGAAAGTAAAACATTTTTTGATTAGTGCAAACAGAACAATAAACGGGATGTCTAAGAAAAATTGTTTTCTACAATGTCCTTTGAACACTGCAAATTCTGAGTAATGTAACAGACTTTTATGGAAACACCTTCTGTTTGAATGGTGACACAATCTACTGAAGGTGCCCACCATCAACATTTGAGAATATTCTATGAAACTCTTGAGTCAGGTTCACTATTACCAATCATGCCTGCAGGTAAAGAGAGATTGGTATGGTGCCCATCCATTGATAATGTTATCTAAGTGTATTATGCAGCCATCAATTCCTTAAATATAAACACAGTCTTCAATCCCTACGGATCCGTGAAGAAGTGCTGATGGCAACAGCTCAGCATGAAACACTAGTAAACTACACAAATGCAACAACATGCATGAGATAGAAGAAATTGTCTGCCTTTCCTCTGTAACAATACTTATTTACACCTCCTACCAGGGAGACCAAATGACCATCAGTTGAGCGTAACTCAAGAACAAAGTATACATGAATACGAAGCATAAAGTAGGACACTATTGCAATGAACTGCAAACACTAATGCCACTGTTCATAAACTTTTTCTTTGTAAGTAGTAATGAACAATTATGCATAAGCAACATTCATGATAGGTGTATGATCATGAATATAGGTGAACAAAGGATCTGGAAGGATGTTATTTATGAGAATTTTTTGGCAGCCAAGATTTGTATTATCCAAAGGATTACAGGGGCACTACAAGACACATATCCTATCATTTTTCAAGCAACATATCATGTTTAAAGTGTAGAAAATCTGCCTCAAAAGCTGTGCATGTGACAGAACGTTCCAAAATATATTTCACAAAATCTTACAATGAGTGTGAAAAGGCTAGTATTACCACATGTAACACAACATTGAACATTTATTAATTGAAAAATTGAGCCACAGGCCCTCCACAGTAGAAAGTAGCCATCTTTACACTTCCATCCTTGAAGTGATGTTCCGCAGGTGTGGCTACAGAATGTTACCAACGGATATTTATGTAGTATGTTCCTCTTAATCCTGTTTATACTCTACGATGAAATAGGTTGTTCCTACAATTCACACTTTGTATTGATGATATTTCATGATATGATTTGGAGGTTTGCAGCTGAATACAGGGTGGTCAGAAATTCACTCATCGGCGGGTAAGGGCAGTGTTCGGGACGTTGCACTTACGAAATAAATACAAAAAAAAATCTAGTAAAAGTCGTACCGTTTTTGAGTTATATACAGCTAAAGTTGGCCAATAAGAGCACTGGGCAGGCGAATTCAAACAGCCTTCCACAGGTGGTGTTGCCAAGCGTACTCGAGGCATGGGACCGCAAAAGAAAATGAAAAGAAAAACTCTCTTCGGAAGTGGGGATCGAACCCGCAACCTCCAGATTAAGAGTTTGCCATCTTACCGACTATGCTGCCAAGGCACTAGAATTTCCTTGTTTTTAGAAGCCACTAGGGCAGACTGTTTGTTCGTAATCGGAATTGATCAATAATCCGTGACATTTTTCGGGAAGTCGGTGGTGGGGCTAAAGGACCATGCCAGTAGAAGTCTAGCAGTCGAACGCACACTTACTGATAAAGACACTGTCATCATGCAACGTCATCAATTTTCGTTTGAAGAGTACGCCGATATGCATTTGGCGTTGCTGGACAAAACAGGGCCGAAGCAGTTAAGATTTACACGACTCGATTTCCTAACCGTGATATTCTATCGGCCAACACTTTTGTGTTGGTTGACAGAAGGTCGAGGGAGACGGGATGTATTGTTGTACAAAGGCGCTACGCCAGACGAAATCGGTTCAGGCGGAGTGTAGGATTTGAAGACAATGTCCTGGAAATTATTGCTGATAATCCGAGGACAAGCTCTAGGGTCATGATATGCCAACGCATTGCAGGTACGTCCAGACTAAGTGGTCCCTCAAATTCTCCGTTTAAATGCAGCCTTTCAATAGGGTCATTTTTGTTGTTTTTTAATCACCAGGCCTCACATGCCACTGTTTTGGACGTCCTTCACGACGAAGGGTTACATCCCTTTCACTTTAAAAAGGTCCAAGATTTGGAGGAAGACGATTTTCCACTTCGAGTTCAGTTTTCACAGTGGTACCTGCAGCAATGTAACGATTATCCAAACTTTGAAAGGAAGGTGCTGTGGACGGATGAGGAGTGTTTTACCAGGGAGGAGTGATTTAATAGCCGAAACAGCCACATCTGGGATGTCGAAAATCCGCATGCAATTTTTGTCAAGTCATACCAACACAAATTTAGTGTTAACATTTGGGCGGGTATTTTGGGCAAGTTTATACTAGGCCCTGTTCTACTTCTGCAACGTTTAAATGGCGCTTCTTGTTTAGCATTTCATGAAAACGTCCTTCTGTTGTACTTAGAAGATGTTTCTTTGGTAATTCGTAATGACATGTGGTTTCAACATGACGGCGCGCTGCCGCATTTTGCAGTACCGGTACGTCAACACTTAGATGCATTGCATCCTAACAGGTGGATTGGTCAAGGAGGCCCAATTCACTGGCCAGCTCGGTCACCAGACTACAACCCATTGGATTTTTATCTCTGGGGAGCTGTCAAGGCCATTGTTTATGAGACTGAAGTAGAAACAGAGGAAGAACTTTTGGCTAGGATAATTCTAGCTTTTGATAAAATTAGAGAAAGTTACAATTTTGGAAGACTCGCAAATTCAGTAACTCAGTGTTGTCATGCCGGTATTGCAGTTGAGGGAGGACATTTTGAGCAGTTGCTGTAAAATGTAAGGGACCGTATTTTCTTGTTATTGTTGTTTATTGGGATACATTTTTACTACCCCCATAGCTACCGACATCTAACAACCATAGTGCACGACAGGAGACACGATTCCACTACCATACACAAACCCCTATACTATGTAGTTGTGGCAGAAAAGTGACATATGCGGAGACACATGTCTTTGGTCGAAATATGAAAACGTTCTGCATTGACCAACTTCAATATTCATATCTCCCACATCCCCACAGCAATCGGCATTCGGCCAACGTTGTGCACGATAGGAAACTTCATGCTACTTCCACACTCAAACACCAGTGATCTGTACTAGGTAGTGGTAGCTGAAAAGTGAAATATAGGAAAACACACTTCTATTTTTATATAGGGCCTATGTATAATATTAATGGTGGTTTGTTTCATAATGATATGCAATATGTTAAGTAATTTTGAAATTTTATCAGAAACAATAACAATTATAAACTTAATATATACTTTGCGCAAAATATTAGTCTCCACTAATTACCTAGAAAAAATGTAATTAATTGATTCTGTGTTTAAGAGAAAAGGGAAATGATTGAATGTAAATTTGTTTGATTATTCCATGAATGTGTTGTGTTCTGGTGGGTAAAAATTGTTTAAATGAACTGAATCTCTAGTTTAACGTATTAAACGTTTAAACGTATTAAAAGCAGTAGAGTGCATTGAATATTAGTTAGAAGATTGTAATTGAGAATATTACGTGAACATAATGTTAGGAGTGAGATTTTGAATGTTATAAAGTGTTTCATCTGGTAAATATGCTATAGAATGCTTGTACAGATTTTCTACTTTCATTTAAAAATGTTTCCTAATGATTTCAAGTAATTTTGTTTAACTTTTATTTGTTTTTGTATGATTATTATTGTTTCGCAAATTATTGGCGCTCGAGAAAGGTCTGTCGGTGTTTTATTCTTCTCTGGATGATTCTGTGATACCTGCATATAACTTCAATTAACTGTGGTATGTAAAAATAAGGGTTAATTAATTTTGTATTTTCTTTAGCTAAATTATCAAATAACATAATTATTTAAATGGTAGATTCATTACAACTCCAATTTCATCCCATATTTTCATCTGAATATTCCTCTGGTGGCATTGGGGTCTATTTTATCCTACATAAGGGCTCTTTCTTCAACAAGAATCTCAAAATCCATTCAGCGAATCGCGTGTTCACGCTACCAAATACAAACTATTTTGAATCTCGCCGCGGCTGAAGTGCCAGTAGTCACATTACATACCCCATGTTTAGATTGGAGCGATCCGTTCGTGCGTATAAAGGTGTATTCACTTGATCATTTTTCGCTCGTCCAGACTTACAAACGGTAGATACTACCTTGTCAACCGCCTCCAACCATTCTCGTGCCAGATTTGAGTAGTACGAGGCCTTCTTGATCAGTCCAAGCTCCTTGTTGAATCGGGAAAGGATCTGTGAGTTCCAGTACATCATGGCGTTCAGGTCGACTGGTACAATAGACCTCGCCTTTGTATCAATGAGCTCGCCCCTGTTGGTACCGTGAGCTATGAACCAGCGGGTAGAGAAATCTAGGCCAGATTCAGCAGCTGCTTTGATCTCCGAGTAGAATTGCAGTTTCTCGTTTACATTCGTATAGTGCCGGCCAGAATGAATGTCTTCGCGGTAGGACTCCGGACGAGGGCCTGGTGTGTTGTCGAAGAACCTGAAAAGACAATCACATCATTAGAAAGCAAGATAATTTTGCTTAAGTTACAGTTTGGAATTTAGGCCCCCTTCACACAACGCAATTCTCAGATGAGACGACAGATACTTGAGTATCTTGAGAGTATTTACGAAATCACTTCCAATATTGTGTATAGGGTAGGCGCAAACGACGCCTATCCCAAGAGACGCGTTTCCTACAGACAGTCTCACGCGATCTGCAAGGAATTCGGCCGTCAGTCGCGTCTCGTCACAAGCATAAAACAATGCGAATGAACTCCCGTTGAACTTTAAGTCTGTAGGCGAAATTGGGAAAAAGGTGTAATTACTATCCAATAATTTTCTTTAACATTTAATACTATTTCAAGCGGGTTTTAATTAATATTTGGCGTTAATGGATTGTTGTGTAGATCGTAAGGTTGTACTCATTGTCGGAGTAGCGCAATGTTATTCAGTTCAGAGTGGGGGGAAAGGGGGGGGGAGTAATCAATCTTCATCACTTAGTAAGTTTAAATAGTTAACAATCAAAATGAATCAACAGCAAACAATGTAGTAATCAATCAGAGGTGAAAGAATCAACGAACAGTTTAATAAAAGAAGTTAAATTTATTTTTTGTGAGTCATTATTTGTACAGTAGTAACCTGTCATTTGATCAAGAAATTCAGGGATTTAGATATAATTATGTACCTCGAGAGAGTGCTTTCTTCAGTAGTAAATATCCACTATTTTTGGGCATGCGTGGCAGAGAGAGGACTAATTAACACCACGTTACAAACCTTGCATGTTTATTTATTTTTCATTCGTTTAATATTCTTATCGCTAGTTTTAACTTCAAAATTTTATAAATGGTAGTTATCTTTTCCTAAATTTTTATTTACCTACTATACATTATGTTCTTTTCTTTTTTTCTACTGTGTAGAACACATTCTCCAGTTTTTTTTTTAATATAATGGTTGTAGGAATAATTGGTGACAGTGAAATCATCATCACTTGATGAAAAACTTGTTTAGAAACGACAGTAGAGATATTTGTTATAATGACGCTGACCTTACAGGTATATAGTTTAACTATAAGTGCGATTCTCTTAAAGGAATCATTTTTGCCGTACAAAGAACAGCCAATTCATCTTCTGTTTAGATTGGTAGTATGAAAGTTGTGAAGAATATCAGGAATGTGCCTTATGTTATGGATGCGACTCTAAAAAATTACTTTAATACTCGGTAGGCCTCAAGATCGGTCCAACAGCTATTAAAAGAAGTTATACGCGGGAGCTACAGCAAGGATCATTGGTAAGTTTTGGAAAGCAAACACAAAGCATGATGAAAGTTATATAGTTCGTTGGAAGTACCTCCATTTACCGAATACTTTTTCATGTTCCACACATCCCAAAACAGACTTTTATTCCAAAATGCCAACTAGTAGGATATTTAGCATAGCTTCCTGTTGAACCTACATTCATCCTGTAGCATATAACTATCACTATGAATATCAATAAATTGTTGAGTCCATGAACATAGAGTTCTTAAAGTGATATTTGGAATCTAGGTCAGTGTGAAAGATTATTCACCCAATCGGGATCTCGCAAAAATAGTCACTCTTCATCGTGAAGGCTATTAAAGCCTTTTGTATATTTTTAAACTTACCAACATGGAGGAAAGGAACTACATGTATTCAGGTCCACTGAATGGATACAATAACCTCTTTCGTTGTGATACATACAGGCAACGTCAATCACACATATATCTACACATCAAACTCACATGGAGGAAAGGAAGTGCCAGTTATACCTCCGTAATCAAGCTACTCGTATTAATATCTTTTTCTTCATTGTATATCAACTGTCCAAACAAACATCCATGTAAATTGTTGCCCAACCATCTTTATGTGAATTGTACACATTGAAGTGAGCAGAAATGGCTGAATGACTTCATTACAGTAAGATTTCATGTACACAACAACGTGGAAAGAAACGCGACGAATGTATTCAAGTTACAAATTGTCCATAAGATGACTTGTCAGGATTGCTCCTTCTTTCATTGCCAGGTACAATGCTACTGTTGAGCCATATGATATGATATGAGATGCTCGTTCATTATACAAACATCGCTGTCACTTGTGTGCCAAATGTCATACATTTAATATGATTTTCTTGTTTACGTAGTAGATGATGATTGATTAGTCAGGAACATATTGCCACTAGATCATCTCTCTGTCACTGTGAGCGTAGTCTTGACTGGCAATATGAATCTTCACGACAAATATTTATCTCAGTTCGCCAACTAGATCGGTGATCCTTATGGAAGTAAGAGTTTGGTTGGGATTAGGGATTGCAATCCAGCAAAGCGGGATCCCGCATCATTAGACAGTCTGGCGGATCCCGCACAAAATTAAGCGGATCCGCAATCCGCAAAATCCGGCGGAAACACTTTTCAGTCTGCGTGACTCGCTGCCCCACTCGGTCTCTGTCGGATATTTTGCACTGTTTGCCTGTACCAGAGCAGTTGGCATTTGACTCATGTAAACAAGCGTTTGTTTTTGTCAACCTTCGTCATTCGTAAGTAAATAAATACACTTTTACGTATTGATGAAAACTTAGGTTTGTTTCGAGTACACATTTCTGTAATTTGAGTTATGGTGCGTATTTAGTACGATTTTCTAACTATATAATTATCTTTTTAGTAGCCTCGTACCCGCGACTTCGTACGCGTGGATTAATAATTTTTTTGCCAGAATTAAATATAGAAAGTTGTAGGTAACGAAGGATTGGTCGCAAACAATATCGAGTCGGCATAATATGACAGGAAAGCTATCACTATATCATTCTACCGTCGAACCTGCCTCTTGAAGAGAATCAATTTCCAACATATTTCGGTCACTATTGGATAAGATCTCAAAATTTCGTGACTACAACTGTTAATCATACTGGAAAAATTATCCTGTGCCCTTCATACAGCTTTCCTTACAAAATTCCATCACAACGATATAGCCATTTAGTCGTCAAAACGTAACAAAAAGACAGAGACTTACTTCCGTATTTATATTAGTATTACTGTGGTTCTCACTCACACACTGACTGCGAACAACACCTGAGGGATCATTATAAAGTAAAAAAGTATACACCTACAAAATTGCAAGACTACCTACGATTTGCCTCGCATTGCACCCCTAACTTTCTAATATCTACAGTTTAACATTCAATCCGAATAACCTACGGCCCAGGCCTGACTCTTACGATGAAAAACAATTTTTAAAAATCTTAGCCTCCACGGAGATTTGAAACGGAGAACACGACGTTCGTAAGCAAGCTCTTTAGCCACTGAGCTGCCAGTTCACTACACGGAAACACGGTCTGGAGACGTCCACATCCAACGTGTCTGTCTATCGCCGTATTTCGAAGTTATGAGACAACATGTGTTATTTATACAGATAATTTTTCAACCATATGTAGACAGTATTTTTCTCCTTGTTTCAAAGGATAAGTGTGCAAAGTTTCATCGAGATCGAATGAAAACTGTGGATTTGTATGAAGAACAAACAAGCCAACAAACAAACAAACATACATTCATCTTTATATATAAAGATTGTCGCACGGTTACAGCTTTTTATTCACGGCTTCATTATTCCCATTTTCTGTATTTGCAGATAAAGTAATTGTGACAATTTCCTGATTTGCGGCTGAAAATTTGATTATTCGCTAATATGAAACTAATGTTATCGTAATTTTAACGATCGCGTACCTATTTATTTAGCAGCTATCAAAAGGAAATTGTATATCCTTTGACTTATTGCTGGTTTGGCCGCTGCCTCAATGCGTCTTTTTGACGAAAGCCACCTGCTTACATGTGCCGCTCAGGCTTTCGATTAATCTCTCTTCTCCTTGTTATTATTTCGACTAAAGGTAAAAAAAGTTATAATGAAATTTTCACGGGTGTATCGACGAATTGTGTTGTAGGAACACCATACTTCGACGGCTGCCTCCGACGTCTTCCTCACGTGTGTAATTTAGTGTGTTTGCAATGAAATCCTGAGATACAACATATGAGGACTTCACTGCAATCATTCACCGAGAAAGTCTCCTTTCTTACTAAAAAATAATAATTTCCACTCTAAAAACTTCATTACGCCACATAAGTAAATCTGAAATACTTGACAGTTTACGTGTTGGTGAGTAGTTTCTTTTAATAACATTGAATCAACTGTAATATCAATCAAGGAATCAGGAGATATAATAATGAATCACGCAAAATAAGGCCAAGTCTCGTGCTTGTGCAGTGACAAAAAGTTATGAGATCTTGTTCTGAGCCAAGTCTACACTTTACAGAGTATATTCACTTCACTTTGAGAAATGAAATCCTTTTATCTATGTTATGAAACGTTTATTTAAAATTTATTATTATTTTTTTTTTAAAAAAAACTTTGTTAACTTGGTCATTAAGCAAACCATATTTTTAAACTTATGAATTTACTGTAAAGCACATAATATGACCTAAGACTCAGTATTTTCCATTTTTATTATTTATTTAAAAATTGGTTTAGATTAAAAAACAAAAATTTAAAACATCGAAATACACTTAAGACACGCTAAAAAGTTTTAATGTCATTTTGCTAATCAAAATATTGTTAACTGTTAATTTTTATTATTTAACATTAAAAATTATTTATTAATTTAATTATTACTTAATTTATTAACGTTTTAAGTAACTATGTATAAATATATGCGTTGAAAAACTGTTTGTACCAATCCCCCACGGATACCGCGGGATCCCGCGGGATTGGCGCAAATCCCGCGCGGATCCCGCGGGATTGAAAACACTGCGGGATTGCAATCCTTAGTTGGGATCTTTTGCACTTATCGGTGACAGCTTCCTATTACCTGTACGGTAATACACTGAGCCAACACCCTTTGCCTCAAAAAATTCTGATGATGTTCGTCTCAATCAGATACCATAGTTTTTGGGAACACTAGCTCACCCTCAACATTAGTGCATAGAATTTAGTGGACAAGTTGTCATAGTTTTCACTAACGCTTCGTATCTATCGCAACACCGAAACACTGTCGATCTTATAATATGATGAAAGCTTACAAAGTCACCGCCACACAGTGGTTCGGAATTGGAAAATAGTGGACATTCGAACTAAAGTCATAATATCGATCCAAAATAAATTGATTTAGATAGCATTTGTTGTGCTGATCAAAACTTGTTATCTTCAATTTTTGATAAAAATGAGCCCTCCACCCTTAAAATATATAAAGTAATAAAAATTATAAGAAAATGTATGGGTGAAAATCTGTTTTATTTTATTGTCATTGCCATATATAAAAGTGTCAAAGTCAAACCTTATGCAATTGTAAGTACCTATCCTTCTTAATATTACAACATACAACTTTCTTGCATATCCTTGCCGCTTTGACGACAGGGTGTAAATGAAGATATATATGTTGAATTTAATAATATCCTGTAATATAAATATTTTAGTTAGGACATAAGAAAAAATATAATATTTGTGCTAGAATCGTATATTATTAAGAATTAAATTCACTTTCAATTTATTTATATCGAAAAACTCTCCAAGAAATTGAACATATATATCTTCATTTACACCCTGTAGTCAAAGCGGCAAGGATATGCAAGAAAGTTGTATGTTGTAATATTAAGAAGGATAGGTACTTACAATTGTATAAGGTTTGACTTTGATACTTTGATATATGGCAATGACAATAAAATAAAACAGATTTTCACCCATACATTTTCTTATAATTTTTATTAATTTATTTATTTTAAGGGTGAAGGACTCATTTTTATCAAAAATTGAAGATAACAAGTTTTGATCAGCACAACAAATGCTATATAAATCAATTTTTTTTTTTGGTATCGATATTATGACTTTAGTTCGAATGTCCACTATCTTATAATCGCAGAAATTCTTTTACACCCTGTAGTCAAAGCGGCAAGGATATACAAGAAAGTTTTATGTTGTAATATTAAGAAGGATAGGTACTTACAATTGCATAAGGTTTGACTTTGACACTTTGATATATGGCCATAACAATAAAATAAAATAGATTTTCACCCATACATTTTCTTATAATTTTTATTAATTTATTTATTTTAAGGTTGAAGGACTCATTTTTATCAAAAATTGAAGATGACAAGTTTTGATCAGCACAACAAATGCTATATAAATCAATTTTCTTTGGATCGATATTATGACTTTAGTTCGAATGTCCACTATTTTCCAATCCCGAACCACTGTGCGCCAGTTTGATAGGCACACCCAAAACATACTTACGTTAAACTTAAACACATATACACCCAAAACACATAGGCACTAAACTGAAACACAGGAACACCCGAAGCATTAGTACACGTCAAGCATAGATAGACATAATTCATCACAAGATTTCCAACATCAAGGCATAGCCATATGGACACCACACAGACGGTGTCATTCACACTGTCATTTGCAAGCTCCCACCAGCCAAAAAAGTACCGTAACATCATCCTACAGTCATACAAACACACAGCAAATTTGGACAAAACAAACTCCTGAAATTCACAAGCCAATCTTAGATGGAGGTAAATAACTGTCAGTCATATCTCCTCAATAAGGTCGTTTAGGTTCCTGATTACCCATCACATATAAAAAATAAAATAAAAAAAATCCTGTAAATATTGTGAATTAGCTTCAAAGTTGTTTAATTTTGTGGAAATAAGCATATAAATGCAAAAAATTAGAAAAATAAATGAAAAACTCTAAAAATCAAGTTAAATCTCTATAATAGGTAAAACTCATTATATTTATATTAATTCCCTCCACGAAGACGACATACCTATAAACTGATTGTTCTAAGACACAACCGTCGTGAAGAAACATGAAACACTTGCAGATTACATGAAACTATCCTTTTAATCTTGAGATGGCGAGTCTGGGAGGTTTGCAAATGATGAGAAATACATACGTTTGCGTCATACAGATCAGTGTTATTACATAAAAGGTGGTGACAGATTATATACAGAAAGAGAAGCTGACACTGAGACACCACACGGAAGGGAGTCCGCACTAAAAGAAAGTAACACAAAAAACGAGAAGCAATCGGTCGTGGCCACACGTGAAAAATACACAACACAACTCATGGAAGACAGAAACAAGAATCACACACAGGCAGTGAGCAACAGAAATAGTCAGGGCCAACCACATTTCATCCTCACCCATCGTCATTGTTTGGACAGTGTATTTTTTTTTTTTTTTATTTTTTATTTTTTTTTTTTTTTTGGCAGGTAGGGATACTATGTTTTAGTTGTTAGTTTTCTTTATTTTAATGATTTTATATTAGGTTTTTGGTTTTTACAACGTACTTGTGTATTGAATTGATCGCTTTTGCGTCTGGATCTGAAAGAGTAGTCATTAAGGATATTATGTCTGTCATTTTTGGAGCGTTTCTTATTAGTTCTTTTCTGGCTTCTTTGTATTCATCACATCTGAGAAGGTAATGATAAATATCTTCCATTGTCTCACATCTGGGGCAGTTCGGTGAGTCCGCGATTTTCATGATGTGCTTTTTATCATTTAATAGGGTGTGTCCTGTGCGCAGTCTGTTAATTAGGGTAATCTTGTTCCTGTTTAGTTCTTTTGTTTCATACCATGGTTTCTTGTTGATCTTGTTACTTATTGCCCGATGCCAAAGTCCTTTTGTTCCTTTGTTGTTTTCCCATTTCTCTTCCCATTCTTGTCTTATCCGGATTGCTGTCCAATGTCTGAAATCTGTGAATGGAGTGGCCACATCCAATTTTTCATTGGCCGCTAGCTGTGTTTTTGCTGCCCTGTCGGCCATTTCGTTACCGTGTATTCCCACATGACTTGGCACCCACTGAAGACTTATATCCACGTCCTGTGTTGTCAATTTCTTTATCTCTCTAGCTACTTCGTATGCCAGATAATTTTTAGTTTTGCCTTTTGGGATTCCCATGATTGTCTGTAAGGCACTTCTGGAGTCTGAACAGATGACCACTTTCTTTAAATCTGATTTTCCGATGAATTGTAGCGCCTTAAGGATAGCAAATAGTTCGGCAGAGAAGCTCGAGAATTGGTTCGGCAGGCGGTATGCCTCTACGATGTTGCTCGCCGGGTACGCATAGGCGGCCGCACAGGCCTCCTCTCCCACCTTCGCTCCATCTGTGTATATCTGCGACCAGCCATTCCATCTAGTGTTTAAGATTTCCATCGTATTTTGAATCGCTTCTTCTGATGTGCAGAATTTCTTCGCTGTCATCTTTAGAGTGATGGTTGGATGCACACGAGTGGATAAGTCCGCTTTTTGCCATGGTTCGATCTCCGAATATAGGTCGTTGATTTCGTTTTTGTGGATCTTCCATTGGTTTGTTGATTGCCAGTAGTTTATAAGTCTCGGCGTCTTGTGAAGGTTTGGTGGTTTTCTTTGCATCTCGTGAGCTAATATCTGTATTTTCTTTACCAGAATGTGGTCTTTTTTAGAGCATACTTTTAACCAAAAGTTTAGTCCTATCTTTTTCCTTCGTAGGTATAGGGGAGGAATTACTGTTTCCGCTTCCATCGCTTCTATCGGAGTAGTCTTGATAAATCCACCAATTATCCTTATAGCAGCTGCTTGAACGGTGTCCAGTTTCTTTAGTAGTTTTGCTAGCGTTATCATAGAGCATCCCGCCATAATCGAGTCTGCTTCTTACCATGCTGAAGTATATATTGCGGACTAGCCGCGGATCAGCTCCCCAAGTCAATGAAGCGAGAACTTTTAGCACATTTATTAGCAGTAGGGAGGACGCCCTCAGCTCTGATATATGTTTGCGCCACGTGAGCTTGGCGTCCAGCCATATACCAAGGAATTTCACCTCTTTCACCTGATCTATAAGTAGTCCGTTAACAGTTATTTTGAAGTCATTTTCTTGGAAGTGCCTATGTGTGAATATGCATATTTTGCATTTTTTGATTGTTAGATCAAGCCCTATCTGTCTCAGATTTTCCAGGATTACTCTTATTGCCGCTTCTAGGATCGATCTGGCTTTTTCTTTATCTGGATGTGAGACATATATGACAAATCGTCCGCATTGAAGGAAATTCACCATAGCTGGTAAGCCATTGCGTACCTTGGTCGAGTAGATGTTGAAGAGGGTCGGACTCATAGGATCACCCTGTGGAATGCCCTGGTAGACATGTCGGACGATTCTCTTCCCTTCTGCTGTTTCAATAATATTCACTCTACGTGAGAGATAATTGCAACACCAGTTTGTCAATTTGTTGGGAAGCTCTATCTCTATCATTGTTTCTCGTAGGATGTCAATCTGGAGATTGTTATAAGCATCTTTTATGTCTAGGAACGCTGCTGCATGGTAATTATTTCTGCCGTAGCTCAACTGGATGTCGGTGACCAGCGTACTAACGATGTCTATCGTACCGAAACCCTTGCGGAATCCCATAGTTCGAGGATCGAGCCTTCGATGGTGTTTATGTGCCATTCCATCCTATTCTTGATCATCGTGCACATTAGTTTAGCTAGGCAAGGCACTAAAGATATGGGTCTGTAAGAGGAGGCGTCGCTCTTTCCTGTTCGGCTTTAATACGGGCACGATTACAATGTTTCTCCACTGCTCAGGGACGTATGATGTGTTTATCATGTCGTTGAAGATATTTAAGATTTTTTGCTTGGCTATTGGCGGAAGGTTGTTGATCATGGAGTATGTTATCCTATCGTCTCCTGGAGCCGTATCCTTCTTCTTTATGGCACTTCGAGTTCGTTCATGCTGAAGAATGGGTCTTCCGTTCTGTTGCTGTTTTCATTGGTCTCATGAACTGCGTTTCGTTCTAAATCTGTCGGTACATATGCCGGTGCAGTCAGTTCTATGAATTGTTCAGCGAGACTATCATCGGAGTATAAGTTGTTAGGTGAAGGCCGCTTTCCGTTAAACCATCTCATTTTCGCCCACATTTCTTGCGACGAAATGCCGTGTTTGATTGTAGAGCAGAAATCTCTCCATCCTTGTCTCTTCGTTTTCCTGATCGTATTTCTGGCTTCTGCTGTTGTCTGTCTGAGTAACATGAAGTTCTGGATAGTTGGATCTTTTCTGTACATTTTTGTAGCCAGGCGTCGTCTTGCAATTGCTCTGGAGCATTCGGTAGTCCACCAGGGTTTTCTGATGATCTTACTTCTTTCACTTATTTTATATTCTGGGATGCTTTCTTCTGCAGATTTACTTATAATGGCTTCCAGGTCATTGTATCGTTGTTGTGGGTCATTTGTATCTGAGTATGAATGCGCCATTCGCGAGTCGATTCTTTCTTGATATTGGATCCAATTGGCTTTGTTACAATTCCAGCGCCTCTTTGCTGGGATAGTCTTCTGGCCCATAGTGGAATCCAATGATATTTTTAGTACCAGATGGTCACTTCCTAATGTATCCTGTAGTATCTCCCACTTGGTCCTGGTCATCATGCATGCCGATATCAGAGAAATGTCGGGTGACGAGTTTCTTTGGTGTGGAGTCCCGAGTCTCGTTCCGTGTTTGTTGTTCAGCACCGTAAGTGAAGACGACGTTATGGCTGACGCGAGTTCTTCGCCCTGAGGGTCCGTCTGTCCTGCCTGCCACATCGGGTGGTGTGCATTGAAGTCCCCTCCCACAAGACTTTTAGGTGGTAACTGGTTGAATATAGCATCCCAGTCTTCTTCCCTAGTGTTGATTTGAGGCGGCTTGTATATTACAGTCACATTCTCCAGGGGCGCTCTGTGTTTCAGGTCAACTGAGAGAACCTCTATGCCATTACTGGGCTCCACTATGTTTCTGATGTCGCTAGTAACATCATTTCTCACAAAGATAGCAACTCCACCGAAACCATTGCCCCTATCTCTTCTGTAGATATAGTAGTTTCTGTGCTTTACATTAGTGTCCCTACGTAACCATGTTTCGGTAATCAGTATAACGTGTGGGGCGTGCTCCTCTATTGCTCTCTGTAGGTCATTCCATTTAGGTAGCAGGCTTCTGGCATTCCATTGTAGTGTTGTGAATTTCGACTTTCTATCCATTATCTGTTATGTTACATATCTCCATTGTAGTATCACTCGCTCCCATTTCCTTAATTTCTTGCATGATGTTGCTGGTGGCTTCTTCCTGAATTTTTTGTATAATTTCCTTGGGTAGATTTCCTTTTAACTGTTGCATGATGGTTTTGATCACAATTTTCACTATGGTGCTAATACATTCAATATTCAGTTCCTTAGGAGGTGGCTCCGCCATCTGGACCGCATTTGTTTCTATTCTTTCTGGCACTGTCCTTATTTGAGGTAATTCCCTGTTAGTAATTGTCTTTTCTTCCGTTGCTGCTGCGCTGTAGGTTTTAGACTGTAAGGGGGGGAAGTCCGTTGGCTTGTGTTCGTATCCTCCTCCCATTACTATTTTGCTACCAAGCGCCTGTTTCTGCTTCAGCTCCTCTTGTTGTTTTCTAATTGGACACGCCTTGTCAGTCGCCTTGTGCTCACCCCCACAGTTGACACATTTGGTAGTCTCATTATGACAATTGGAAGCATTATGTTCCTCACCACATTTGGGGCATCTCTCTTTGCTTCTGCAATTGGTAGATATGTGCCCATATCTTTGGCACTTGAAACATTGAGTCACGGGGTAGACATATGGTGTCACCTTAAATCTTAGGTAGAAGAGCTCCACTTCATCCGGTAAAAATTGGCTTTCGAATGTAAGTAGAACCGTTTGTAGAGGTTTTGTTTCAACTTTTCCATCCAGCCATATTTTTTTGATAAATCGTCTTACCCCTACTATTGGAGCAGTTGATTTAATGTTTCTAAGTAGTTCTTCTTCGTTGAGGTCTGTGGGAACGAATTTAATAACACCTTTGCATTCGACCCTGCTGGCAGGGATATATGCTTTTAATCCCAGTGACTGTAAGAAATCGATGTTTTCCACGAAGCTGTTTGCTGCTTCCGCCTTTGCGAATTCCAGCATCATCCGGTTTTTACCCTGTTGGTTCATCCTCTGCAGTCCGTTAACTTTGTTATAAAATATTTTGCCTAGTTGAATTGGGTGAGGCATAGTGCCATTCATCTTTGGCTCAATTGTGACTACATAAGGTGCTTGTGATTGGGCCATATAGTCTGATACGTTGATGTGGGGAAATTGGCTTGTCTTTATCCCCGCCTTCGCTTGTAGTCACGGGGTTAAGTTGGTCACTTTTCGTCTTACCCGCTATTTCTGGGGTGTGGTATGGTGGCTGCTGCGATGTTGTCATCTGCTTTGTAATCTGTTCCTTATTCGAGTTAAGTAATGTTTCTGACGTCGTTGGTTCTTCTTTATTTACCTTAGGTACACCTCTTCTCTCCGAGGCTTTACGCTTCTTTCTGAGGTAATATTTCCCTTCTTCCTCACTATCCAGGGTAGATTCTTCCATCTTCTTTTTTGTAGACTCCGACATTTCTTGTTCTGATTGGTAGATAAATAAATCTTGCTTATCGCCAGTTGTTTTGGCTGTAACGCCACCACTAGATTCCGCCATATTGACTCCTTTACACGCTGCGCCGCTGCCGACGAGCTGTAGCGGTTCTGACGTGCACTTAAATTCCTTTACACTTGTTTTAACAACTACTTTTGGGTTCGGATGTTGTGTCTCACTATAACTTGTTGTCACCGATACACTCACTTGGCGCTATGGCCACTCGCTCCGCTGTAGACTCACTTCACTACCGACACACACGTAAACAAGGAAGCACTCTCGTAGATGCTAGACTAGATCCGTATGCGACCGTAGCTAAACGTGAACTGTTTGGACAGTGTACTACGAGGGCATTTTGAAAAGTTCTCGGAATCACCGCTAGATGTCAGTGCTACAGCAACGAGGTTCCCGCGCAATAATCACTCATCCTTTGTGAGTGAACACGTGGCGCGTCAGTGCTCTAGCTGCAGGAGTGTGGTAGTGACGACTCTTTGTTGTTGTTCACGCGTAGTGATTTGTGACAATGGAGAAACTGAGATTCGAGCAGTGATTAAATACTTTGTAAAGAAACGTATGAAAGCAAAGGAAATTCATGCCGACTTTCAGAACACACTAGGGAACTCTGCTCCTTCATTTTCAACTGTTGCCAAGTGGACCAGCGAGTTTAAATTTGGTCGGGAAAGCTTGGGTAATGATACACGTAGTTGGACGGCCAAAAAGTGCTACGACCCCAGAATTTATCGCAAAAGTGCAATAAAATGGTAATGGAGGGTCGTCGACTGAAAGTGCGGGAGATTTCTGAGCTGTAGGGATGTCTTCTGAACGGGTATATTATATTTTATCCGAAGAATTGGGTATGAAAAAATTATCCGCAGGATGGGTGCCGCGGCTCTTGACACTGGACGATAACGCACCAGGTTGGAAATGAACGAACAAAGTCTGGCCCGTTTTCAGAGCAACCAACAAGATTTTTTGCGCCGGTTTGTGACTACAGATGAAACTTGGGTCCACTACTTTACCCCAGAGACAAAACAGCAGTCAAAGCAGTGGAAACATGCTTATTTACCACCACCAAAAAAGCAAAGACAGTGCGTTCGGCCGGAAAGGTCATGGCCTCAGTTTTCTGGGATGCAAAAGGCATTCTGCTGATAGATTATCTTCCTACCGGCCAAACAATCACGGGAAAATACTATGCAAACCTCCTAGACCAATTACAGGAAAGGATACGCGAAACAAGGCCTGGTCTGGCAAGGAAAAACGTCATCTTTCATCAGAACAACGCTCCACCACACAAAAGTGTTATTACCATGGCAAAATTTCATGAACTGAGGTACGAATTGTTGTCACATCCACCTTATTCACCTGATTTGGCACCATCAGACTTTCATCTATTCCCCAAGCTGAAAAATTTCCTCAGTGGACGGAGATTTTCTACAAGGGGAAGAACTGACAGCCAAATTGGAGAGGTATTTTGCAGGCCTGGAGGAATTTCATTTTCGAGATGGGATAAAGGCATTGGAACATCGCTGGACCAAATGTATTAGTCTACAGGGGAGGTAAGATACTTAATTCCAATACATTCCGAGAACTTTCCAACCCACCCTTGTACAATATTGCTAAACTCGATGTGTGGGATTCAGATCCATTTATCCCTCTCTGGAACCAGAACTCGAATCTAATGCTTTAATCGCCCTGAAATGTTTAAGTATACATGTATTGTGACCATAGATGACATACAGCCCACTGAACACAGACAGTCATTACATTAAACTCAAGCTCAGGTGTATCAAACACAGGAAGACATTATGTCATCACAAAACATCGAGACACAACCACATTGACACCACACAGACGATATCACCTCTCACAGGTGTGTACAAGATTTCACCTGCGCAACTTAACACTTTCCCACCTACACCAAAATCACACCTGAATTTGTTAAAAGATAAATATTTTTAGAGAAATGTATAAATTTAGTAAAAATCACGGAAATTGAGAAAAATATTAAAATTTTGTAAAATTCACAGAAATTACGAAAATTCTGTACAAAAAATAATAAATATAAATTTCCTTGTTAAATGTTGTAGGATGACACACAGCTTCATTGCGGAGAACGACAAACTGAAGAGTTATGTGGATGTTAATCGCAACTAAAGATTATTCCGTGAAGAAGAATAAAACTAAAAGTTTGCCTAAAAGAAACGATTTGTTGCCTAAACAAAAAATAGCAATTCAGTTTCACCTATGTGCCTGTCTTCTCACACTGCTTCCTACACTGAGTATATGTTACCCTTCCAAAACACATCCACTATCTCTCTCCCACAGAGACACACATACACACATTCACACACGCATCCTTGAACACACAGTTTAATACACACATACCACATACCCATACACTTCAATATACATTAGAGGTGGGCAAAGTGACTCACTAAAAAGAGCGGTGTTCATTTGATCACTCTACGAAAAGAACTAGCTCGTTTGAACGGTTCACTAGCTCACTTGCTCAGTTATACTTGAGACCTTTTTTTTTTAGGTCTCACCACTCACAATTCGATTACACCCCCAATTTTCGATGAAAATACCCCCCTTAAATCGACTTTGATGCAATTAGTAAACCTTTTTTTTTTAGCTCAACAGTCCACAAAGCCCACGTGAACAAGCTCTTCTTGATCTTCAGAATTAGCCGACTTCTGACCGACTCACCTCGAAGAACTACCGTTCACTTTTTAGTGAGCGACTGCTCACTCGCTCTTTTAAAAGAATTGCTCTAAAGAACTGATTCACTCGCGAACGACCCATCTCTAATATACATACTCGCGAACCTACTCACACTCGACATTCAGTCGTAAGCCAGCCAAACACAGCAAAAGGCACACCCTGCCACAAGTCGTTACCAACCAACTCACACACAATTAGATAATTTCCAACTTAACTAAAACACTACACATCTTTCCAATCACCTCCAAATGCCAGCCAAGGCATCAATCTTTTTTTTATTTATTTATTTAAAATGTTGTCAGGATCCAGCGGAGTACTGGGGTTAGGTACCCGGCTAATGCACCTGAACCAGATGTCGACTCAAATATTCTATCTCCATAAGAAAGTTCTGAAACCGTGCTAAAATCACTTATTGCTAACAGCTAATATTGACCACAGTCGCCACTTACAGTCTTAACCTGCTGTAAGGAAGGTATTATGATAGTAATGAAAGTCACATGTCGTAATCACTGAATTATATTTTCCCAAAAGTTTCACTTAAATATTACATGTCACTGTTAGCTAGGCAATCGGAATTTTATTCTTCTCCAAAGATCACAAGTTGAGAATCCAGAGCTAAACCGCTTTATAACACCCCAAAATGAATTTAACTGACAAATTCCATGGTTAAGAACTGTTCACCAGAAAATTACAACATGGCTGCTGTATAGCGTTCCTTCGACCGGTTTGGTTCGTTTCCGCCCGTTCCGCCAGCCCGCGCTAATCCCGCCCAAGACGTGCGTTCGCCACCGATTACAAATGAACTGAAGACAACCGACCCATTTCACACCTCTTAGCTGCCTTATATTAGCTTGGGGATCACGTGGTACATCTCTCTTCAAAAATTACCAAATATGGATGTGTTACATGGACTACCACCTAAGTCAGTGTTCTGTTATCTTCTTATTTACCATCGGCTTGGTTAATTCACTTGAAATTACGTTTAAAATATTATTCCTGATTTTAGACTGTCCCTAAATATGAACTTTGTTTAAATTTGTTGAGTTAAGGTAAACCGAGTAATTCTAACAATCAAGTGTAACTATAATTTATGTTTTTATTTATAACTCTGAAAGTTTATTGAATATCAGGCCGGAAAAATTATCAAAGTGTAGCCTAAATTAAACTGCGTATTCTGAAGTTTATTTTATCTTTATAGCTGTTATTTCTGAGACACAATAAATTATTTAGTGATTTACACGTGTGTTTTATGTCGAGTGTTTTTAGGAAAATCATAACATCGGTACTATGGCTTCAAATTGCGTGGAATTAATATGTGTGAAGCTAAAGGAATTGATTGTCCCGGCAAACTATTTTATAACCCGGAATTCAAGTAGGCTTTTGAATAATAAAATGCTCAAGTTCGGTGTTCAATTTTACGTGTTCATAGTATTATGTTTAAAAATACTCAGAACGTTGGAAATTATCTGATTTAGATGAATTTGATTCTCTCTATGGCTATTTTAATTTATTAGCTACTTTATATCGCGTGGCAATGTTTACAATCCGTGTGGAAGCATTTTATGTGTGCAGTGTCTGTAGAAAGTTGCTTCAAAAATTGGATTACCATACAACAGGTTAGTAAAATGTGTCTAGAAAATTAATTATGGGTGTTAACTGGTATTTACATGTTCTTAGCGCTTTTGAAATGGTTTAATAGTGTTAGAATTAATTCCGAAAAGTCGAACAAATTAGTTGGTTTACCGGCGCCTGTTTATTCACTGATATCACGTATTTTACGGCTTGAAATAGCTGAACACCTATTAAAACTGAAAGATTAGTTTATTTCCTTTATATTTGTCTACTTTTTAAATCCTGAAATTACTTAACAGACCTCCAATTATATAAGTGAACTGTTTAAGCAAATGAGTATTAAAAATCCAATATAATTACTTCTTGTGGTTATTAGATGCTTTAAAACTATCAGAAATCTATTAATTTATCTACTAGGCTGTCTCAGGGATTATTATTGCTGTTTTTGGAGCTTTAAGATGGTCAAGTTTCATTACAATGAATTATTTTCATTCTGTTTCAGACTATTATTTTATCATCCAGTTTATTTCTTTAAAAATCCTACTAAACTAGATTTATTTCTGAAGTTATGGTTATAGTGAGTCTAGGCCTGTGTAATATAGGTTCTTTATTGTCTTTACTGTACGGAAATCTCTTCAGAAATACTAAAACTGGAATATGCCAAAATTTATGGGTTAGATTTTTCCTTTACTGAAATTACTTATTTATCTCTGAAATAATGTGTATTAGACATGATAAAAGGTTTATTTATGCATACTATTTGCAATTATTCAACATTTACTTCGTTTAAATCTGCTCAAAACATCTCGCCAACCAACGTTAGTATCTAACCATTTTAGCCCGGGTCAAAGATTTTTGGGCCAGCGTTATTACAGAGGCTGTGGAAATTAGATTAACTGATTTATTAGTCAACAGGGACACTGGTTATCAACTCAGTGCGGCCTGGAACCCGGCGATTAAAATGCTGAAACAGTTTCGCGTCGGTCTCGAGCAGAAGAGCGGATGACGTAATCGCCTTGTGTTGGTTTTTGTCTTCCACCGTTTCCGTAGCAGCGGCTGAATAAACAAACAGTTAAACATTGACATCAGGTTGAAAATGAAGGCAGAGATGGACGCCTTCGAAACGTCCCGCAAATATGACATATTAACACGGCTGGAAGCTCGAGAAAAATATATTAACGTTAGTATCTGTTATTAAAAATTTACCCCTATGTGAAATAACCTATTTCCTGCTGAACTATCATGTCTTTATGGCAATTTATAGTTTATTTATGCTGTGTATGTGTTATTTATCTACTTTATTATACCAGAAGTGCTGTTAACTTGATTTTACGTGTGGTATCGTGTACTCCAACTAACCTTAAACTTGACCGGATTCTAACGAAATATGAAAAATAGAACGAGGGATACCTTACAATGTCCATCCCACATAAAAGCATAAAACAGAAAAACAAAAGAAAACTTCGATCTCTATATTTCAACTGACTCCATATCAAAATTTTAATATATGTAAACTATTTCATTTTATCGTCGGAACACTGCTGCACATCAGAATAGACACGTAAAAAAGTGCGTCTCTAGCCGGTAGCCATGTAAAATACATTTTTGCACTCACTCCCTTCGCCAAACATACCTACTGATAACAATACTCCAGCATAGCCGTCACTGCAGCACACAAACCATAAAATCCAATATCCCGCGCAAATCTATTATATGCTGTTAACGACGTCATCAATATGAAATTTTGTTACATAATGTTGGCTGCTGCGTACATAAAACATTTTCGCTAACATCGCTGGAAAGTCCATATACACAAACAAAATAATGCAATATGTCGGTTGCTCACTGATAAATCACACTTCTAAAATTTTTAGTGTAGTATTACTGGTTCACTATGTGCCATATGAACCCGACCAGCAGTATTTCATACAACAATGAAGACTAAGACACATTTGGAGTAGACATCAATAGGAAATAAGGTTAATGTGGGAACTGCACCACTTTCGGAACCTGCCAGAAACTGGTACTAACCTGTTGAAATTTACATCAGTCGCTTCGTCAACATGTCCTCTTCACGTTTTGCGATCATACATTCCGGAAAAGTTGCCAGGAATTTAATTAAAAATGCCAAAATATGACATGACGAACAGCCGTTACGTGCCGCCAACGTTGAAAAAAAAAAATCAGTGACAGTCTCTCTCTCTCTCTTAAAATGTTGATTTAATCCTTTGTTGTAATGTTTTCATGACTTTTCAGCTCTACTCCTTTGTAAAAAGTCGCACAAAATTGACAAACATGCAATATTTATCCGAGTTGTAATACGATTATGACCGCCATCTTACATAAAACGAGCAACCAGAGATAATCGATTGCTTCCATTTTGGCCTCGCATTCGGGAGGACGGCGGTTCGAATCCCCGTCCGGGCATCCAGATTTGGGTTTTCCATGGTTTCCCAAATCACTCCAGGCAAATGCCTTGATGCTTCCTTCAAAAGGCCATTGCCGAATTCCTTCGCATTCCTTGCCCCCTATCCTTTCCTGGCTCTAAAGATCTCGCTGTTAGTGAGACGTTAAGCAGATAAAAAAAAAAAAATTGCTTCCTTTGTTAACAAATGCGCCTTTGCGTGTTGGATGCCGCATAGCCAAAATCTCGTAATTTTTTATCACTTGGTCCGGGCCGTATTTCAATCTAACCACGATTTCTATGACAAAACTAAACTGTTTAGGTGGAAATGATTCCTGTGCCGATAATTTTTATGTTATTTTAGCAGTGCTGAAAGCATATAGCAGTTGCTCAGCCTTTCATATTTCGGCATTTTTAATTAAATTTCTAGCGACTTAAATACAAAAGAAAATCTTTCCACACCATAATGCCTGAAATAGAGTACCAGTTTTATGGTAATGGTAATATTTTTCCTTCCATACACCTCTTCTAATTCTTCCACCAATATCTTTCCATGCCTCATCAGTCATCACCAATACATACCTTGTACACTCCTATGACTCTTTTCAACGTCCTGCTGTCTTCCAATGAATCCTCTTTTATCATATCTGTCACCGACTGCGTTCTCCGGTAATTTCAAGAAACAAATCTAGCAGCCCTTTTCTGCCCTCCCTCCAACCCCTGTATTTGATACCCAAAATGTAACATATCACTTTCTCCAACAACTGAAGAATTTTAGAACATTTTCCTACTACCTGAGGATTGTGTACTCCCCAATTGAGTTTGTTATTAAATGTTATGTCAAGGTATTTAAATTTCAAGACTTCAACAAGAAATCCTCTCCCCAGCTTCTAATCATTACACTTTTTTATCTCTGTGGCGAATAAGTTGACTTTTTTTGCATTTATCTTCATCCTATACTGACCTACCCACCTACAAATCCTGAACAGATCATCTTGCAGTTGTTCATAGTTTTCTTCTGTTTTGATCCTGTTATATAGCTGGGAGGAAGGGGACGTTCTCCACCTGTCCGAAACTGTTACTGACCTGTTGAAATTTGTTTTGACTGAATCCTTATAGTGCCCTCTTCACGTTTTGCATTCTCCTGTTTCGGAAAAGTCGCTACGACTTAAATTAAAAAGGCGGAAATATAAGAGTGACGCACCCGCATTATAGCTACCATCTGCAAACAATCTAGCAATCGATCAACACAATTATTCATTACAACGGTGAATAGCAACGTTATCCTGTGGCACTCCTATTTCCACTGCATTTCCTTCTCACAAGGTAGTGTCGTTAATTTTACATTAGTAACACAAGAATGAATTCCTAAGCGTATGTCATAATTGACAGACTGGACCACAGTGAAGCGCAACCATACCACACGATATTGTGGATTCCCAATTTTCGTATGGTCCAGGCTGCATTGCAACATAAGCGCACACTCTTATTGAGGAAATTATGTTTTATATATATTTTATTTGGTATGCATGATGCTAATAGGAATTTCACACACGCCAGAAAATACAGGAGAAGGGAATGAACTATAAATCAATGGATAGCGGACTAACAAATTGAAGAATAAGTTGTACAGTTTTTATCATTTAATCGAATGCGTTTCAAGGCTAACTTTATTACTGTGTAAACCGTTAGTACTACATTACGCGGTTTAATAAATAAATAAATAACGGAGTCAACACACCACTGACTGTGAGACGTCACGACAAATCGCAAGCAGCCAGTAGCCGCGAATAAGCCTGCGCACTGTTAAATAGGGACTGCACGACTTTCAGAACCTACTAGAAGCTGGTACTAACATGTTTAAATTTAGACTAACTACTTCTAAATAATGTCCTCTTCACGTTTTCCAATCTTGTTTTGCAGAAAAATCGCCACAAATTAAATTAAAAATGCCGAAATGTGAGAACCTGCGTAACTGCGAAATGCTGCCAGTACTCCAAGAATGACATAAAAATTATCGGTACAGGGATCATATCAACATAAACATTACGTTTAGTCATAGAGGTTGTGGTTAGGTTAGCATGCGGCCTGGACCAAAAGAAAAAATTCCTGAAAATTTCGTTCTGTGGCATCCATAACGGAAATGGCGTAGTCGTGCAGTCCCCGTTCTTCTTTTTGGTTCTAACTGATTTCAAAATGGAAACAGAGGTCAGACGTGATAAGTACCTGGCCATTCGATACGTTTTGCCGTTTTTTGTGACGGTGACAGTGCGGTTGACCATCCAGAAGTTGTATTCTTTCTCTAGAGTGTCGAGGTGTTCTCGTAGGAAGTCGATGTCATTAGTAGCGTCCATATAGATTTTGACCATTGGCAACAACATGGGCGGCTGCGAGCGTCCAGTGTAGTAGATACGCCCGCCATTAGGCACCAATCCAAACAAACGCACCATCATCAGGAAGTTAGCAAGGATGCCTCGCGAAGTGTAAAACATGTCACACTTTAGAAGTCCACGTATTATCCAGTACGAGTCCCAGTAATAGATCTCTCTGAAACGTCCACCTGGAATTATGACACCGTAAGGCATGTAAATGATAGAATACAGCTCCTGATTCTCTCGTACCAAATCGGTGATTCGGCGCCCAAGGAACTTCCAAATGCCATTTAACTTCTTGGCAAATTCCCAGAGGCGCGGATCTTTGATTTTCTTGAGAAGTAGTGGTGACGGTTTCCAGTCGGGTGGATTCCATTTCTCGAATTCACTGGCCACTGGTTCGAAGTTATCTTTAACGAATTTCTCAAGAACAGCCCGGGAAGGACTTGCGGTCTCGTTTAGTAGTTGTTCGAATTTTCCCATTGTTTCTTCGTGTGGAGACCGGAGTTTCATGTCGACAAATGTCTTGGAGTCAGGATAGAGCGAATTCATCTGCACTTCGTGCAGTAATTTTCCAGTGCAATATACTTCATGAGTGCAAATATAACATAAGCTATTACAAAACATTAGGGTGAGAATCAGCACACGTGTTTCTAAAATGAACAGTTGATTCATTATGTAAGAAACTATACATCATTTCGTTATAAATACTTGACAATTTGAGAAAATGAGTTAGGAAAGTAAAACTGAAGAATTTAAACTTAAGAAGCCATTCACATTTGACAGTTGAATGAAAATTCCAGAGATTGTAAACAACTGAAGTCATGAATGGTATGAGAGCCTTTGATCTATTACTTACAGTTAGTTAGCAGTTAATTCGTATATCTGCATGACTGTTTTCGTCTGATTTTGAAACCATAAAAGTAAAATTGAATATATATGTTTAGATCTTTTTTAAAAATCGTTCAGTGAACAACAGTGAATAAATTAATAAGTTGTGGAATACAGGAATTGCATATTTCGTGACTGTACTTGAGTGGAGGAAATAAAATGGGAGTTCAGATCAGAAAGTGAATTTTCATAATCACTGTACAATTTTATTTGGGTAATAATGGGACACCAACCTAGACATTCACAGGGAAGTAATTCTGTTTATAATAGATGCTAGTTAATTTTAACCTTTCCACTGCTTCTCAAAAAGTATCTGCAAATCGTAGGGAAAACCAAGTTTCAATAAGAAACAAATTTTTTATCTATTATCACGTGAAATTAAGCCAAACATCAAATTTTCCTATATTCATTACTAGGAAAGTATTAGTTCGGCAGTCAAAACTTCTTGATTTCCACTGATTATTGTTGCTGCTAAGCATTGACTGAGAAGGTGACTCTGAACTAATACAGGAGGCATATTGACCAGAGGTTGGAAGGCCTATTCTTCTCCATCAAGCCATACAGGTTAATGTGAAATCCGAACTATGGGTGTAAAACATATCTGAATGGAGAGAAGGTCTCACGCTATCTCAAGTGATATTCTAAATTTTCTGATTTTCTCTTTCGTCACAGCTTGCAGAAAGTATATTTCTCCAATAAAAATCGGCTGTCTAAAAGAAGTGGGTGTGTTATTATTATTTTGATTTAGGGCGTATTTTGACGCATTTCTGTTACTGGACTTTTCCGTCTGTTAGTGGTAGGACCGTTGTCGTCGTGATAGTGTGATTAATCCCGATCATCAGGACATTTATTTTACAACTAGAAACTTCAGACTTGTACAGTGTGACCAGGTTTTTTTTTTTTTTTTTTTTTTTTTTTTACGAAAAGCACTCACTGTTATAAAAAATTGTGCGCTCTGAACGAATGATTCAAATTGAATGAAAGTTGCTTCACAGCACTATCACGGGCGATACTATAATAGTTGTAGTTTGGCTGTAATAGGCGCACAGAACTGCCCTTAGCAGACACTACAGTCTAGTTAATCTAAACGGCTGTGGGACGAATCTATGTGCTGTAAGTTATACTCAGCGTATAATTAGGCGCTAGAATTTGCTATATGTTGCATGCTACTTCGACACAATCGACCATGGTATACACAATTTGCAGAATTTAAGAGAGGGAGATTTATTAGACTTTAGTAAGCAGGTAATCCCTTCCGTCAAATGGGCAGGTCCGACGTCTAGTCCATTCTGATTACGCAATGTGATGGTGTGGGAGCAAGTAGTATGCGGTAAATCTCTGACCAACGAGGGAAGACCAACAGAAGGGAGAATCCATGAAGGAAGGAATATATAGAGACGAAATAACCCATGGAAATAACGCCAAATCGGTGAAACCTCATAAAAAATACCTCGGCTCCTACTGCGCATCCGCGGCGGCCACTGGCGGCCATAGGAGTCCCAAAACATTGGGCTGTTTGCTCTATGTATGCTGCTGAGAATATTTAATTTTCTAATAGTCTAAAGTTTTCTATAATGCCAAGTTGGGATGCTGTGCAAAGTACGGCCAGTAGAAAAAACTGTTATTTCTTGATTAAAATGTGATTAACGCATTCCTTAGGCATATCTATTTAATAAAAAGTGTACGCGAAGCCGATAAAACAGGTAGGAAAGAAGTAATATAGTGAAAATCGTCGGGTGACGTGCGGTATTAGCCGATGTGTAGCAGCCATTTTTTACCGCGAATGTGCTATTCCTCCATCTGTACACATGTTGATTTTCAAAGAGCTGTATTGGTGGACGTTGTGGTTAGGTTGAAATGCAGCCTGGACCGGAATTACGACTAATATTCCGTATAGTGTATTTCGAAAGACTAAGGAGGCCGCCAAGCTGCATTCTGACTATAATGACGTCACACACGGAATGAGACGTCTATTGTAGCTAATGCCGCAATATGCGTAACCATGTTGTGTTTAGGCTGAATGGCAGCCTGGACCCAAATGACTACTAATATTCCATGGTGCTTAGAGAATTTTGAGTGAAGAAGACAACGGCTACGCCAAATTCTGACTATAATTACGTCACAGGAGGCTCAAGCTCTCTATTAACGCAAATTTAGTAACGTGCGTAAACGTATGTTTCGGCGCGTATTACACTTTTGTTACATATTTTACGGCTTTCAGGTACACTTTTCCTTAAAGAGTAAGCGCCAAGAAAGAAGCTAGTAGTATTTTCAACCCGAATTAACAGTTTTTTCTACTGGCCGTACTTTGCACAGTAACCCCAAGTTGTGTTGCATATGGTTGCACAGACAAGATAGGAAAAAAAACCTGGAATAGCGTTTCATAAGTAAGTCACATTGAAATTATCTTTCTTGAAGTATCTGACAGGTAACTGCCACATTAGGGCCATTCGCTATAAATTTATTCATTGCTCCCAATAGGATCATAACTTTCTCAAATTTTTGTTGCTGTAGTGTAGACAATTAGCATATGTTACTATTTTGCAGCCTTATTGTAGGCAAGTAGGCCCTATTGAAAATTTAATTCAAGTGTGTCATATTTACATCGCGACACAGTGAATATGGTATTCTGCAGGCTTTACTCAAGTTTCCGATTACACAGAAAGTGTACGATGAAATTAATTGTACTGAAGGTATATGTTGAAATTAGTTGTGATAATTTATGCTACGTGAACTATGAATCCTGATATTGTCGATGTTGTTGTAGCTAGAACTGTAGCTTAAATTGAATTTTGTGTGATGAGACTCATATACCCATGGTGATGCTATTTGATGATTGATTGTCATGTAAATTGACGAAACTAATAAAAAATCAATTTTTTTATGGATGTCTCCCTTATTTCTCTAGATATTAACTATCAAAAATTAGTTACAGGTATAGTTCCTTGTGCCTTTGGTGACATTTTTATTCTGGTCCAGGCCGTGTTTTAACCTAACCACAAGGATTAGTAAAAAAAATAAACACCCAATCTTCAAGTGCAGCAAAATTATCTTTTGGTCCAGTCCGCATCATAACCTAACAAACTCAATTTGGAGACATTATATCTCGCGAACTAAGCGAGATATCGAAAAATTTTATTCTTTATTTTCGATTTGTATCGTCGTGATACATATGAATGTATCGTCAAATTTGACTTTGGGGAAATGTTTCTTCTGAATTTCAACCCAAAACACTTAACTTCTGAGACAGTATATCTCGAGAACTAAGCACGATATCAAAAACTTTTATTCTTCATTTTTGATGTGTCTCGTCGAGTTACATAATAATCCATCATCAAATTGCGGTACCACGATTGTATTATGATGTCCTTGAGGTTTTTGTGCCATTTCCCATGTTTCTTCAGCCCAGCAATATGGCGGCCTCCTCACCCCACTTCTCTCCACCCGGTTTCACTCCAGTGTGTGGTGAAGGCCCCTTGCGTCGTCTCCATAAATTCCTTCTTCAATGGGAGAATCATTTCATCGATCGGCAGTCGCGAAATCAATAAACCGTGTCTCTTCCCTACATCCACAAACGTGCGATCTTTGATTTCACACCCAAGACTACTTGCATTCTAAGTCTCCATTAAACCGTTTTCCATAGAGGCCTCAAACTCAACCACTCCGTCTGTAGTATTATTGTGTCATGTACAGATTTCTACTGGCGATACATTTTTTTTAGCGACGAAAACAGCTATTGGAGTATGAAGGACAACTATTATAGATTGCACTATACAGTTACGACTTCATTGCTGATTGACTCGCTGTTGGAACTGGAGTGTTAATTCGACAGATATATATATATATATAAAAACTAGCTGGATTTATCAATATTTTACTATAATTTTATATGGGGTTGTAGAGAAATTAGGGTTAGAAAAAATCACTAGCTGTTACCCTAAAGCTTCTTCGGTGTTTTATCATTTATAGTTGTTGTGCTATACTTTACACGAGTGATAAGCAGGGAAGTAAATATACTCTTGAAATAATTATAAAAAAAGTCAGTAAATTATTTAAAAAATATTGGTCGAAGAATTATGAATAGTGCATGGAAGGGAAAAGACAACCATGACCACAATCTGGCACTCTATTTCATCTGTAAGGGAGCAGAAAATTTTTCTTTTGTGAGTGAAGGTGACAGGGATTGGAGCAAATTACGAAGTTAAATGACAAATAATTTACCAAAAACGCTGAAGGAATTTAAAATTAAAATTCTTAAATTGCAAAAAGATAGGGAGGACGAATTTACCACTCAAATTATATAAGATAATTTCTAAAAAATAAAAAAGGTAATTAGATGACTGAGTGAATTTCCACTGGAGCGTGTACTCCATCACAATTAAATTATTAATACATGTTCTTATACGGTATTATGAGTCAGATACGTTCCTACATTTTAATGAATCGTTAATAAGTACAGGGTGTATTTCCTAATGGAGGCTTTACACAATTGGTTGAGCAGAAAACAAGGGAACCAAACATGTTAGATATCTTCCTACTAAAGCTTGATCATAACCTTATTGGGTTTCAAGTAACTGAACGAATAAGTGATCATAGTTCTGATGAATATAAGCAGATTCAGTAAACCAGTGATCAGAATTGAAGGGGGAAATAGATACAATTATAAATAGGTGTAAAGTTTGAAAAAACATTTCAGGGTTAATTTCATTAAATGGAAGAATGGCACAAGTTCAGAGGAGACGAAGTGGAAGTGTTAAAGGAAATAATTAAAAATTGTAAAGAAATGTTTATTCCAAAACAGAAAATAAACAGAAGTACAGAACCTACATACTATAACAGGGAGGTAAGGATGTTAAAATGATTGGAGAGACAAGAACATAAGAGAGTTAAGAAATAGCAAGATTGTAGGGAATTCTTGAAACAACTAACCAAGGAATTAATAATGTCAAAGAAACTGGCTAAGGATGAGTTGATGAAAAATGTTATTTTTGCAGGGAGACCACTGACTAAGGCATCTAGAAATTTCTATAGCTATATGAAGAAACTGTGTGGAAGAGAGGGAGAGACAATTGTAGTTAAGGACGGAGAAAAAGTAACTGTTTAAAAGAGGCAGAGTTATTAAGTAATTGGTTGAATGAGACCACTACGGAAAATAATTCAGGAATGGTAGGGGCTATATCAGAAAAAGAGCCTATCTGCACAGTTGGAAATGATGAGATTAGATAATCTGAAATTATATATGAAGATATCATGATGGAATCTAAAAAAGTATAAAGGGACCGGTGTGGCAGGATGTGGTATTGCACCTTATCTTGAAACATTATTTAAATTGAGTCTGGATACTTAAGTCCACCAGATGACTGGAAAAGTAGTTCAAGTCCATATAGGAGGGGTGACAAATAGGGTCAAAAACTATTGGCCAATCAGCTTTACATCAGTGTTAGGTAAATTAAGAGAGAGATTAATACACAGCCACATCAGACGTGTCTGTGAGGAACGTAAGTGGTTTTCAAGTCAGCAACATGGCTTTAGGCAAGGATGTTAATGAAAATCTTAGTTAGTAGGCTATATGCAAAATATACCTGATGAAATGGACTGTAAAGGTCAAGTTGACAGTGTAGTAAGGGATCTTTCTAAGGCTTTTGACAGAGTGAGCCATAAAATGGTGCTAAATAAGGTCAAAACTATTGGAGTCAATAAAAATGTAATTTCCTGGGTAGAAGAATTCCTAAAATGTTGAAAGAAAAAAGTTAGGATAGGAAATACAGTATCAAAAGCAGTAGGAGTGTACATGGGAGTTCCACAGGGTAGTGTATTGGTACCATTGCTGTTCATTATTCTAATGAATGATGGTGTTAATGGTTTATTGTAAGAAGTTATATTGTTTGCAGATGACATAATGTTGTATAAAAGGATCAAAATGATAGAAGACTGTAAGCAGCTGCAGCGTGATCTAGATAGGATAACTAGCTGGGTGAGTCAACATGGGATGAAGACATATACAAAGAAGAGTTACCTTATTAGGTACACACATAAAAATCTAATTTGTATTATGATTATAAAGTGGGGAAGGAGCTGCTTATTGAAGGCTCAAAATGTAAATACCTCGGCATATCATTTGATACAAGACATAACTGGGAAAGACAGATTGTACAGGTCATAGGAAAGGGTTCAAAATCCTTCACATGTTGAAAAGAATGTTGAAGGGATGCACGAGAGAAGTAAGGAAATTGGATACTAAACTTTGGTCAGACGAATGGTGTAATATGGTGGTTTATTATGGGACCCACATTTTGGGTATCAAATGCTGAAGTTGGGGGTTCATAGAAGGGCTGCTAGATTAGTCTTTGGAAATTACAACAAAACACAATTGGTAACTAACATGATAACGGCCCTGGAGTGTGATTGATTGGGGGAAAGAAGGAGGGTGAAGAGAGTCATCGGAGTGTACAAGGCATTCATAGGTGATGAAGCATGGAGAGATATTGGTGGGAAAATTAAGAGAGGGTGTGGAGGATATCCATGACCACAAGCTGGTACTAGATTTCAGGCATAAGGGTGTGGGAAAGTTTTCTTTCATAGGAAAGGGTGTAAGGGATTGGAGTAAATACCAAGAGAAATGATGAATAATTTACCAAAAACACTGAAAGAATTTAAATTAAAAATTAGTAGAGGGATAAAGTAGATGGGAAGAGGAATGGAGAAAGATGGACATGTAGGGAGATTGCCTCCAGGGCTTGTGCTCCATTGGAATTTTATCAATTATGTAATGTATAAGTTATTGATTTACTTCACTATTTATTTAGTCAAATTATAATTTACAGTTACAATTAAATTTACAATTACTTTCTGACCATGCAGGTTTTTTCATTAAAACCATTGTAATCTACACAAAAGTGGGTATATGTGGAAATGAAGGTGCTACTTTGGAAAGGTATTAGTTCTTTCCTGGAGGTTATGCCTGTGGTCATTATTGGTGGGTGGGGTTTCACTGGTTTAACTCTGCAATGGGAAAAAATCACTAATATTAAAGAAATAGATGAAGCTGTAAGAAAAGTATCATTTAGGAGCAGTAATCACAAAATCAGTAATATAAGTGTGACAGATGAACTGTAGAAGTATAATGAACAAGTGAATAGAGTTTAAAAGCTTAATGTAGATATGAAAATCACAATTAATTATAGGGGTAGAGTCATAACGAAAACAAGGAATACTAGACAATGAGGTTATCTCCGATGGTTACAGAGTGAATCGCAGAGATGAAGAACCCATTGGTGGAAGGGTATTTATACTGGTTAGCAAAGACCACTAAAGTTCACTGGTGTTCATAGATCATGACCATGGGTTGCTTGTGATAGACTTCTGTAGTGTTGGCTGTTTACCGTAAAGGAAGAATAAAATATGACGATGAATATTTCATGTGAATTGCTTATGAATTATGATTAATAGTAACTTTAAATCCTTATTTATTTTTGTCAGTGATAATTCCGAGTTCAAGAAGTTATTACACCCATTTGAAGATGTTGAAGATGTAATTCTTCCAATCTGGCTTCTGTCATAATGGAGGCTTACCCAGATGTCATGTTCTGAACTTCACTCATGCAACCAGTGTCCTGCTATGTAGCCCAGTTCCCAGTGGTATAATGTCTGAGACCACTCAAATGGTTGGGATGGGGCAATCAAAACTGCTCTCTGACTGGTCAGATGTCTGAAGCAGTTGTTACCATTCTTCCCAAATCTTTTTCAAAATTTTCCAATATCCTGAAACACAGCTAATACAGCACTTCTTTTCTCATTACTTCAAAACCTAGCAAACACACTCCCAATACTATTAGCAATCTGTGACAGTGGTGTTTTATGCATCATAATGGCAATCTGAAGTCTTAATATTTCTTTTGGTTTGATCTGCCTCAATTAATGCACTGATATACTTGGTAAGTAGCCTTAGAAGCTAATGCAATGTCCTGATATATTTTGAATCTGAAATTTCAATTAATGGTTTAAAACAACTAATAGAACTTTCTCTTTTCAATTCTAAACTCAATGAAGATGCTTCATCATGCTGCTGGAAAATATTACATCATACCTCAAGAGTCTGTGTTAGATGACCTTCTCGTCTAATTATACACCAATAGTTTTAGTTAAATTTATCCAGTAGGGATAGTACTGTTTTCTTGATGCCACTAACCTGACTATGAAATAAACAAGCAATAATATAAAAGCAAATCCTGATAAGTACTCAAGGTAGTCAAGGATGGAGAAGGGGTTAGTGAGGATTTGAAAATGCAGAGTAACTGATTTAGTGCAAACATTAGGAACAATGATTCAGGAATGGGAACATGTAAATCAAAGAATGAGCTTAGGCACACAATTTGAAATGAGCAAACTAAAAAATTTGATCAACATCCGGAGGGATTCATAAATGAACTAAGAAAGCTTAACAAATATTGGGACCATTGCTATTTAACATTCTTATGAATGATTGTGTTGATGGCTTACAGTCAGAATTTAGTGTGTTTTCAGATGACATAATGGTATACAATAGGATAAAAAAAAAACAAGATTATGAAGAGCTGCAGGGTGACCTGGATAGGTTATCTAAATGGATAGGTCAATATGGAAAATAGATGAATGCCATGAAGATTCAGCTAATTATTTGCACAGATAAAAAACTGATGGATGTTTAAGTTTATAGAGTGGAGTCAGAATTGCTTGTGGGCTTGAAGTGTAAGTATCTTGGTATCGTTTGATAATAAACATAACTGAACAGAGCTCATTTGGCAGGTGGTAGGAAGAGGGTATAAATTCATCCATTTACTGGAGAGGGTGATGAGAGGATGTAACAGAGAGGTTAGGAAGTTTGGTTACAAATATTTGGTCAGACCATTGGTTGAATATGGTGGTGTAGTATGGAACCCACATTTTGAGTATTAAATACAGTAGTTGGAGGATGTGCAAAAAAGTGCAGCTAGATTTGTTTGTGGAAATTATTGCAGGACCCAGTCAGTATCTGATATGATAGAGGAGCTATACTGGGAGTCATTATAAGATATGAGGAGGGTGAAAAGAGTGTTGGCAGTGTACAAGGCACATGTTGGTGATAGGGCTTGGAAGGATATTGGTCGAAGAGTTAAAAATTGCAAATGGAATCAAGGAGATGATGAAGATAACTAGCTGGCACTTGATTTCATGTATTACCCCTTTCCTGCACCGACTAAATGTGCACTCTACAAATTTTAACTATAAATTCTTTCAACGTTTTTGGTAAAATATTCATCATTTCTCTTGGTAACTTATATCAATTCCCAACACTCTTTCCTAAAAAAGAGAATCTTCCTACACCCTTGTGCCTGAAATCATGTGCAATCTTGTGGTCATGATCAACTTTTCCCTTGCATGCGTTACTTTTAATTCTTACACCAGAATCTTTCCATGCCTCATCACCAATATACACCTTGTACACTCCCATGACCCATTTCACCCTCCTCCTGTCTTCCAACAAATCCCATTCCAGCTCCAGCACAAAATCTTTCAAAGGCTTTTGACAGCGTGGGCCAAGGAGTCGTAGCAAATAAGACAAAAACCATTGGAGTTTATGAAAAAGTTATCTCCTGGGTAAGAAGAATTCTTAAATGGTAGAAATAAAAAAGCCAGGGTAGGAAATGCAGTATCAAAAGAAGCAGAAGTGTAAATGGGAGTGCTACATGGTAGTGTATTGGGACCACTGCTATTTGTGCTTATGAATGGTTGTATTCATTGTTTAGTGTCAGTAGTTAGGTTGATTGCATATTACATAATAGGATCAAAATGGCATAAGACTGTAAGCATCTGCAGGGTGATATGCAAGGGATATCTAGTTGGGCAGGTAAAAATAGGATGAAGACTAAAGCTAAGAAGAGTAAACTTGTTATGTATACAGATAAAAAACTAAAGGTTGATTATGATCATAGGTTGGGGAAAGAATTGCTTGTTGAAGACTAGAAATCTAAAACCTTGGCATAATATATGTATATGATAACAAACTCAACTGGGCAGGACACATGGAGAGGAAAAAGGAAAAGGTTTAAAAATTCTTTACTTGTTTGGGAGAGTGATGAAGGGATGTATCAGAGAAGTATGGTAACTGGGTTACAAAACTTTGGTTGCTCCATTACTTGAATATGGTGGACTGGTGTAGTATGGGACCCACATTTTAGTTCTCAAATACCAGAGTAGGAGGGCTGCTAGATTTGTCTCTGGAAGTTACTGAAGAACACAGTCAGTAACTGATATGACAAAGGAGCTGAAATGGGATTCATTGGAAGATGGGAGGAGTATGAAGAGAGTCATGGAAGTATACAGGATGTATATTGGTGATGAGGTGTGGAAAAATATTGATGTAGAATTAGGAGTAGTGCTTGGAAGAGAAGAGATAATAATGACCACAAGAAGGCACTCAGTTTCAGGCACAAGGATGTGGAAAGACTTTTTTTGATAGGTAAGTGTGTCAAGTCTAGGAATAAATCACCAAGAGAAATGATGAATACATTACCAAAAACCTGAAACAATTCAAAGTTGCAATTTGCAGAGGGCAAAGGTAGATGGGAACAAGAAAGTGGAAAAATGGATGTGTAGAAAAATCAGCATCAGAGCTTGTGCTCCATGAGAATTAAATGAAATGAAAAGAAGTGAACACTGAAATAAGAAATAAATATGAAGATTTACAAAAGAATTACATATAAACCACAAAAGTAAAAGAATTTTATAGAGGGACGATTTAAAATTTCTGATCTCTCAAATAAATGAGAATCTTAACTGGAATACTGAGTCATTCTGAGGTGCTTTTTTAAAAACAAGATTCACCTTTTTTCAAATCATATTTCAAACAAAAATGTATTCAGTAGTCTGTTTCCCAAAAACTTTCAAATATTTATTTACTAGCTTCAGAATTCCTTACCGTTTACTTGTTGTATAATTATTATGATTTGTGAATTAATGTTTTAAGAAACATAATACCATCACAAAAAGAAACCAAACAATATTCAAACACAACTTAACATATGCAGCCAGTGAGAAGTAAATGATTTCACAAAGTAAAAATAAAGAAAGGATAGTGAAAGCAAATCCAACACTTCTTTACATAGCACAGGTGTATGATGGTAGTAAGGAAACATCTATTATTTGGATTGTGAAGCACTGAAAAAAAATTTCCTACAAATAATACTATACAAATGATAATTACTGGGAGTAACAAACATAACGAAGATGATCACACGTATAAAATCTTACTCGTACAAGTAGATGAGACCATTAATGTGGTCAGATGTTCTCAAACTACAGAGATTGATTCACTGTACATAATTAATGAAACTTCTAGAAAACTTGATATATCAGGGTCACCTATGGACACACTTTGAACATATTGTACACCATACAATAAGGCTTAGATCATGGACCCATGATAGCTCAACTACTCTTCAGTATTTACGTAAATGACATGCATTAGACTTTCTATCAGGGATTCAACTATGCAGATGACCTAGCCATAGCTTATGCAAGAAAATATTTTGAAGAAGATGAGGAACCTCTCTCCAGAGTCCTGGAGATAATGGATCATTACTAGATGCAATGGGGGTTATGCCTAAACTCTTCAAAGACACTTTCCATCTGCACAGTGCTCAGGCAAATTGAAATTGAATGCTATATTCCACTAGAAGAAAGCCGAGCACAATTTCTTGACAAAGTACCTATGAGTCATACTTGATTGCTCACTGATTTACAAGAAGTATCTTTAAGCAACAGTGCAAAAACTGAAGACCAGAAGCAATCTGATGAGAAAAGCTATCTGAACAACCATACTGCAAAATGCAGCCCTAGAATCATAAACATGATGAGAATTAGATGCTGATTTGTTTGATTTCGGTGTAGGTAAGCTAATGGATAACATGCTATTTAAAAATAAATAATAAATAAATAAAATAATAAAAATTTAAATTTTTTAAAAAAAACAGAAATTTTGTGCGAAGGAAAAAAAAAAGTATTATCTTGGTTCAGAGTCCTCTAATGAAAGCCACAGTAAGATGGCAGAAATGTTAGGTTTAAATATATCAACGCGGCTCCACATGGAGAACCAAGATAATTCATACAGTGACCGTGGAAGCCTTCATAATCATTAAAAAAAAGAAATAGTTTTATCAATCAGAAAAATTTGTTATGAATGATTATTTATGTAATTCTCAGTTAGTTGGCTGTGGGCAAGAAACTTCACCTGGAATGTACAAGGTAGATAAATTTAATAATAATAGTACTCTATGTCTCCAAGGCATTCGAAGACGTTGTGATTTGTACTCAGAGCTTGGTTGTTTTCAGACAACATGATGTTGTATAATAGGATTAAAATGTGACAAGCTTCTCTTTTTTAGGTACTTCTCTTTTTTAGGTAAGGGGTCAGGGGCTGGAGTAAGTTACCAAGAGAAATGATGAATAATTTACCATAAATGTTGAAAGAATTTAAAGTTGAAATTTGTAGAGGCCGAATGTAGGAGGGTGAAGGAAAGGGGAGGGGGGAGATAGGTGTGTAGGGAAATTGTCACTGGAGCATGTGCTTCATTGCAATTAAAATAAATTAAATGAGGTTATATGACTAATGGTAGTTGGAAAGGAGAAAGATGGACTATATGAAGATTGCCACCGGAGCATGCACTCCATCACAATCATATCATATTAAATTTAAAAAAAGAAAGTGATACTTGTAGGACATCTTTTTGGATAGATTGATATGGAATGAGGAAAACTGCCAAACACAAACATCTTATTGTGAACATGGATAGAAAAAATAATGTTTTGTAAGATTATAAAGTTGACGAAGATGGAGATGAAGAAATATCTTGGTAAATAATTGGATAATAAACTCAGTTGTGCAGGACAGATTGGTTAGGTAGTAGGAGCACTTACTGCAGAGGGTGGTGTGGCAATATAATAGGCAAGTGAGGGATTTGGGATACAGTTCTAGTTTAGCACTGTTGATTAAAAGATAATTGCAGTCTCAACTAACATGCACTGCTGGAGCATACAGTTAACAATTTCCAGCCACAGGCCAGTTATGACAGAAATGCAATCCTCTCCATTGTCTTTTATCTTTCCTCTATTCCTTCTCTTCCATTACATTACAGTTTGATCTTCTACCTTACATTTTTTCTGTTCCCTTAATCTATCTACATTCTCGTCATCCTTGAGCCTTCTTCCCTTCCAATTTCAAATCATAATTATTTTTTGGCTTCCTTTTACAAGTCAACTGCTTTACATGACTCTGTTGCTAGACTTGTCCAGGCTACTTTACCAGTTCTAATCCTCTGGAAATTCGTTATTGATGCCTGAACTCTCTAAATATCTTATTTTTTTTCAGTACCAGAGTTTCACAATTAAATTGTTGTAAATAATACTTTTGAACTTCTGTGTTGTTTGCCTGCTCCAGACTAGGCCTCTGATACACCTATAGCATTCTTGTACTCTTCTGTATTTTTCTCTTATTTCCTTTATGTTACTCACTTTCTCTATTACAACACTTTCCAAACACTTGATTTCTTCACCGAGCAGGGTGGTGTAATGGTTAGCGTTCTCGCCTCGCATTCGGGAGGACGGCGGTTCGAATCCCCGTCTGGGCATCCAGATTTGGGTTTTCCATGGTTTCCCCAAATCACTCCGGGCAAATGCTGGGATGCTTCCTTCAAAAAGGCCATGGCCGAATTCCTTCCCATTCCTTGCCTCCATCCTTGCCCCCCATCCTTGCCCCCCATCCTTTCCCGTCTATAAAGACCTCGATGTTAAAAGAGACGTAAAAAAAAAAAAACCTTGATTTCTTCTACAACCTTCAATTTTCACCATCACATGTGCTATCTCAAACAACCCCATCCTTCTTTTGAGATGAGATTACTATTTTTTTTTTTTTACTAGAAAATTGCACTATATAAAATTTAACTACTTACTCCAACAGATCAATCCTTTTTTAAAATTCTTATTCATATTTTTCCTAAACCATCACATGATCTGCACTAATGAGTCTATTGTGTTTCTTTCCACAATCTTCCTCATAAAGTTCTTTATTATTTAATGCATTGTGACAATGAAAAGAACTGGGGGAGATAACACTATCTGCCTGAGCCCATTGTCTAATATGATCCATGATGTTCTTTCCAAATGCTCTTTTACATAATTTTCACATCCCTCATTCATACTCTTAACTCTCCTTATCAATCCCTTGCTAACTCATTTCAGTTTCTGTTCATCTCAAACTTTCTCACTGTGGGTACTGTCATTTATTTTCATAACATCCAGAAATGTCATTATCAGGTCATCACTATACTCATAGTGCCTCTCTTCCAATTGCTTTAGGCCACTGGTATGAAGCCATATTGTTCCTCTTGTTGTACACTTTCCACAAATCCCTGTATGCTTCTCTCCATTATCTTCTTCAAATATTTTCATGAAATGTCAAAAGGCTATGATTTCTCTGTAATTCTAAAATTTTCTTTTATCCTTCTTCATGAAGACTGGCACACTAATACCACTCTTCCAATCTTTTGGAAACATTTTCTATTCCTGCACTAACATCAGCACACTGTATACCTCATTTTTAATGTTTAAAGCAATACATCTATGTCCAGGGATTTTTTTTTTTTTTTTTTAACTGCTTTACGTCTCTCAACAGCGAGGTCTTTAGAGACAGGAAAGGATGGGGGGCAAGGAATGGGAAGGAATTCGGCCATGACCTTTTTGTAGGAAGCATCCCGGCATTTGCCTGAAGTGATTTGGGAAACCATGGAAAACCCAAATCTGGATGCCCGGACAGGGATTCGAACCACCGTCCTCCCGAATGCGAGGCGAGAACGCTAACCATTACACCGCCACGCTCAGTTCCTGGGAAAGACAAACTGGTTTAACTTTTAATAATGTTCCAAACACTTTTCTTATCATTATCTGTTTTACTAATCTCCTTGCCTGTAACTGTTTCTTTCACTTCTTTAACTACCGGTACTTCTGCTAACATTCTACAGCTAGTTTTATAATAAATTCCTGAAATTCTCATTATGAGTGTTTCTAATTTCTAGAAAAAGTTCTCTTTCAAATCTGCAAAGTTTTTTTTAATACATATTGTTAGTCATTTCTTCTTTACTCATTTTTGGCTGAGAGGAAGTAACTTTGCAGGTTAGTATTTATCACAGATTTTTAAAAAGCGTTAGTAACATGACTAATTTTATTGTTTACACATGTTATTTTAAAAATGACAGTGAGTTACTTGGGGTATATTTCTGTGGTAATAAAGAAGAAAAAACCCAGGTGTTAGCTGCTTAGCATAGTGGAAGAATAAATGATGAAGGTGAGACTATTGGTAAGAAACTAAATTCATACATTAAGAAGTGGGAGTATAATGGTCATTATCGGAAGGGATTTTAATTTACCAGGTGTCAACTGGGTTGGAAATTAGATTAAAAATGCAAGGGAACTGAGATTTTCAGATACCTTAATAAGGGAAGGAGGATTTATACAAGTAGTGGAGCAGAACACAAGGGGATGAAACATGTCTGATATCTTCCTAATAAAGCCTGATGATAACCTAGTTTAGTAATGAAGGTATCTTGTAAAGTGAGATAAGGGGCAGGGCTGCATTTAGGCTTTGTGGGCCCCTAGGCTATACGTGTGGTGCAGACCCCCCTAGGCAAGCGCCCAGCCTATGTAGCCTATGCTTTAATGCGCCCTGATAAGGGGTGTGCCAATTTGTGTTTCTCAGGGGCTAGTTCCAATGATGGACATAAATGGCATTGATGAACTGTTCAGACACCATGCTTTTGACATTGTGGTAGATGAGCAAAGATCCATGTATTATCTGTAGTCAACAGCAGACAGTGTAACCTGGTAGATGGATTATTAGCTGAAGACAGGGCTCAGCAGTAAATCCTAATGACTAACTGAAGCTAGCTTAGTTTACAATGTGTTTAGATTGTGAGAGCACTATCCTGAAAACTAAAAATTTGTTATTTTTACTGTTGACTAAACCATAGGAATTAATATTTTATGTTGATCATATTTGAAAATTATGCCTTTGATTGTTTTAATAATTAATTACAGTTAACAAATAATCCTTAAGCTTTGATGTATCACACAGATTAAACTGGCCATACACATAAAAAAATCAGTTCAGTGTATTCAAGAAGTAGAAACTAAAATTTACAGTTTTCCCCATTGATCTTAATTTAAATTGATAGGTACATGTCTCTGACTACTGTAGCAATTGTGTGAGAAACGAAATGTCCAGTTCACACAAGTTCAGTAATAGATGATAACAGTATTAATTGACAGGATATCTACCGACTAGGGATTGCAATCCAGCAAAGCGGGATCCCGCAATCCCGCATCATTAGTCAGTCTGGCGGATCCCGCACAATATTAAGCGGATCTGCAATCCGCAAAATGTTTTTTTTTTTTTTTTTTTTTTATTATCCATTATATTTGGGTTTTTAGGGCGCGTCGACGACGGGGTCATTAGCGCCGAAATTTGGATAAAACGCGGTCAATGCGTGACTAGCATGCCCCCACTCGGTCTCTATCGGATGTATTGCATCTGTTTGCTGTACCAGAGCAGTGGCATTTGGCTCGTGTGAACAACGTTTGTTTTTGTCAACCTTCGTCATTAGTAAGTAAATAGATTTTTTACGTATTCATTTTCGAGTGCACATTTCTGTAATTTGAGTTATGTTGCGTATTTAGTTACGATTTTTTCTAACTATGTAATTATTTTTTATGTGTTGCCAAACGTTATCTGAACTACACGGTTACAGCTTTTTATTCACGGTTTCATTCATGGAGGAATTTCCTTCCTCCATGGTTTCATTATTTCCATTTTCTGTATTTGCAGATAAAGTTTATTGTGACAATTTCCTTTTTTTTGCGGCTGAAAATTTGATTATTCGTGACAGGAAAACTAATGTTATCGTAATTTTAATGGCATACCTATTTATTTAGCAGCTATCAAAAGGCAATCGTATATCCTTTGACTTATTGTTGTTTTGCCGCTGCCTCAATGCGTTTCTTTGACGAAAGCCGCCTGTTTACATGTGCCGCTCAGGCTATAGATTAATACCTCTTCTCCTTGTTATTATTAAGGCAAAAAAAGTTATAATGAAGTTTCCACTGGGTATCGACGAATTGTGTTGTACGAACACCATACTTCGACGGCTGCCTTCGCCGTCTCCCTCACGTGTGAAATCTCGTGTTTTTACAATGAAATCCGGAGATACAACCTATGAAAATTTCACTGCAATCATTCGCCGATAAACTCTCCTTTCTTACTAAAAATAATAATTTCCACTCTTAAAACGTCGTTACGCCACACAGGGCCGGCGCTACGATTCTCGGGGCCCCGGGTAAGCAATCTTAGGCCCCCTCCCCTCCCACCCCGAAATATTTTTACTTTACACTTTGTTTTTTTTTTTTTTTTTTTTTTTTTTTTTTTTTTTGGATAACTCAGAAAATTTTAATACAAAAATGTTTAAAATTATTGGTGCAGATTTTAAAATTTATGTTTGATTTCTATTTATTTAGGCACCCAGGCCGGCGGGCCCCCTTTGGTGGCCCTGGTCCCGGGTACTTTTGCCCTGCTTAACCCTCCCTAACGCCGGCCCAGACACCACATATGTAAAATTGAAATACTTGACAGTTTAAGTGTTAGTGAGTAGTTTCGTTTTATAACATTGAGTCAACTGTAAGATCAATCAAGGAATCAGGAGATGTATAATGAATCCCACAAAAACAATTTATGTAAAAAAAAAAAAAAAAAAAAAAAAGGAGCCAAGTCTACACTTTACAGAGTATATTCACTTCACTTTGTGAAATGGAATGCTTTCTCTCGGTGTTATGGAACGTTTATTTAGAATTAAAAAAAAAAAAAACTTTGGTAACTTGGCCACCAAGCAAACCATGTTTTTAAATTCATGTGATGTATTTAAGGCACATAATATGACCTAACAATGAATACTTTCCATTTTTTTTATTATTATTTAAAAATTGGTTTAGATTAAAAAACAAAAATGTAAAACCTCTAAATGTTCTTAAGACATGCTAAAAAGTTTTAATATCATTTTGCCAATTAAAATATTGTTAACTAATAATTTTTTTCATTTAACTTTAAAATTGATTTATTAATTTAATTATTATTTAATTTATGAACGTTTTAAGTAACTATGTTTTAAATATAAGCGTTAAAATACTGTTTGTACCAATCCCGCACGGATCCCGCGGGATTGAAAACACTGCGGGATTGCAATCCTTACTACTGACAGACTGTGATGAAGATAAATTCAAAGAAAATTCATCTAATTAGGTACAAAGTTAGCAAAATTAGAGATTAATTATGGCCACAGGCTGTGCTAGGAAGACTTGAAATGTATGTACCTTGGTTTAACATTGATAATAAACTCAACTGGGCAAGACACATTGTGCAGGTAGTAGGAAAAGGTTTTAAAATTCTTCATTTATTGAAGAGAGTGCTGAAGAGATGTACCAGAGAAGTAAAGGTATTGTGTTTAAAACTTTGGTCAGACCATTGCTTCAATATTGAGGTGTAGTATGGGATACATATTTTTTCATCAAATACAGGAGCTGGAGGGAGTGCAAAGGCAAACTGCTAGATTTTTCTCTAGACATTACTGCAGAACACAATCAGTATTTGACAAAACAAGCAGAAATGGGTGTCACTAGAGTACAAGAGAAGATGAGAATTCTGGAAGAATTAAGAGTTGTGCATGGAATGGAAAAGATGACCATGACCACAAGCTGGCATTCAATTACAAGCATAAGAGTGTGGGAAATTTTCTTTGATTGGTAAGAGAATCAGGGATTGGAATAAATCACCAAGGAAGGAGATGGAAATTTATAAAAATACAAATGTACTTGAGTATAAGATAGGGGAAAAATAGTTGCACCGGAAAACTGCCACAACAATGTGCATTACATCACAATTAAATTAAGTTTACTATCTAATGTCATATGGAATAATTTTTTGAGCAATTCAACTCATAGGTATAAAGTATTAAGGATTATGTGTTGTGTTAGCTGTAGGACTTCCTCCAAAGAGCTGTTTATGAAGTTAGGAATTTTAACTCTGGTGGTTGAGTATATAAACACTTTAATGCCTTTTGTAGTCACTAATTATTCTCTACTTGAAACAAATAGAAATTACATAATTATAAAATAGATATAAAATGATCTTAACAAGGATTGCATGTCATCATCATTTGTTAAAGTCAGATATTAAGAGATATGCATTTTTCAAAAGCTCCCAATATCCTTTAATGTTTGGTAGGGGATAAGATTAATTCAGGAAAAATTACTTGAAATTTACTTGACAACCTCTCCTACTTCATAGTAAAATTTCTTTTCATATCTACAAAACTGTGACAGTGAATTTTCAGGTGCATAAATCTGTCTGATTGAGTCTGTCTCTTATACTTGGATCTAAGAAAATAATTGTATAGTATCATTGATGATAAATTCCCCCAAGCTTAGATAATCATCTCTGAACAGGACTTTGCCTCCATTCACAAATATGTACTAGACCTGAGATGGTTTTATTACATGAAAATAATTTTTTTGATTGCAAGTTTATTACAGTAGTTTATGCTTTATTTTTTTCTAGTTTTAACAGAGACATTGGCTGAGACCACTTAGAACCTAATACAATATCACAGTACATCTTTTCTTGTATTCTCAGAACTTATTCATGCATATGCTAAAGGGCTATCTCTGTTCTTTTCATATCATTCTCTTGAGGTGCAGATTTGATTGGATGACTGGAAATCGGTCTGCTGAAGTCTTCTTCTTAGGAAATGGGTTGAATTGTTTCTTGGTCTTACAGGAATCAGTTCTGATTAAGTGTACACAAATTTTAGTCTTACTGCTTTAGTTATATTAAATATAATTGAAAACAATTTTATATTAAATTATGTAGATGAATGTATGATATGGAGAAGTAATAAAATTCAAGAATTAAACAGTTGGACAAAAGCAGTAAACATACAAGTGGGCTGGGAAGGGTATTTGTGGCCCACAAATATCTTTCAGATTTTTGTTAGATTCCATGATAACACTACACACACAAAATAAAAGCTTCACTATGTAATTAAAAAAGAAAACATTATTTCACATAATATCTCTTATGCTGAAAGAGTGTGTTATTATTCCACTGTATACAGGTTTGTTCATGTCTATTTGAGGATCTAACCCTCTCACAAGACAATATATTTTGGATATTGCTCCATCAAGATACTTTTTGTTTGAAAGTGATTAGTATTGGAGTATACTTTTTGTTTAATTTCATTCACATATGGTATTTTGATGACAATAAAGATGAATGAAGTAAAAGAAAAATGAACATTCCTGAATGTACCAGAATTTTCAATTTATTTTCAGAAACATGGGGCTGAAATTAGAAATTTTCAATTGGCATTTGGAAACAAGCTATAGAATTATGAAACAAATTCTATTTAATTTCTAATAGTAAAGTTAATTTTTTAGTGTCACTAACTCTCAGAAAAAGTGTATGGTTTTGGAATACCATCTGATTTTACACAAATGCATTCTTTTATATGAAACTATTTTGTCTGTTAAAAAAGTTTCGTCATTTTTTACATTGTTTAGATTGTAACCTCACTTAAATTCCATTTAAATTACATTTAAATTTCATTTCATGGTGAGATTCAATGCATAGACTGACAAAAGTGCATGTTACACAATCTTAAATGCCTAATTTTCTTCTGTACTATATATGTTAGTCTTTTCTTGGTTGGTCTCATAGCTCAGTTGGTACAGCCAATGACTGTGGTTCAAACAACCAGCGTTCTACGCAGATGAGAGCAGAAGATTTTTCTCAGAAGCTGAATGTATATAAACATTCCCCCTGCCCATGCAGCCTAACATTCAGTGAGTATTGATTGGTTTCATTCTCTGTGTGGTAAAGAATGGCTGGAGCATAGAGCTGGCCAAGTCAGATCCTATAGGTCACAAAATATGGAAATGTTTTATTTCTAATCCTGCAGGGAGTGGCAGGAGCCCTGTTTTACATGAGGCCTCTTTATGTCAAAGTGGTTCTCCTCAGAACTGCCCTTTTGTTGTTAGTAAATGTTCTAAACTTATAACACAATTGTTTTTTTTTTTTTTTTTTTTTTTTTTTTTTTTTTTTTTTTTTTTTTTTTTTGCTACTTTAGCTCGATTTTAAGGCAGCAGCCTTGCAACAATATAAGAAATTAAACAAGTAGATTGATTACATGTATTTTAAGAGGTTTAGTACCACAGTTTTTAACATTGATAAAATGGCAATAATCATGTGTTTTATTCAATTCAGCACCAGTGGTGAATCTAAGAATTTTTCCAATCTGGGACAAAACTTAAGATTGCTGCCCCTGGAAATGTGAATTGCCACCTGGGGCAGTATACAGCTGTTCTTTGATTTTACCGCCCAACTGATGGTGGCTCACTCAGGGAGTAGAGCTAAAAAAAAAGTCTCCGCCACATTAATTTGCCATTTACCGCCCCTTCAAACATGATTTAACCCCCCCCCCCCCTGAAACAGCTGCCCGGGGCAAGCACCACAGTTTGACCCCCTATAATCAGGCACTGCTCAGCACAAGAAGAAATATCAAAAAGTCCATCTGCTAACGATGTTGTGACATGAGGAAAACGATAATTGGCAAACTACTTTGTTTTCCAGTTTTCCGATAAGGAAGTGATTAGGAACTGAGTTCATGTAAGATTCAAAGTTATTATTTATTTGAATAACTATTTTCGTTATATGACAAATTTACATACATGTATTGCATTCCCTGCCTTCGATTAATTTTTTGTAACTTGAATATCTGTCAACTAGAATTGTGTTCTGATTTCTTTTTGTGAAAGAAACTGTGACGGCAAACAGAAACTTTACAAACTTGTTTTACTTTTTTATGTATTTGTAAATATATCCCAAAACAACATCTATTCAGACAAATATAATGTAGACCTTGTCAAAAATTCATTATTGCTGCATTGTAAAATCATTAGCTATCTTACTTTGACTAGGGTGCTAGGTTGTTTGAATGTGTACTCTACGCCGAAATTCCTAGTTCAGCGGACATACGTACTGAACTAATCTTGAGAGTAAGGTATCATTTAAGATAACATACTAATGTTGTGACAGATTTAAAAAAAAAAAAATGCTCTTAGAAATGAATGATGGAGGGGAAAAGGAATGGCAGATATGCAGAAGAAGAATATAGTCCCAGAAAACTCTGTATAAACAATCAGAACATCAGGTAAACAATTGTTTTCGTATAGTAATTTGACTTAACACTTTGAGTCTGAAGGCAGTTGTGTATTGATGAGAGACTGATAGTTTAGACATGTTCTCTCAGTGATCGACGACTAGTAAATTGCTGCACAGTGATAAGTTGTTTCTTATCCAGAGACAAAGGCAGTCGTTTGAACGGAGATATCACCATTTGCAGCTTCAGACTGAGCTTCTGCTTTGGGTGCCCCACTCAAATCAAATAATTCGCTGGGGTTTGGCGACGATGTGGAGTCTACTGCATCACCTTGGTCAATTTGTACGTTGACCGCTATTTGAGTGTTGGGGCCCTTTCCGCCAGATGTATTGATTAGGAAGGAGCCCCCTCCAGAACTACCAGAGTTTTGGACACCTCCAGGTAGGCTCCCTCCGGCTGTTGGCGCCTGGACTGCCTCTGATGACCCACTGAGACTTTGAGAGCCACTGAGAGCTCCATCACTAGGAACATCAGCAGACACTAATCCTACCTTGTTGTTACCTCCAAGTGAAGCGTCTCCTGATTGCTGCAAGCCCCCAACAGCACCATCACTGCCACCAACATCTCCACCAATATTGCTACTGGAACCAGATAATCCAAGGTCTGGTGTAGACCCACCTTGCAATGACACATCATTGCTGGGTTTTAATAAACTGGGGTTTTGGCCAATATTGCCAGTGTCCGCAACACCAATATCCGAAATCCCATCTGCAGATGTACTAATTGAGGGGAGGGCACCTCCAAAATCACCAGTGTTCACATTATCACCTGTCTCCTGAATCGAAGCCGCCGGTCCATTTAAGCCCTGAGGTGCACTGAGGGCTATAGAAGGTGACAATCCTTCAGTGACACCAGTCTCCAGTGAAGCACCACCAGATGGCTCCAAGAGCCCCACAGCGTTTCCACCACCTACAGTGGCTCTACCATTGTTGCTGGCAGCACCAATCCCACTTTCGAATGATGCACCATTATTCGGTTTTGCTAAATCAGATCCTTGGCCAGCTATGACTGCGCCAGTTGCTGGAATATTGGAGCCCTCACCTGCCGGTGTGTTGGCTAAAAGCTGGTCGCTTCCGGAACCTGCTGTGATTGAACCACCTTCTGCAGGAGAGTTTATGTCGGTTGCTGTCACTTTACCAGGGCCCTCTGCTCCATCGCCCCCAAATGTTTCACCTCCAGATGGCTGCACGAACACAGGGGAACTGCCACTATCATCAGCACCATCACCACTGTTGCTGTTAGCACCAGTTGCCCCAACGTCCTTACTGATTCCACCTAAGATTGATGCTTCACTATTGGGTTTGGCTGACCCAAGATCAGAATTTTCTCCACTTGCTATAGAAGGCGACATAACTTCTCCATTAATACTACCTAGGCCTGTTTCGCCTTCTCCACATACTGAATCTCCATTTTCCCATTCCTTCGAATTGGAACAATCCGTGTGACATTCGACAATGTCTGAATCTTTATGACCTTCACCGGAAACACCGGTTTCACGATCAGATTGTACTTTATCGTTTACTGTTAATCCAACTCCACCCAATCCAGATGAAGTACTTCCAAAATGATAATAGGTATCACCTATGAAGTGGTCTTCTTTCTGTTTTTCGTCTCCTTTACCGTCAAATTTGTTTTCATATGTTCCCCTATTAGTGGAAAATACTTCTCTATTTCCTAGATCATGCCACCCTACAGTTGGAAAATTTGTATTTTTATGACCCCAGTTACTCGCGCTTCCTCCTTCCCAGCTTTCAGACATGTCGTAAGCACCGTAGTAAGGCATCCCGTTCGACTGGTGGGCACCTGGTCCATGATGCATGAAGCAGGGAGGATGGTGGTTCCAGTGAGGATGATGTTTCCAAAATTCTTCGCCTTCAGCTTTTTCCCCATCGATGCCATGTTGCCATTCATGCGGAAATTTAAAATGGTGTTCATTTTGATATTCTCGATGATCTTCTACATTGTGTTCCGAGTGTACGTTAGCATCGTTATTCGCTGATTCCACATTTACGACACCAATAGGACTTTCACCCACAAAAGAAGATTCTTCAGTCTCACTGACTAAATCGTGTCTTGTGCCACCTGCCTCATCGTTGTGTTCAATGTTGAAATGATTTTCTCGCTTGTTGTGTGATGATTCTCCATGATCATAATCCCAGCTTTCGGCATTGAGATGATGCTGATTACCAAGGAAAGAGTCATCTTTGTGATCATTCTCCTCTGCTTCCCAAGGTCCGCTGTACGGCTCTCCAGCAGTACTATGCCACTCAGTATTCTGTTTTTCATTCAAAGAACCATCAATATGGTCGCCTCTTGAATGGCTGTAATCTTCTTGCTCGTTCATGCTACCAAATTGTTCCTTTCCTTCAGCTCCGTAGAATTCATTTTTCTTGTCTTCTTCCCATGGGCCATGGTATCCTTGTTCTGCTTTTCCGTCATCCTGGTGGTAGCCTTCATTGTGGCGCTCTTCTATATTTTCCTCTCCACTTCCACCGGGCCAATTTCCTGAGGATTTTTGCTCGTGCCAGCTATTTCTTCTCTCATCGTTTTCCTCGTTACGAAAATCGTGTACTGTGTCTTGAGACCATGGTCTATGATATACGAGTTCAACTCTGCCATCGTGCCTAAATTGTTGTCCTTCCGGGTGTTGCCAACCTTGACCCAAATCTTTAACGTAATCTTCATATCTTGGGTACCAGCCAATAGATGCGGATGAAACATATTCCGCTGCCACGAAGAGAATAATGACCTGCGAACACATAAAGATAAGATTCCATTAAGCAAATGTGATTGGCCCTGTGACCTCTGATAAACTGTTTACTTAATCAGATAACTAACTACGAAAATTGTTTTTAGGATTTTTTTGAACTTATGCCAAAACTACCCACGTCAAAAAAATCTAACGTTTTCATAATTAGCAAGAAAATGTTGTTTTAGTACATTTACCGATATTTATAATTTGTCTTACCCTTCGTGAGCCTCCTTAGATTTTATTTTAAAAGTTACAGAGCTGGTAGAAATCTTCAGTGTGTTCATCAAAATTTGTTGATGAAGGAAATAATGTACTTAGGTCTAACGCTTCATTGACTTCATTAGAGGCAGTAGAGGCTTGGGAACAAGAAATAGGAAAATGGTTTGAAGGAACAATTTCTGGAAATCACGAAAACTGAAATCAATGTGGCCGAATGGATATTTGAACCCGCTACCTCCCAAATACCGAGCCCTAACATTGCCGCTCAACCACCAGACTCGATATATATAAATTAACATAATGTTTCATGAAATTGTAGAGAAACTGAACTTATTAGTGGCGCGCTTGGAAGAAATGAACAGTGGAAACTTGTATAACAATTTTGTCTTTGTAATAGGAATATGACATGATTGGAGCCGTCGTTTAAAGAATACACGTAACTGGTATAAATGCCAAGTTCAATCATTTTCAGCAAAGGTTTCTGTATTTAATGTTAAATTTCTTTCTTCAAATTATAAGTTGATTTAGAAAAGTGTTTTAATTAGAATACCATGCCCGTCTTGGGAACGATGAAAAATTGATAAACAGGACCAAAATACTTGAGCGTAAACACACAGACTGATAGATTAGTTAGTACATCAAAGACTAATTGAAGTATATGTAAAATGGTTAATCGGTATGCCATACACAGAAGAAAAATCTCACATTTCTCTAATTTTTTACTGATAATCAAATATTGAATTAAGATTCATCTGTTAATGCTGTTTTTGTGTAATTTTCCATAAAGTTAAACACTGTAATTCAGCTCTCTCAATTTTATTTAGAATATTTTTCCAAAAATTTTAGTCTCCTAATCACCGCGTTACCGGCTACATGAACTAACTTCAGTCTTCTTGGTAAAGGTAAAAATTAAATATAAAACAAAAAAGTCACCTAACTTCTGTATTAGTATTATGATAAGCAAGAAATAAGCGATAAATAATTTTTGCTTGAATCCCATTAATCCAAATAGACAGACAGACGGAGACAGACACAACTTTAGAAATAGTTTATTCCTTTTTTTTAATAAACAATTAACAATGTCCCAAACTCATTTTTTAAATTAATCTTAAATTTATAATCTTTCTTTCACGTACAGTCTCATTATATTCACGGATTATAGCGTGATTGGAATATAAAAAAAAAATATATTTAAAGTAGATTGAATCATGACTTATTCTCTCAACATAAATACAGGGGTGGTTTTCAATTCGGGTGAATAATAATTAACCAGTTAGTCCCAAACGCAATTCTTTTTTTATATTATCAACAATAATGATAGAAGTGGTAGAATTAGAACAGGAAAACTAAAGATGCCAAAATGCTGGCACGGTGTGGCTATGTTTGCCGTAACTGCAACGAACGGTGACTAAACGAAATCGTGGACTTCTTTCTGCCTATAAGTAAGATAAAAGCCTTAACGCTGAGAATTTAATTTAATTTAATTTAATTTTAATTTATTTAATTGCAATGGAGCACACGCTCCGGTGGCAATTTCCCTACACACCCAACTTCCCCCTATCCTTCACTCACCTACATTTGCCCTCTACAAATTTTAACTTTAAATTCTTTTAACGTTTTCGGTAGGTCATTCATCTTTCCCCTTGGCAACTCATTCCAATCCCTGACACCCTTACCTAAAAAAGAAAATCTTCCCACACCCTTGTGCCTGAAATCGAGTGCCAGCTTGTGGTCATGGTCATCTTTTCCCTTCCATGAACTACTTTTCATACCTACTGCAATATCTTTCCATGCCTCATCGCCAGTATATGCCCTGTACACTCCCATTAACCTCCTATTCCTCCTCCTGTCTTGCAATGAATCCCATTCCAGCTCCTTTATCATATCTGTCACTGATTGCATAATTGCGATAGAGCACGTGCTCTGGTAGCAATATCTCCAGTAATCTGTTTGTTATTGTAATCATAGGCTTCCGCGGCCAGAGTCAATTGATTCTTGGCTATCCGGGTGGCGCCGCGTCATGTTTCTTAAAACTAACGTTTCGACCCTCATTCTGGGGTCTTCTTCCAGGGCAGAACTGCGTCTTCGGTCCGCCCGCTTCGCCATTATTTGCCCGTTCGTTTGGGCTGTGGTATTGTAGGTTGTTGTCTCTCGACATTTCCTTCTCATCGTTTATGATAGTTCACTTCTTTTCTATTGGTGCGTCGTCTAGCTGGCTATTTTATTGGATCAGTGACAGTGGACGTTTATGGAAATCAATTTCTGTTGTATATGTACCTAGATTACTGATGAGCCTACTCACTACCCGGCGAATGGAAGACGTCCCGACGTCTTGGACATTTGCATCAGTATAGGCATCACAGGATACCTAGCAGCCAGCACCATCAACCGGCTGTCGTCCGATCATTGTCCTGTACTCTTCGAGATAGCGGTAGGACCATGGCAGCTTGAACAGCAAACTGTTCCGGATTACAAACACGCCAACTGGGACAGATACCGACAGATCATCGCCCACGCTTTCGAAACAAGACATCACGAAAATGTGGAGGAGAGCCTGAAGTTCTTTGAAACAACCGTGAAGGAAGCATCGAAACAAACCAACAACTACGCAATGCAACAGCTTCCACCTCAGCTTCTGGCCATGATCCGAAACAAGAACCGGGTCATAAAAGAGTGGAAGCTAACGAGGAATCGAAACACCAAAAGCCTGCTTAATAGACTTCAAAAGGAATTAAAAGCAGCCCTCACAGAACATAGAAATAAGGAATGGGAGGCCAGAGTTTCAATGATACGGCCCAATGAGGACTCCCTCTGGATACAGACAAGGAGACTTACGAAGCGGAAGCAAAGACTTCCTCCACTCCACGGAGAAAGGGGGTTAGTCTACCTCCCGCAGGAGAAGGCGGATGCTCTTGCAGACAACTTTGAGAAGCATTTCTCCCCCATAGATATGGACATAGACGAAGAGCAGGTGACTGAAATTAGGCGGAGACTGAGAACCTACAAGGAGGCAGCCGCCACCAACGATGCACAGCACATCCCAGAAGTTGACGTCTCAGAAATAAAAAACTGCATCAAGATACTTCATCCCAATAAAGCACCAGGAATAGATGGAATAAATAACACCCTCATAAAGCACCTACCGTTGGAAGCTCTTTCATACTTGGCTGAAGTTTTCAACACCATTCTAAGAACGAGGACCTTCCCAAAATGCTGGAAACAGGCAATAGTCGTTGGGATACACAAGTCCGGCAAGGACCCTGTATTTCCCCAGCACTACCGTCCTATTAGTCTGCTTCCATCGGTTAGTAAAATATTCGAAAGAATACTGCTTACAAGGATGAACAAGATCATCGATGAAGGAAATCTCATCCCAAACCATCAGATGGGGTTTCGCCGGGAGCACTCTACCACCCACCAACTCCTACGAGTGGTCGAGGAGGCGACTAAGGCTTTCAATCACCGGAACTTCTGTGGACTAGTGCTTCTTGACATAGCTAAGGCCTTCGACTCCGTATGGCACTCCGGGCTGCTATGCAAGCTGTTTGAGCTGGGATTCCCCGGGCCATACGTACAGCTGCTAGAATCGTACCTGCGGGGAAGATCGTTCAGGGTGAGGGTAGGGACAGCTCTCTCCTCGAGAAGAAAAACAAACGCCGGAGTGCCTCAAGGATCGATTCTGGGACCGGTGTTATACTCACTGTATACATCGGATATCCCGGAAACAGCAGGTGTCAAAACAACTCAGTATGCCGACGACACGGCAGTTTTCTCCAGCAGCAAAAAAAGGGAACTCGCCACACATCGCCTGCAACAAGCGCTGCATAAGATTGAGGCCTGGGCAAGACGATGGCGTATAGCCATCAACCCAGAAAAGACGCAGGCCATCATGCTAGCACACCGACGAGGAAAGAGAAACGCAGTTCATCCGCAAGTGACGCTCCAGGGACAGCCCATTCCATGGAAAAATACCGCACGCTATCTTGGTGTAACGTTAGATGCCAAACTAACTTGGCGCACGCACATAGAAGAAATAAAGAGAAAAGCCAGCGCGAGACTGCAACAGCTGTATCCACTATTAAACCGAGACGGTACTTTGGCGCCAGCGACTGGAGTAAAAATTTACTGCAGCTTAATAAGACCAGTCATTGAAAACGCATGCCCAGTGTGGGGGTATGATTCAAGGACAAATATCCATAAACTGCAGGTCATACAAAACAGAGCCCTCAAACGGGCCCTACATCTGCCATCACGATTCCCAACACATGACCTCCATGAAGCAACAGGTCTCCAAACAATTCAGTAAAGGTTTCAAGAAAGCGTCTTCGGTCAGTGAGCGGTCTCGATTTATAGGGGAGGCCCGCGTCCGTCTGGATGGTTCGATTTGCCCGGCCAATCAAAGGTCCGAGCCATCACGTGGTCCGTTGGCCTGGTGGGGCACGGCGCGGTCTGGTGGGGGGTGACACGTGACATGCTCTCTCCGCACCAGAGAGAGCCAGGCGTCGTGTAATTTGAGCCCGTTGTCATCGTTAATATTGTTTGGGCGTTTAGCGATTTCTAACGCCTCCTTTACTCTCCTTGACCACCACTTATCCTCGCGCACTATAAGTGTAGTGTTTTCGAAATCTATTGCATGATTGGTTTCGGATGCATGACGTGCTATGGCGGATTTATCAATGTTATTAGATTTGTAGTTTCGAATATGCTCGCGCAGCCTGCCCCTTATAGTGCGCCCTGTCTCTCCTATGTACATACGACCACAGGTGCACGGAATCTCATAGACACCGGCAACCTGTAGTGGAGGCAGCCTGTCTTTAACTTTGACGAGCTGGTTGCTGACTTTGCTGTGCGCTTTGTAGACAGGTTTTATGTCAATTTTTTTGAACAGCTTCCCGATTCTGTCAGTAACGCCACTTATGTAGGGTAAAACTACTACTTGGCGTTCCTGAGAGGTGGCTTGAATAGATGTTGAATTAGCGTCTTTCTCAGTCATGGCTGCATTCAAAGCCCGTCTAATACAATGATTGCGATAGCCGTTGGACTTGAATGTGTGTTGCAGCGCCTCCAACTCCGTCGTCAAACTATTTGCGTCACACACTTTCGTCGCTCTTGTATAAAAGGTCGTGAGGACGCCTCTTTTTGTCGCTGGGTGGTGGTGCGATGCGGCGTGTAGATATCTGTTGGTGTGTGTCGGCTTCCGATATACTGAGTGTCCAAGGTTCCCGTCGTCACGTTTCGTTACTAACACGTCTAGGAACGGCAGCTGTCCTCGTTCCTCCGTTTCCATTGTGAATTTAATTTTTGGACGTGCTTTATTTATATAATCCAGGAACTTATCAAGGGCACTTCGTCCAGGGGGGCCACACCACAAATGTGTCGTCGACATAGCGTAACCACAGACGCGGTTTGAGGGGCGCGTTATCCAAAATTTCCGTCTCCAGCGCCTCCATAAAGATGTCTGCTGCTATCGGCGAGATCGGTGAGCCCATGGCCGCTCCTTCCACTTGGGCGTAAAATTTCCCGTCATACTGGAAGAACGTTGATTTGAGACAAAACTAGGCCAGGTTCGCCCATTCTTCTGAGATGTTAAGGGCCGATAGCTTGTTGCGTATTATTGTCACTGCTTCTTCCACAGGTACGTTGGTGTAGAGCGACACAACATCAAAGCTCACAAGAATGTCAGTTTCTTCGATTTTGAGTGAAGATATGATAGCTACGAAGTGTGAGCTGTTTCTGACGGTCGAAGCGATGCCTTCTGACAAGGGTTTTAGTTTATCGGCGACATAGCGGGCTAGTGGATGAGTCGGAGAGTTAACTGCGCTGACGATCGGCCGTAAAGGTATTTCCGGCTTATGTGTTTTTGGCAAGCCGTAGAACCGAGGAGTAGCGGTGTTGTTTCTCTTCAGTCTAGCCCTGTTTTCTTGTTCGATTTCTGAAGAGTTATTGACAAAAGATGCCACTTCAGACCTCAGTTTACGTAGAGGGTTCCTGTCTAGCGGGGCGTATGTCTCGTCTTCTAAAATCGTCACCACCTTATTGTGATAGTCTTCCGATTTCATCAGTACTGTTGCGTTTCCTTTATCTGCGGGAAGTATTACAATGTCGTCTCGCTGGCGTAATCTATTTAATGCTAATTTTTCCTCTCGCGGAAGATTACTGCGAGGGAGTTTGGCTCGACTGAGGATTCGCGCCATCTCGCGTCGAATTTCGTCTGCTTGTTCCGTGTTTAACTTCCCTCGGCACTCTCTACCCCCGCGACGATGTCCAATGTCGGCAGCTTCGTTGGTGCCGGAGCGAAGTTTAGTCCTTTAGCCAGCACAGCGTTGGTGGCTGCATCTAGTTTGTTATTATTAATTTAATTATTTCATATCTTTTGTTGAAAGTTCTTTGAACTCTACCCACTTCGACACCACTTTACTTATCCCTTCTTTTCGTATGCTGAATCATTATCTGCAATATCTATTCAGTTCTGTTCCTTCTTATAATTGTAACTATTTCCCCCCTTCAATTTTGGCAACTGCTTTACGGAATACCCTGATATAAATCAGAAGTGCTTCGCAATCACTTATTCCTTCAATTATTTGCGACCACACAAGGTTATCATCAGTCTATATTAGGAATGTGTTTCATCACTTTGTGTGCTGATCTACCTTTTTTGTAAAGCCACCTTTACTGTCTAATATATTTGTAAATCTCTATATCCTTATCTTATTTCCTATCCAGTTGACCTCAGATAAATTTAAATCCCCACCGATAATAACCATTCTACACTCACCTCTGAACTCTGAATATGAATTTATTTTCTCCCGAAGAGCCTCATCTTCATTATTCATACTTCCTCTATGGTTACCAGCCAAATAACTGAATTCTCTTTTCATCACCCCAGAAGCTCACCCGTAATATCTCATGTCTACGATCTAAGAATACCAGTGGAGTGTAGCATTATTTGCTAACCAATGTGAATACCGCTCCACCAATTGCTTCTCCTGTCTCTGCTGTACTCTCTTCTTTTAACCAAGTCTGTTTGCCCATAATTACTTGTGGTTTGAGTATCTCTATTAAGTTTTCAAACTGTGTTATTTTGTTATTTTCACCGGTAACACTCTTATACCTTTATATTTGATATTTTCAGCATTAACCTTCGTTTTACAAATGGTGCCTCTGTCTGTTATTATTACAACAGCTTCATCTAGAGGCACAGTACCGACCCAGTACCAACTAAAGATGGTTCCCTTGCAGATTTAACTAACGACTCAGAAAAAGTCCGTTTCACCCAATTATTTTAGTGTATGCCCTGACCAGTGAAACACTATTTACCATTGGTGTTCACGGATACAACCCCCGAAACAGAACTGATGCCTTTCCCAGGCAGCACCTAGATCTCCAAGTTTTTCAGCATCTCTGAGTGGTGTAGATGTTGACAATCCGGCAGCTCAAGATTTGTATAAATTCTATTCTGGTATGCCATGCATCCTTTATCACGTTCCTCAGATCATACTATAATTTGTGTTTCTACCAACACAATTACCACACCTCCTACTATTGCTACGCTGGGCTACGTGGGGGGGGGGGCAGGCCACGTAGCTTTCTTTTCATAACATTTTTCACAGTTAAAATGGGGAACAGAACACACAACAGCATGTAAATATTTATTTTCCTCAGTCCGTATGTAATTTTCAATAGTCTGACAAGAGAAAAAGGTACAAAATGACTTCTGGAATCAAAAGGGAAAAAGCTACGTGCTACGTGGGGGGGAGGGGGGGTAGAGGCAAAAGCCACGTAGAGCTACGTGGGGGGGAGGGGGGGTTCACAGGAGCTATGTGGTTTGTGCACGCTCCCTAACTGCAGAAGTTTTTTTCACAATTTTAACTGATTCCTTATAAAAAAAAGAATGCTCTCAGGAGTATTTACATCTATCCTATTTCTCAAATTGTTTTTAAAAATGTTCATTGTATTGAAATTCCTTTCTACTGCGGCATTCGAGTGATATGATATGCCTAAATCAGATAACTCCAGAAAGGTATGTTTTCCAGCAGCATTCTTGTGTTGGGTAAGCCATATTCCGTTTTCAATATATATTGTACGCAATTATTTATCCGAGTGATGACAGAGGCATTACGTACTCCAATTCCAATCAAGTTTTTCGAAACTCTTGAAGATTGAATATCACTAAAAATCACCAAATATTTTTTTAGCGGTAACATATTTAAGAATATCGCTTTCGAGCTTCAAAATTCACTAAATCTAGCGACATAATCGCTAAGGTGGCAACATTGATTAAAATCTGCGGATATAGTTAATGGCTTATTTGTACCGAGGGACAAAGTAAGTAATAAAAAACATTTCTATACGATACAACCATGAGCTACGGATCACTCTGTATTTGAGATGAGAACTCCGTTCAAGAAAAATTGACAAAAATTCGCTCTATGTACGTCAGGAATCAGGATTCTAATTTATTTTTTGATTCTGGATATTCGGTTTTTAGTTTTCTGGCAGCAGTAATTTAAAATAAACAGAATACTTGAATCAAACGTAATAAGCCTGAGTAATATGTAATTGGCTGTAAGCACAATTTCCGAGATTGTTAATATCGATAATGTGTAATACTTCTCCTCTACCTATCAAATGGTTGCGGCAGTCAATTTTATTTTTTCTCCAAGAAGGATGCCTAATAAAGAGATAGGCCTACAATAAACACTAGCAAGTAACATTACGTATTTCGTGCGTAATAACTTGTGCAGAACTGGTCATATTTTGAACGAATTTACTCCATTAGTAAAATCCGGCTGCTGTTCAAATTACGGACAGTAGAATAAAATGTTATTTTTTTTTATTAAAAAACGCTCATAACCCTGATTTCGTGTTGTTTGTTTTTGATTGTAGTTTTTATCGCCATAAAGTTGGACCTTCTTATGTGCTATTTGAGTTAATGACGACAGCAACATGGAACCAACGAAATTAAAAATTAACTAGGAATCCTAAAAACCTAGGGCTACACAACGTAAATTATAAAACTAAATCCATCGCGCGTTTTGCTCTAACAAAGTGTATCAGTTGTCATTCTAGCCCAGGTTGCATTTCAACCTAACCACAACCTCCGGCGTTATTGTAGTTCGGAATTCATAGCTTCTGTCACATGCGCATTAATACATTCACTATATCGTTATCAAATCTTGCAACCGTGGGAATACTTACATGCGCCAGAAATAGTGACATTAGTAATATGGTGTCATTGAAAGCAAACGAAACTAAAAATAATAAATCTTAACGTTGTGATACTGCTTAGTACAAGTAAATTTCCAATTTAAATAATTGAACGAATCAACATATTGTCAAAATAAAACCAGTATCTAAACAACAAATAATTTTACTAATATACAATAATCATATCTACGAATTAATATGAACAATTTGGCAATGGTCCAATAAGGGCGTGCTGAGAATTAATTGTCTTTGGTCTGTTATTTGGTACAAACTATCCTTAGGCAGTAATATTTTTCAAAATGTTCATATAGTAGCCACAAAATACATTACTAATGAAATAAAATACCTCGAAATGTGGATAGTTGCTTATAAGTTATTAAGAAAGAAATACATGTTATTACTTACGGCATAGGAATGTATTCATGTGGTATTACGAAAACTTGGCATTAATTTTGTATTCGTTGGCGGTAAATACATGTTTAGAGATAGCTGCTTACTGCACTGCTAACATTATGGCACATAGTAATTTTTGTTTTGCCTTTTGTCTAATAAATTTCTTTTTGCTTTAATATACACTATTTATCGAAAGGAATGTCCTCAGGAAAGTGTGTTCAAAATTTCTGAGCAAAGGGACAATTGTTTCTCGGTACGCGATTATTGGACCGTTACCGATAATGTTTCACGTAGCTTTAATTTCTTATATTTCATATACCGGTAATATATATTGCGTTAAAATATAAATCTGATTAAAAAACCTCCTGGAGATCAGTATGAAAACCGACTATACGGTAATACTGTAACTAAAAGAAAGGAAAATTTTAAAATGAAATTTAAATTTTTTGCTTCTCCACATTCGGTATAAGAATAAAAAGGAAAAAGCATTTGTAACACGACAAAGTCCACGCGCGCAAAGTAGCGGATAAATGCTAGTTAGGAGTGCAAGAATTTAAAATTTTTAAATAACTTATTATAACACAATTGTTAACCATACTATACCGTGCTCAGTAAACTATCATGCTTTCAGCGATTTGTAAATTAATACATCTCGCAATAAAGAAATGAAACTATTTTACAATTTAAGAGAATGATTTTTAAACGTATACATAAATAAATGTCATTGCTAACAATAATTCTATTTCGGATGGATGACGGAAATTAATATAGAAAATGAAAATTTTTAAAGCCATTTGTTCTTGCAGCTGGATATGGGAAAGAAATCTACATATTGTTGAAAGAATAGTTGTAATTACGAGACGCAATTCATACAAAAGTAATTATGTCTCTTCTGAAAACGAAAGTGAATATTTATGTTTTCGTAAACTCCAAGATAAATAAATAATTTTTAAAAAAAATGTATATTCATTAACAACGGCGCACTATTAATACCGTTACTGTATTATATTTTTCACTGTATAAAATGTATTAAACTGTTACGTGCTAGTGTTAAACAAATAAGTAACGCTGTTCCACATAACATCTAAATTCGGAGTCTGTGCCTACATGAAGTGATTATTATTTAAAAATTAGTTATTCTTGCAAGGGAATTACACAAAGCGACCAGTTTCAACAGCTCACTTTAAATGATGACACTCGCAGCTAAAAAGCGAAAGACTGCCGAAACAGAAAACTGGTGTTGGTAATTAATTTATTCTAGCGGAATTCTTGCCAAACTGCACAACCTGTTGAAAAAGATGGGTGAAAGGGAGTGAACGCTTATAGTAAACTAAAACACGAAAACATTGCAATAGGTTTTTTTCCAGGAAAGGAATTTCTGTGGATATCACCTCTCACAATACCGTTTTAATGGCTTAAGTCAGACGAAATTAAAAATTAGTGCCAACGAAACCACAAGGCGTGTTATGTTGCCACGCCTCTTTTTTTCTCTTTTAAAGATATCGAGTCTTAACTTTTAATTTCCTGTATTAACTATGAGTTCTGCATTTTATCTAGAAAAAACTAACTGCCAAGACTATTCTTTATTTACCGTGTATCATGCTGTCGGCACTGAAAAAGTACTGCTGGGAATTTCTATGGCAAAAGTAAACCGATTCAACTGTTGTAAACCATAGGAAATAGATTCGTTGCGCACATCTTAAATAAAAATTCAAACTACATAACAAAGACGGAAACTAAAGTCACCAGTTTCAAAAAACCTTGTTTCTTAACCATTGAATAAACCTGTCGACAAAAACGTTTTTGTCAAAATAGTAATGTTATCATTTAAGGCCCACTTTGTTTGCTTTACATTTAATTAAAAGATCCTGCTCTGTAAAAAAGGAGAAGGTACTGAAACTAGTTAAGTTATGACTGAAAATTGGTTAAAAAAAAAAAAAAAAAATATTAAGAGCATGTGGAAGACAATTTGAAAAACGACCTCTATTTATAACTAAGTAATTAGATCAAACATTTATAATTTTACACTAAATTTTAAACCTATACTTAATAAGATTAAAATGCAATCATACTACTTTATAGGTATGTTCACACATTCTAACACAAACAGCGAAAGAGAGATAGAGAAAGTGTGTAAAAACAAATTAAAATTCACAGTGATCATGCTAAGAAAAATTGAATTAGGAACTGAAAATTTATTAAATTTGAAATAGTTTATCAAAGAATTTAGAAAAGAAATCCAGTGTGAATGAATGATATTGAATGAAATGAAATAACAGAAAATATTAGCAACAATAATCCTTTAGGTGATTTTGCTCATCCCCCACAGCACTCACCAGGTCCAAGCTGCCCATTGCTGTAGCCCACTGCAGACCGTACACTGGTGCGCACCCTCGCACGCTAGCGCTGTTATATACATTCATTGTGTTTCCTCGGCTCCAGCACTGACGAAAGCCAGTTTATCGTCTGTGGCTCCACTAATAGGTTTTTCGTTGAAGTAGGAGCGGGAACTTCTGGCTTGTTATTGTGTCAGCTTATTTCCTTTTCACTCATTCGTGGGTTTTCTCTTCCTCAACAAATCGAGTATCACGAAAATACAGAAGAAGCCGAATTGATCAAATATCCAAACGTGCCACGAAATGAACTTTAATAACATCTGCCTTACAGGTTATGAGCAAATACCGATATATTAAAGATACTACTTCTAGAGAACATGATACTATGCGCTGTATGTAAAAGAAACATCGGTAACTTGTGCCTACAATAAAGTTGACCATATTTCCCCGTTTTAGCAGTCTGACGTTCAAGATGACGTGAACATTAGTTTGACACTGTACGAAAAGACACGATTTTTATAACAGAACAGGCGTGAATTCTACAAGACGTTAATGTTAAGTGAAAATGGTGTGTTCATTGGAAAATTAAGTTGTAGTTGTTGAGAAGAGCAGCAAGCATTTTAATTTTTCTTTAATGATACCTGTACTTGTGACTGCTCATTAATAATTTCAGACAATTTACTAACCAGCAGTTACTGCAGTATGAATTATGGTCACTGCAATAGAAACACAACACTTAGTAACAGCATAACCCAGACTCTAGCTAGTGAGACCCATAAGGTTAGCGCCCTGAACACTATACTGTCATGGCCATACGGTGAAATATATAATACTGACCAGTGTATTCAGTTTTGATTAATAGGTACAGTAGGCGAGTGCCAAACCGAATTCCTTCAAGCATTTCGCCCTCATTCCTCTTGCGGTTATAATGACCTTGTATTTGACGTACCATGAAACACTAAAGAAAGGAAGATAGCCGGCACCATACTATCACTACACCACAGCTTTAATTTTTTTTAAATTATGGCTTTACGCCTCGTCGACGTCGATGTCATTAGAGGCGAAATGGGTCTGGGGACAAGGAACGGGAAGGAATTCGGCCATGGTCTTTTCAAGGAAGCATCCCGGCATTCGCTTGGAGTTTTTTGGGGAAACCATGCAATACCGAAATCTGGTTGCCCGGACGGGGATTCGAACCGGCGTCCTCAGATTTAAGTTCGGTTACTGGGATGTTACTGAACAGGGAAAAAGTTTCTATCTAAGTATGGTGATACTAAAATTCAAATTTACGTGGGACTACTAAATGACCGGCCTCATAAAATAATAATCGGAGAGTGTACCACAATGCCAGAATACATCTGAGATTTGCTATATTCAATAATTTATTAGTTGAAGGTTTATTCAAAAGGAGGAACTTTTATAGAACACAAACATAAATCACTGCGATTCACTTATTTGTGGTAAAAGATTAATTGAAACTAAATGAAAAATATATCTGGCGAGGATAAAATCTGGAATCACTACTGATTTCTTACAGAACAATCTTAGTTTAAGCGACGAGTGATGTCAGCCATTCTGAAATTCTAAACTTTTGATTTGTAGCATCGTATGGGTCTGACAAATTTGTCTTTCCATTCCCATACTGCACTTGTGGAAATGAAATTATGGATCTGATTTCTCTTGATGTAATAATAATTCGGTTTGGTCTTACTGACTTAGAATTTTTTACCGGATGCTCAATCTACCTTTGAAGTAGTCGCATTGCCGTATAAAACGAGCTTAGAGTTTTATAGTAAATTCGAATCATGAAAGCTTTCTGGCGTACGTCACAAGAAGAAAGCAATCTTTGGCAGAGGTGTATAGTATGTTGATTTGAGTTGCGTAGGCCCGGACAGTGACCCCTAGCAGCCATTATGGGCAGCCGCTCGTAATGATAACGGCCCAGCTTGCCCAGACATTCAGGTGACATTTCCTGCATCTTGTTCAACGGCTTCATTAGCCAATTTTTACGGATGTTCCACACGGTAGAATAAGTTTCTGTGACCTGCTTGCTATTATTGTAGATACGGGAGTCAAGGATTTTGTCCTAGAAATGAAGCATACGGTAGTTTATCTTGTGTTTTTTGTCCAGGAAAACTATTAAAAGTATCAAAAACAGGTACTCACCCAATTTTGTATGTGTGACTGATCTAGTTAGTACTCTCTTCTGGAGTAAATGTTTGAAACCTACTTGAATCCTGAGATCTAACTTGCATCGGGAATTGTTTGAAATTATAAATCTGTGCGTTGCTTCTCTTTGATTAACAGAATACTCGAATATTCTTATTATCAATTCACGCCTCTTTAGAAAAGCAGTGGTCACTCACTAGAAGGCTACCATTACGGTATCTGGACTTTACATTTATTCTTAAATAATTATAGTGTTGTCAAGCATTCGCCCAATGAGCTATTCAGATTATTGCTGACCATACAAGGAATCGTTGACATGCAAGGGCGAGATTTATATATGCCTATATGTGAGAAACAATAGCGAGGGGTAAAAACGAAGCATAAAGTGATTTTAAAATATGTAAATTTAATGGTAAGTAGAGCAACGGCTTGGTAAATTGGATAGTCACAGAAATCTCCTTTAAATCTCAACAGGTAGCTATACCAAAGGATGTTATCCCTTAATTTATCTGTTAGGTCCCACGAACTCAAAATTTCAAATTGGTTTAAAATCTTAAATATCATGGTTTTGTTTTCGCGCGTCCCAGTACCTTCTTGCAGCAGCGCGTCTAAACGGGGAGAAGATGATGCGAGCCTAATTTTTATTAGAAAGGTCTTGGAGACTCCATGGGGTAAATTTATGATTTGGGTTCACCGGGTAAACTTAGGGTTAGAAAAAACTCCTCACAGTCAAGAAACGCTGGTAGGCTGCTTTTTTTTATCCAGCAATTTTGGTAGTAGTACTTCGACATCCATGACATTGCCTCCTTCTTCAGAACAACAGATTACAGAAAAAAAAATTCAATTAAGGTTGTTAAACTTCTCTAATGAAACGGATCCAAAAAGGAAGTCATTATCACCTTAGTAAATTTCATAGCCTACTTACAAATCCAACAGACAACACAGGTTATTTGTACCCTCCTGATTTTTAGTCACCTGTTCATTTGAACTCTGCTGTTCTGTGACTTCTGATATGCCAGTGAATACTCGTAATTGCTTTTTTTTTTTTTTTTTTTTAATGGAATTTACTTTTAGTCCATGTATTCTCAAGTTTCCAGTGTGTTAGTTTGTGAGTATATTT
>JARYHS010011408.1:157476429-157497429 GCA_031002005.1 Vandiemenella viatica | reverse complement strand
TAACAAAAAGACAGAGACTTACTTCCTCATTTGTAGTATTATTACCGCAGACCACACACACACACACTGACTGCGAATCACCCCTGATGAATCAATATAACGTAAAAATTATACACCTATTGCATTGCAAGACTACCTACGATTTGCACACCTAAATTTGTGATATCTACAGTTTAAGATTCAATCCGAATAACCGACGGTCCAGGCGTGACTCTTACAATCGAACACAATTTTTTAAAATCTATGCCTCCACTGAGATTTGAACCAGAGACGACAATTCCAACATCAGTAAGCAAGCGCTTTAACCACTGAGCTTCCTTACCGCTGTATCGAAAGGTAATACAGAGACCTAGACATCAAACGCGTCTGTCTATCGCCGTTCAGTAATTTTTCGAAATTTTAAGACAACATGTATTATTTAGAGAGATAATTTTTCAACCAAATGTAGACAGTATTTGTCTCCTTGTTTCAAAGGATAAGTGTGCAAAGTTTCATCGAAATCGGATGAAAACTGTGGATTTGTATGAAGAACAAACATACATTCATCTTATATATATATAGATAACGTGAACGGTATGTTTCCGCAGGGTGGTTGCAATAAATTTTTTTTGGTCATGACATTACACCTCGTCGACATCGAAAGAAGCATCCCGCCATTTGCCTGCAGTGATCTGGGGAAACCATGGAAGCTACCATAGAGACGTGCAATTAGTGTTCGATCACTTAAACTTCTCAATGTCACAGAAGTTATCTATTATTTAAAGTAATCTCCATTTTTTCATTAAGGGTATATGATGTTTCTGGGTCGGGGGAAAAACTTGATATTGCTGCGACTTCCTTTCAGCATTATTTCAAATAATGATAAAACAAGTAGGTAGGTACAGAAGTACTGAGGATTTTTCGCTTGCCCTGGATGCTAGGTGCTATGATAATAATAAAAATAAAATTATCTGCCCACGGCCCCCGTTTGCCCGACCACCTTCTCTCCCCCCCCCCATCCCCCCATGTCAAGCGCTACTTTATTTCTCCATTGGAGCTTTACGGTTATTCGGATTTTTATGGTTCACCTAAATCAATCCAGACGAATGCCGGGATGATTCCGTCAAGAGATTATTGCCGAATTCCTACCCGTTCGTTCTCCCCCGTCTTCTCCCACCTTTAATGACGTCAACGACGCGTAAACCCGGAAGTAAAATACAAAGGTGTACAAGAAACTTGGAGGGATTAGCCGTGACATATTTCATGAAAGAACCACGTCGGTGTTCACCAGTAATGATTTTGAGAAACGGTGAAAAAGTCCAAAATAAGAATGGCGATCGCTTCAGCGTGCACCCTAATGCCAGGCGCGTCACATTTCTGAGTCTGTTTCGGATATATGTATTGTGATCACTAGCTCTACGGACTGAGTCACGTGATCTCCTAGCTAACTCTCGATTCTTTCACTGTCAAAGTCTGACTGCTGGATCAATTCAGCTTTAGATCAGAAACTCATAACTTATTATAATTTCCAGGTGGTGAGGTGTGATAAGCCCCGGATCTGCTGAATTACACACCTTTACCCGGCCGCCATTTTGAATACATTAAAATTTGTTCAAACACTGTTTTCCCAACTATTTTTTGCTATTTGCGGTTTAAATACAGGATATTGTCGGGAACAAAATTGAACTTCTTATGCGAATCTCTGAGAGACGGTAACAACCATGATCTAAAATCGACAACTTTGAAGGATACTCATTTCTTTACTTTCAAGGAAAGGAAATTTGCAAAAATATTATAGTTAACAAATGCTAAACATCTACTGTATTTCAATAGCCGTGACTTGAAAAATATGTTGTTGTCACCTTTATTTCTATTAAAAATAAAAATACGATTTTTCTAAATTTTAAATGAGATATTCAGTTGTGGTTAATCGAGACACATGTGCAGATTTGAACGTATTCCTACAAAGTGCTAAAGTCCAATCACAGACGAACAGGAGGACAGAGCGGAGTGTCAGCTATAGGACCTCGTTTTCCGCTTAGTAGGAACCTTAACAAAACGTCGGGAAATGTGAGATTCAGCCTCGTGCATTTAGGGTTCTCTACTTTAACCAACAAAACGGTTAACTCTCTTTTAATACGTCAGACGATGATGGATCGACATAAAAATCCATGCGTGATACATTTACAGAACAGTCACCGTACTTTACTAGACGACTACCTAACGCCCACCACGGTGTATAATTCTTCAGTTAAATCGAATTTGTTATAAACGCTTTATAATGCAGTTTTATCTGAATTTATAGCATTTAAAATAAAATTATATCAGAACTAGCATTTACCCGCTGCTTCGCAGGCGCGGAACTTAGCGTGTGTAGAAATTCGTGTGGTCTGCCTCTTTCCGAAACTGGTACTAATCTTTTGAAATTCGAAACAACTTCTTCCACAAAATGTCCTCTTCACGTTTTTAACTCTCCATTTTCGGCAAACTTACACATATTTAACTAAAAATGCCGAAATAAGAGTGCGCAACCGCGAAATATTACCAGCACCGTAAAATTGACCCAAATTATCGTTATCTAAACAGTCTCGTTTTGTTATAGAGGTCTTGGATAGGTTAAAATTCAGACTGGACCACAAGGAAAAGGTTTACGGGAAATTCCTTCTGCGATTTACCCAACATTTCATGACATTTTATTAATTTTGCAGCGTCGGCGGCATCTAGTAGCTGGGCGTCGCTCTCATATTTTGGCATTTTTAATTTAGATTGTGGTAACTTTTGCCGAAAAAGGAGAGTGCAAAACGTGAATAGAACATGATAACGAATCAGTTAATCCAAATTTCAAATGGTTAGTACCAATAGCAGGTAGCCCCCCCCCCCCTCAAAAATACCGAGTCTATTGGAGATCGCGATTCAGCTACAACAACATTAAATAATATCGTAATTCTGCTGTAGTCAGTCGCAAGACATATTATTTGCAAGCAATAATCCATTGTAATACAGCCTGGACCATTATTTTCAACCAGAATTTAGGTTTATGAGATTTCGTAATTCCATATGAATACAATTATATTCCGTGATTAATAACATGTATATTTTTCTTAATAACGTCTATACAACAACACACATTTCGAGCCTTTTTACATCGCCTTATCTAAAAACTGAAGTAGTTAGATTGAAATGTAGCCTGGACCATAAACAAATTACGCCAAAGCCATCTGGAAACACACTCTGGACAAGCACATAGCTGTTTTGTTTTCTGGAGTAGCTTACTTCGCGATACACGTCATCATTAACATGGCATTCATTTAAACAGCTTATTAATTAACAATAATTGAATTTCTCTTGCCATATGTTTTTGCAAGAACATTCTGGGTCAGGCTATATTTCAACCAATGTCCCTTACAAAATAAAACATTTCAGATACACCTAAAAACATTAAATGTTTCACTAACTACATTTTTGGACAATACTACGATATCCGAGCCACCGAAATTGTATAAATGTAATGGTTGATTCCTAAATATGTCAATTGAAAGTAAAGCATAAACTTTTCTGATATCTCGCTTAATTATCGAGATATCGAATGTTAAAAATCATTTATAGGTACAATTCCTTGTTCTTTTGGTGACCTTTTTCTTCTGCTACGGGGCGTATTTCAACCCTACAGCCACAGCTCATAAGATTACAAAAAACCTATTGTGCATGTTCACCGTGTAGTTTCTAGTGCGAATTTGTTTTCTGGTCCAAGCATCATGTCAACCTAATCACCTTAATTTTGAGATACGATATCTCGAGAACTAAGAGAAGTATCAAAAAATTATATTCTTTACTTTCGAATTGTCTCGTCGAGTTCCAGGTCACTTTTCAACCTAACCGCCTCAAGTGCAGCACACGATATCTCAAGAAGTGAGTGAGCTATCAAAACAAAACAAAAAAACAAAAAACAAAAAAAAAATTATTATTATTATTTACTTTCGATTTGTATCGTCGAGATATATACGAATCGATCATAAAATTTAGCAAATTTCAATAGCTCGGATATCGTAGGATCGCCCAGTTGGGGTAATGATAACATTTTCTATTTTAGGAGCATAAATTATATCAATCAATTTCTTAATACACCATTTTGAACTGCAACAGGGCTAAAACACTCGCAATAATAAATCCACTGTATTGCAATGTGAAGTTAACGGTTGTGGTTAGGTTGAAATGAGGCCTGGATTTCACAATCAAATTGCAGCGGCACTAAAACCCTTTAATTCTTTACTTTCGATTTGTCTCGTCGAGATATATACGAATCGATCATAAAATTTATCAAATTTCAGTAGCTTGGATATCGTAGGATCGCCCAGTTTGGGTAATGATAACATTGTCTATTTTAGGAGCATAAATTATATCAATCAATTTCTTAATACACCATTTGAACTTCATCAGGGCTAAAACACTCGTAATAATAAATCCACTGTATTGTAATGTAAAGTTAGCGGTTGTGGTTAGGTTGAAATGCGGCCTGGATTTCACAATAAATTTGCAGTGGCAATGAAACCCTTTAATACACATATTAAGCAATAAGTTACTTACCGTAAATATCAAAATTCTATTATTCTTATTGAAGATTTAATATATTATGTAGCAGTTTCAATAGCTAATTCCGAAAATCGAATAATAACAGCCAAAGACTATTGCTGTATAAACAATTCAAAGATTAGTATATTCATCTTTGGTCAAACTCTGAAACTCGTCATTTCTACAGTAAATGATCATTACGTTTGATTCAAGCATTCCGTTGATTTACTGTAGCCCAGAAAACTGAAAAACTAAATATTCGAAGTAAAACTATTAAACAGAAACATTAGTTCAGCTCTGTGAATTTTCGTTAGATTTATGTGAAAGTAGTGCGTGTGTGAAAGTGCATAATGATCTGTAGCTCACAATTTTCCATACAGAAAGATTTTTAATTTTTTTTATTGTTTGCTCCTTACCATGGTACATAAAAGTCATTAGCTATTTTTCCAGATTTATCATGTCTACAGCAATGTGCTGTAGACATGACAACTAGGTTGGTGTAGTTAAAAGTGCAATTTAACAGCAGATTATATAAATAGAGTGAAGTGAGCAATATTAAAGAGAAATAATGCTATGGTGTATGAAGAAACAACGGTCCAGAGAAAAGCGGGAGGTGCTATTCCGGACTGACATGTGCTAGCCGCCACAATTTCTACCACTGACGATGCCCCGCTCCAGAAGGGCGAAACGCGTCTGGTAGATGAAAATTAATAATAAAAACAGTTGTTAGAAGACGTATTTTTATTCATAAACATTTATGCAACAACTGCAGAACATGGCCAATAACAAAGTTACAATAATAATTATTAGTTGCTTATATTTGTTTAATATTCGTTAGAAGTAAAAGTATTCGTTAAAATATTTGACAATACTAATGTGAGATAAAACATTCAATTTTCGATTAGCAATGTTAGCGCCAGTTTTGATTAGATTGTTACTATAACCGGTGTTTGACGTACCAGCAAAAGACATGAGTAAATTAATATTTTCTTAAATAATATAAATTGTTTTCATGAGTGTACTGTTACTTAAATCGTTACTTCGTTTGAACGAAAGTAGTTACACACTGATGACAAGCTATACAACCTAGACTACAATTAAATCTAATATTACCTGGCATGACGTAAGTTGTTAAGAAGTTTTTTTTTTAATTTACTTTGCTTTCACTGATGACATATGTCAGCCGTATGTAACTGCATTAAGGATTCAAACGTTGTGATATCGATCTGAATAACGGATAACAGAAAAGGAAGTTGTAAGAACACGTGAAGATTTTTGATTGCAACTACATGCATTAATATGCGTGCGATTAAAGTGTTGTTTCTCAGGCGGCAAGTTCAGTGTGGTATGTTGTTAGGTTGAAACTCAACCTGGACAAGGATGGCAACGGAAACCTTTGGCTACAGCGCAAGACACTAGGAATTACATTGAGCCTTATTGTATAACAATTCCATTTAGTTGAGCAATTTCTAAGAAATGAATTGCCAGAAAACTGAAAAAAGTATTTCTTTCGTTTAAATTGGCATATTTTAGCGCTCCATGTGCTACATATACTCTGCATTTGACACCACACACCAACTTATTAGTTCCTCTATAGAATCTGATTTTGCGCAGATGATACTCGTATTTTTTACTGAAACCATTACTTGGTTTGAATGAAAGAAATTCCGTATTGATCGCGATCTATGCGGCCTAAACCAGAATTACAAATAATATTACGTGGCATAATGTAAGTAGTTATGAATTATTTTTAGCATTCTTCGTTTTCAATGGAATCATTATTTCAGCCGCATGTAAACTGTGTTTGCCGTTAAAACATCGATCTTCTTTAGAAAAAATAAGAAAGAAAGTTGTAAGAGCCCGTGAAGATTTTGTATCAAGTTTATATGGTGATGCATGATGACACTGATATGCGATATAGGGAATGTATTAAATCGCGTTTGATTGAAGATTTGGCTTTCTAGCGGATATATTAGCGGGTATTGTGGTTAGGCTGAAATGTATCCTGGACCAGATCGACAACTGAAACTTTTTGCTACAGCACATGGGACGAGAAATTACATTGAGCTTTATTTTAGAAGAATTCTATTTATTTAAGCAACAACAAATAAATTAATTTCCAGAACACTCCGTTAAGCACGTATTTTTTGACGGGCTTTGTAGCTAGTCATTACATAAAGAGGAAACATATAATAATACTAGTTTCTTTTAATTAAAATTCACTGGGTCATATTTTGTATTATTGCTTAAGTTAAGCTGTTCATATTTAAAATACTAATGTACATGTTCAGAAAATTAGATCACTGTTCTGTGGTTTTTAATCATAAAATCATATAATTTTGTATAACTAGCAACTTCACGTCCTCAAATTTTATTTCACTACATACCAACTACATTCTATTGTATGTGATGGAAAAGAATTTTCTAAAAATTTCCGACAGTGTGGCAGATACTACAGAGCCACTGCTATAATCAATTATATCTTTCAGTTAATATCGTTAAATTTTTAACGTTTGTTTCAGGACAATCGAAAAATTACATTTTCGCTGTGGGACACAAATACATTTCACAGTTTTAAAAATTTTACTCTTATAATCTCCAGCAAATTTATGTCAAAAAGCCATTCTTTTCAACAAGTGTTTAAAAACTTTATTAGTGGGTGAAAAATTTTATCCCGTATGGTTGGTTGCAAGAATTAGTTCGTTAAAATTGGAGCGTATTAGTGCATTAAGAAAATTAAAAGCATATACCGAGGTGACGTTTGTAAAATGCTGCATCATGGGTCATTGGAATATTTTTACTAGTACCTGGGTGAAATGTGCCTAATCTCAAATCCGTCCTTAGCGATTAAGATCATCCCTTCCATTTCAACTGACGCTGAAAATGGTATTTGGACTGTTCACACGAAAGGACAACTAAAAAACTGACAAACAAGAGATAGTTCCATAAAAATCTGACATAATTGCTTCCGCTTACTCCATTTCAACGAACAGAAGCCCCTACTACCCTTTATTCCCTTTCCTATGAGGGTTCAAAATGTGATAAACTCTCTTTTTGAACACCCTAAGAGTGCCCTCAACTTGCCGAGGCCATTGCTTTTGTGACGTCAGCAAAATACTTTACAAATTAATATATCGGAATAGTTTAGCTTGCAAATAATATATGTGCTTCCTAATATCCGACTCTATCTGTTTCAACTTGGTTCAGTCCTCAGAAAGGTTTCTACTAAATTAATTCTAAATTCTCTTACGTCATCAGTCTTGGCGCTCTTTCTCAAGAATTACGACAATACATTTTTGGATAAAACGCATTTATCTTGCAGATGACTTGAACTTTCTACGAAAATCAATATATAATTTTAACGCCCTTTATTTTATCTATCCTCTGTAATTAATTTCTTGTTTCTACCTTCTTTAGTTTAAATTTCGATTTTTTGTTTTAATTAAAAATTCCGTTTATGCTTTCCATAATTACTTTATTTTTATGTTCAAAACCTTCTAAAGAGTGCCGACTACAACTGGTGATAACAGTTCTACTGTGGCTTTTTGAGTTTACTAGTAATTTTAAATTTTAGGCTTCACGCCTCTCTGACAGCCTGGTCTATAGACATCACAAATGTAAATATCTCCTAAACTAAGTTTTCTGGGTATGATAAATACACTTTAAAATGCTTCTCATAAAGAGTTTTAACTGTGAAAATGAATGCAAGAAAATCCGTTATGGTTGAAAAACTACTTTCACAAAGATTTATATCTTCCACATAGACAACTTTGAAATCGAACTACAAAGTATGTTACTGCTGGGACTAGCTAGTAGAAATATTTTAAGCAAGTTTATGGATACATTACACTCTCTTTCAATGGGAGTAGTGCATTACCGCTATGGATCATCAAATCAGCGTGTCCATCCGGAAAACACATTTAAATTAAAAGAAGAAAGAAGTTTTAAAGGTTTTTAGCTAATAAGGCAGCAGTTCGAATCAAGACAATATTTGAAATGAAGTACGTGTAAGAAGCATGATAATAACTTGTGATGTTAGAAGCAACGTAGTTTTTTAATGTCGATTATTTACCCTTAGCAATGACCATCAGTGTCAGAGTTTAGTAAGCTTAACGTTCCTGTAATTTATTTGACAAAAACAAATATACTTATGTGAGTTGATTTTAATATCATCAAATAAGTTTATTTTGAACGTAAGAAGGGAATAATAAAAATTTTGATGTAAGAATCCTTGCCACTTAATTCAGTGGTATAGTGCTAGAATGAGTATACAAAAATTATACTACAATAGGTATGCATTGAAAATCCGTGTAGTTTCAATGCCAGTGTTCAACAGTTGAGGACAATAGATCAAACCTGCAGAAATTTACAAAAGCAATCGGAATTTTGAACAGTGTTGTGATGCCGGCTACACGGGTGGCAGGGGCCGTGTGGAACGCGCTGGGTGGTTTTTTTGGCTAAGGTACAAAGTCCCGAAACACGAAATACAGTTATGGGCAACCCAATCAGCTGTAACACCGGAATGAAAGAGTAACGTAAAAGAATCTCGACAGTTAAAAGATCTCGTAATTAACTATAGAAGCTTTTGTAACAAACAATTGGAACTTGAAAGGGTTATTTGTAGCACGGAAGCGGATATCGTTATCGGTTCGAAAGTTGGTTAAAACCGAAAATAAGCACCACCGAAACTTTTAAAGATATCACGAACGTTTTCCGTAAAGATAGATTACATTCTCATGGAGGTGGGGTATTTATAGCTGTGAGCAAATCCCTCCCATGTAATGAAATAAACGTCGATACGATCTGTGAAATCATATGGATTAAACTCAATGTTGATGGGTCAAAACTCGTCTTAGGCGCCTTCTATCGTCCACCCGATTCCGACATAGCTATCGCCGAGGAGTTAAGAAATAACGTAAATTGTATGGCTAGCCGTTTTAAGGATCATGCTATGATTCTAGGTGGTGACTTCAACCTCCCTTATATCGACCTGCGTAATTACGTTCACATTACTGGTAGCAGAGACGTGTCAAGAATGTGATCCATGAGGCCTTCGAAGATTTTCATTCCAACTCTCTCTCTAAGATTCTCACAGAAAACCCAAAGAAATTTTGGTTGTATGTACGAAAAGTCAGTAGTACCAACAACAACATTCCAGCACCAATTCTTGATGGTTCCGAGGTTAATGAAAGCCACGATAAAGCTAACGTTTTCAAGCTACTGTATTCAAAAATTCATTTACTGATGAAAATAAGGATAGCATTCCCGTTTCCCCACGTCGTGTCGAGTTGGTGAGGGAATCATTACGAATAGATACTGCAGGTATCATAAAGCAATTAGAACTCCTGAATTGGGGGAAAGCACCAGGCCCGAATTAAATTCCAGCAAGGGTATTTTCAGAGTACGCGGCGGAAATCGGACCACTGGTGTCTGATATATTCAGTAAATCCTTAAAAGAGCGAAAAGTACCTTCCGACTGGAAAATCGCGCAAGTAACTCCGATTTTCAAGAAAGGGGATCGAAGTGATCCTAGAAACTACCGTCCCATATTTATAACATCTGTTTGTAGTAGAGTTACGGAGCATATTATATGCTAGAACACTATGAATTTTCTAGATGAAAATAATTCGCTTATGACAAATCAACACGGATTTTGAAAGAACAGATCATGTGAAACACACGACGTAATGAAAGTTATTGATGCAGGTTCAAAAGTAGATGCAGTTTTTTTAGATTTTCAGAAAGCCTTTGACTCTGTGCCACACAACCGCCTTTTAGCAAAGCTTCGAGCGTACGGTATGTCGAGTCAGCTTTCTTAATGGATAAAGGATTTTTTAACTAGTCGGTCGCAGTATGTCGTCATAGAAGGAGAAAGTTCTCCTAATCTAGATGTTACATCGGGTGTACCTCAAGGAAGTGTAATAGGACCACTTCTTTTCTTAATTTTTATAAACGATCTTGGAAACAAACTGAAAAGCATTTTTAGTTTGTTTGCTGATGATGCGGTTATTTATAGGGAAGTAAGGAATTCGGCCGATTACTTAGAAATTCAGCGTGATCTGGATGTTATTTTGGCATGGTGCGCTGAATGGCAACTTACACTAAATTGTAAAAAGTGCAAGACAATGAGCACAACGAACAAAGGAATCCGATTGTTCAGATATACGAGGTAAACAGTTCAGTTATTGATATGGTCGATTCTATGAAATATTTGGAAGTAACAGTACAAAGGAATATGAAATGGGACTTACACACTAATTCGTTGGTAGGTAGAGCTAATTCGAGGCTTCGATTCCTAGGTCGAGTCTTGAAAAATTGTAATGAACAAACAAAGGAGATAGCGTACAAATCTCTTGAGCGTCCATATTTGAACTACTGTTATATCGTTTGGTATCCGTTTAGTAAGGGGTTGATTGAGAGTATAGAGAAAGTACAGAGAACTCTCGATTCATGACCGCTTGCTATAGTCCTTATAAAAGCGTCACAGAACTGATTAGTAGATTGGGCTGGGAGTCTGGTAGATAGACGACGCACGTTACGTTTATACTTATTGGTAAACATGCGATGTCCCACTTTCACTTACTTCGTCCACCAACCTATTTGAGTTGGAATGACAGGAAAGATAAGATTAGAGAAATAAGATGCCTCACTGATTCTTATATGAATTCTTTTTTCTCTCGTGCCATTCGGGATTGGAATGCACTGCAAAGAGATTAGCTTTGGTGCTGAGCACCCTCTGCCCCCCACAATTTTGTGTATATATGATACATGCAGATGATGGAGCATTTTACAAACGTAACCTTAGAATCTGCTTTTAATTTTCTTCCGGCACTAATACTTCTCCATTTTGAGCGAACTAATTCTTGCAATCGACCATACTGGATAAAATTTTTCACCCACTAATCATCCTCATAAGTGTTAGGGCAGGTTTTCACTTGGCTGCTCCACATGCTCTTCTATCTTAGGTCCATGTATTTGCCATTTTCCTTGATGTTATCTGTAATTTTGCACCTTCTTCTTTCTCTTATTCTCCTCCCACAAACTAAACCTTCCAACGAGTCTTTTATCAAACACTCCCCTCTCAGCAAGTGTCCCATCCAGTTCTTCTTCCTCTCTTTATGACTTGGAGTATTATTCTCCCCTTAATAAAGTTCTTAAGTACATAAATTTTTCAATCATATTTGACATGGTAAAGAGAGTGCTGAGTCTTAAATCAGAGAATTTCTTTTAAAATATTGGCGAGTTCTGATGGAGAGAAATAGATCTGCTGTGGATGCTGGTTAATGTACCGTTGAATCAGCCCTTAAAATTAAAAAGAAATAGTTTTGAGGAACATAAGTTGTTTGTGTATTACAAAACTTCAAGCTTGCAATCAACACTGCGCTACATTAAGCCGCTTCTGAACACTTCAAATTTCGTACATTATTTATTTCCCTATGCAGTATATCACAACACCTATAATGTAATCTGGGTCCCTGGCTCCTTTGTTTTTCGTGCAAATATAAAAATTAATGCAGGATAATTAAATTTTATATAACCATGACAGAGCTACTTTTACTGATACTCGTATTATTGGTATAAAGGATATTGTTACTGCTACTGCACTTCTTCTATTTCTGCTACTACTGCTATTACTATTACTACCATCTAATTCTACAATGGCAATGTGATATTCCACAGGAGTGCTTTCATTTAGATTGTCGACGGCACTCCAAAGGTTCTCTGGAACCAGGCCGTCTAGTGTTGACCTCATGGAATACCAAGACGGCTCCATTTGTTGCTCAACGGACTGCCTTTCCGGAGCACACACAAGTTCTTTTGAAGATTGGCAACGCTTGTTGTCGTAGGATCCCTTTACTCAATCCAGTCGTTGAAGTACATCCTCCAACTACACTGCTCCTGATTGGTATCACCGAGGTCGGTTGATGAGCGGTAACCCTTTGTCCTGGTATTTAGGAGGACGCAGGTTCGAATCCCTGTCCAGCTATCCAAATTTCGGTTTTCCATAGCCGAATCCTTTCCCGTTTTTTGTCCCCAGAGGAAAGTGAATAGAAATTTAGGTATCCCACATAGTATCATCAGGATCGTAAATTGATTTTAAAATTGAGAAGGTGTAAATAAATAGAGTTAGATGAATCATAGAACAATTAATACTTGATTTCACCCCTGCGGCAAGCGAGTGACATTAGTACTTGAGAAAGGAAGTGGTAGACCTTGTATTATGTCACGTGGCACGGTCGTACTTCTCAAGAGACCACCTAAGTTGTGAAATTTCTTTCTGTGATGACGCACTGATAACCGGTGTCATGCACGCTCTCTCATAAAACAATTACTTTTATTTTCAACTTGATTTTCCCTGCAGTTTCAGCCACTTGTGTCTATGTGTGTATACGAATTCATTTTATGATTGGTAAGGCTAGAAATTTTCTGAGAAATAGCAGTAATTTATAAACTTAAATGAAATATGCTTCCAATAAATGTTTCCTTTTGTGAAAACAGAACGCAGGATAAAAAAAAAAATAGCCCCAAACAGGAACCGATCGTACGATCCTTTGCTCATGAAGGAGATTCCTTAATAGGCGAGGCAATCCATACGTCGATGTAAAGTCAGCTTTCCTACTGATATACATCGAGAAATTATTTAATTTACATTTTTAACCTTTGATTTCTCTTAAACGAAGACCCACTGAGAAGAACAGCACTAACGTGAGATGTCTGATGTGCATTCTATTCCCTCGAAACAACTGATTGGGAACTTAAAGAAGGAAACAATTCCTGGCACTAACAGATTTTAAAGGTAACAGATGGTTCATTCCTGCTCCGTCGCCGTGGCATGTCATATAGCGTCATAAGACATAGATGTTTAGTCAAATCCAAAAACGCCGTCCAAAAATTAAAATTCCAAAGATATTAAGAAACTGGTTTAATTAAAGTATTACGAACTATTATACAGGACTGGAAGCAAAAAGTAGTTAGATGAGTTTCTCCACGTAAGTAGAAATGAGCAGGTTCGGAAATTGTAACTAGATCTTGAACATATTACAAGTAAAATGGTAGTGGGACTTGCCTTGATAGTATTACTATGGGTGAAATAAAGATAGGGGACGGCTACAGAGAAGTTTGGCAGAATATAAGGCGTAAATTAACGAAAAGGCCCTAATGGATATTACCAGAGAAATTATTAGTATGGTTTGTGGAAGGTAAGAATACCCACTTGAAAACCCGTTCAATCAGTAATTTTCGTTTATTAATCAGAGTTACATTAACGTATATTTTCCTTAACTTCTTATGAGCAAGAAAATGCTATAAGTGAATGAAACTAAGGAAAAATAGGGAAATTCAACTCATCACTTACCGTAGATGATGGTGAAACTGAAGTTTAAAAAACTAAGTAAGGATACCTACCAAAGAGAGCGGTGGCTAGAATCGATGAACACGTAAAAAAGAGAAACACATGTAACATAATATTTCGGAATTAAACCTTATTCTTGCAAATAGGTAAGACACTTAGCGAGCAGGACGGATGTGATCATCGAATGTTTCATCTTCCTAAACGAATAATGTTAATTGTTTCTTGTCTGGTTATTGAATCTCCAAATGTGCACTTTTACCAGGACTTGGGACCGGCTGTAATAGTAGCCTAATAATTGATTTACTGGTTTCCAGTCAGTTAAATGATGTTTCAAACCGAGTTTCTTAGTGCTAATTTTGTTTCAGTATGACTTTTTATAACGTTTACACTATTAAAATAGGTAGCCCAGTCTCACAGCATGTCTTCAAAATTATATTACGAGCCTGTTAAATCATGTAATGCTGATAGCTTCCTAATGTGGCTGTGCTCTACAGTAAAGTACTGCCTTTGTGAATTACAAAAATTTGGTGCATACTTTAAGTTTGTAAGGACGAAATAGTTTATTTATGACTTTTTTCTGCCTAAATAGACGTAAACATCATATAATATATGGACGTCATTATCTATACGGATCACTGAGTCATCGGTTATTTTAGAAATTGACCTGAACTTTTGTATTATCATAGTCACTGAAAGTGACACAAATACAACGGCTTCTTTTTTTCTTTCTTTCTTGTAAAACAGTTTCACAAACAATAGAGCTACTGGACACTCAGAGAATATTGCTTCCTTCCTTACCCGCTGATTAACTGTATTTCACTTTAGAATGGTCATAAAGACAAACCTAAGTTTTAAAAAAATGAAAAATATTACAGAATTAGATTCATTATAATGCAGTACAACCCTTGCCTATTCTTTTTGTAGTGAGTTTTTGCTTATTAAAACTATTTAATTTAATTTTCATAATTTCCAGCATTTTCTGAGTTGCAATATTTTTGTTTGGTTTTGTTCGAATATACCGTTAACCATCTTAAAGTTTTCCGACATTCAGCTTAAAATTTCTGTTCCCGATGTCCGATATCTCCTTAAATTTCTGTCTTTACTCTCCTCGTGTCCAAGATTATGAACAATGGTGCAATTTAATTTCCCAGAACGAACCGCTATTTTCTTAAAATCTTCTTTTGACTTAGGGTGGTTGTAACTGCATCTAATGATATAACAGCTCCTCACTTATCTAATATTGTCTTAGAATAATCAAATATGAGTTATTAATAATAAACTAGCCCCAAAGCCCTTCAAAAATGACGGGTTTAACGGAGTGTTATGGTAATTTATTTGTAGTTGCTTAACTGAACAGAAATATTATAAAATAAAGCTCATTGTAATTTATCATCCCTTGTGCTGTAGCAAAAAGCTTCATTTGTCAACTTTGTCCAGGTTGCATTTCAGCCTAACCATAATAATCTGCGCTATTATTGCTGATAGAAAAGCAAAGCTTCAATCACGCGCGAATTAATACATTCCCTGTATCGCATGTCGGTGTCATCATGCATCGCGATATAAACTTAATAACAAATCTTCACAGATTCTTAAACTTTTCTTTCTCATGGAGGAAGGAAATATATGGAAACGACGCAAGCGACCTTCATCACGCAATGGAGTGAAGCTGGGCGGAGGAGGAGTGGGGGGAGTGGGGGGAGTGGGGAGGTATGGCCTAACCCATACAGACACGGCGTATATGTACAAAAACCTCAAGGGGACTGTAGGATTAACGTAACGTCGCAATCTTGAGATGGATTATTATGTAACTCGATGAGACAAATAAAAAATGAAGAATAAATTTTTTTGATATCATACTTCAAATGTGAAATGGTTTTGGTTGAAATTCAGAAGAAAAAATTGGTCAAAGTCAAATTTGATGACAGATTCTTATTTAAAAAGACGAGAGAAATAAAAAATAAAGAATAAACATTTTCGATATCTCGCCTAGTTCTCGAGATATACTGTATCAAAAGTGAGGTGTCTTGAGTTGAAATGCAGAAGAAAAATTTCGCAAAAGTCAAATTTAATGATCGATTCTTATATAACACGACGAGACAAATCGAAAATAAAGAATAAAATATTTCGATATATTGCTTAGTTTTCGGAATATACTGGGATTGGGTTGATATGCGACCTGGACTAAAAATTAATTCTGCCACAATGAATTACATGGTGGATATGCAGAATGGATATTTCAGTTGTTTTTACTTCCATTTGTGGTTAGGTTGAAATGAGGCCTAGACCAGAATAAAAATAGTTATTTTGTTACCATACATCGTAAGCTAAATTGGGAATAGCTGGAAGTGGAAGTAGTTTCCATCGCTATACACGTTTTGTCACTAACTTGATTCTCATGAAATTACGAACAGTAATAGATAAATTCTTTGTCCCTTATGGAACAACAAAACCATTCTGGGACAGACTGCATTTAGACCTAACCGCAATCTCCATTAAATTGCCGTTACAGAATCAAACTATGTAGACATACCCACACACGCGTATTTGAATCGCAAACTGTATTTGCGGTAACATCGTTTGCTTCATCAAGATTCCTAGATTGCATAGCATAATTTAACACATTTAATTTCATCATAAAGTATAAACTATAACGTGACGAAGGAAAGCGCAATACTAAATTAACTGAACCGCGATGTAAAACACACCCCCTTTAAATCTCATTTTCAATACTCGTTAAAAAGTAATGCTAGTCTATTATGTGCAAAATATGCTGATTTTCTACACTAAACCAACAAAAATTTGGGAACAAAGTCATCCCATTGAGAGCTGTGACTAAATATTTATAGACATACGCCAAAGTTTACAATTCGCACTGACCACTTCAACAACAATTATTAGAATACAACTTACCTATGAAATGATATTCCAGGTTCTTTCCTCTCTTGCCTATTTGTGCAACCGTATGCAGTACAAGATGGCATTATAAAACACTTATGCACATTACAAAATGAAATAATCAGAACATCAGACACAGTGTGAACTCGGCATTTGTTTGGGTTACAATACCGCTGCTGCCACCATGCGGGAGAGTTTAGAGCCTGCTTCACCGATTTAACGTCACTTCTCCTCCATATATTTCCATCCTCCATGTTCTTTCTTAACAGCAGTGATGAAGATCGATATTTTAACGGCTGAGACAGCTTACATCCGGCTAAAATAATGACCCCAGTGAAAACGAAGGATGCTAAAAATAAATCATAACAACTTACGCTATGCCACGTAATATTTAATTGTGGTTTAGGCAACATATATCTCGATCAATTTGGAACTTCTTTCAATCGAACCATGTAATGATTTCAGTAAAAAAAAAAAACAACTACAACAACAACAAAAACTTATAATTAATGTGCCAATTTAAACGTAATGCGTACTTTTCTTTCGCTGTTCTGACAATCCACGTCTTAGTGTAATTCCTCGTGCCTTGCGCTGTAGCAAATGGTTTCAGTTTCCATCCGAGTCCAGGTTGCAATTTAACCTAACCACGTACTACTATAAACTTTTAGCCAGAAGAACAATCTCACTCATACCAATACATGAACTGTATCGTGTTTTAGTGCCAATAATGCATCGCGATATAAATTTGATCAATTATGTTATGGCATTTCAACCTAACAACGTACTAAACTTGGCTTTGATAGTGGCTTCGGTCGCATAGATTACGATCAATTTGGAACTTCTTTCATTCAAACCAAGTAATGATTCCAGTAAAAAAAAAAAGCAACTGATAATTAATATGCCAATTTAAACGAAATTCATACTTTTCTATCAGTGTTCTAGCAATACATTTCGTAGAAATTGCTTAAATAAAAAGAATTGTTATAAAATAAAGCTCAATAGAATTCCTAGTGCTTTGCGCTGTAACTAAAGGTTTTCGTTGCTATCCTGCTCCAGGTTGCATTTCAACCTAACAACGTACTAAACTTGCCGCCAGAGAAACAATACTTAATTCACACGTTGATACACAAGTACTACATCTCTTTGTAGTGGTAATAACGCATCGCGATATAAACTAAATACAAAATCTTTACGAGTTATTCCATCTTCGTTTTTTATATTCGTTATTCAGATAGATACTAACACCTTTGAATGCCACAGTTACATGCGGCTGAAATATGGCATTAGTAAAAGCAAAGAAAATTAAAAATAAATCTTAACAACTTACATCTTTCCACGTAATGTTAGTTTTAATTGTAGTCTATGTTGACTAGCTCCGAACTGTGTGAAACTACTTTCGTTAAAAGAAAGTAATGATGTAAGTAACAGAACATAAGAAAACAAATTAAACTATTTAAAAATATATATATTTATGCCGTCTGCTGTCAAGTGTCAGGTCTAATAAAAATCTATCATAATTACCGCAAACATTGAGAAAATTAAAGCTTTTATCTTACGTATCTGTGGCCAAAGGTTTTACCTAATACTTTTTCATAAAACGAATATTAAATAAATGTAAGCTACTAAGACTTATTATGTCGTTTTAAACGCAATACATACTTTTATTTCAGTGTTATGTCAGTTAATTTATTCGCGGATGCTTAGAAATACCAAAAATAATGGCGTAAAGCGTGGCGTAATAGTGCGACGTCGTGGATTGACGTCCTGCCGTGACTGGTGACGTCATACGCGACAGTTATCTTATTATATTAATAGATCGTTAGCTACAACTTAGAGCTGGTCGTATCTGTAGAATTAATGGTTCTAAATATAGGAGAGACGTATTGCGCATTATGTCATATAATTAGTAAATTAGTTTTGGGTATCATTGACATGTCTAGGAACTGCATCATGTTTTCGTTGAAATTACTGAGTTTTTTTTGGAATCTTACGTCGTTATAAACCACATAATAAGATGTAAATTACAATGATTATGATTACATAAGGAAACACAGAAGCACATAAAAATCTGACTAACTTAAAAATTTTCCTCTCTTGCTTGATCATTGCCGTTCGGTGAATTTGAGTTTAAACCAGTCGTTGGTCATTTACGACCGACTGGATTGTTTTAGAGAAGAGCACTTTAAATGCTGTAACATTATTGAATTGAAGATTTGAAAGGAGGCTCAACTTAATCTACTAAAATTTATTTTAAAAATATTACCAATTCCTAACAAACAATCACAATCTTTTGCTCAGTTTATTAAATAATAATTTGTTATTTTTAAAATGATACCATTTCAATAACAGAAGTTTGGATTGATAACTAACGCATCAATAAGAGAAACAAGAAATCCTACGTAATACTCGTATATTACATATATTAAATAACGTAATACTAGAATATTAAATTTTCAATTATATTTGTTTCCTCATTGCTAGAACAGAGTTGGAGTAACGCACTGTTCAAGAAATACAAAAGATAAGTTTTGAATTTGTCCTAAAGTCTGCTCCGGGAATTTCTTTCATTGGTATTTTTACGGATTTAAAATCGTAGTTTTTTACTTGCGTTAACTGTTACAACCATATTACATTACATAAACCTACGCGATTTAGATAGGGTTGAAACGGTTTTCAGTGATTTATTAAAATGTGTCTACTTTACCAGATGAAGCAGCAACGCAGCCACTATTTGGCATAAGACAACTATTCCCCGAATTTCATGCTACATTTTGACAGTAATTTTCTAAACTTGTATGTGCAATCTCTCGATGTTTGATAACAGAAACTGTGGATTAAAAACGGATAAAGAAGAATTGCAGTTTCTACATAAAGTTGCCATCATTCCCGCACTACTTAAAACGCTCGGAGATATGAATCGGTAACTCAGCGGTAAATGTTACACACACACACACATACACACAACCATCACCATCACCACCAAAAAAAAAAAATTAAAAAAACGCTTCCTGTGGAAAAGACATTTTCTCGGCGTTTTCCCACACTTATATGGCCTCCATACTTATTTCACGCAACAAGCAGCCAGTTGTTTTTGGTTAAATAAAGAAAAAAAATATTGCACAATCTGTGTGTTAATTGTGATACCATGGGAAAAACGTGACAGGGTCTTTTGTCAAGGAAGGGACCTGACTACCTTATATATACGGTGGAAATGACACGGGGGACACCAGAAGTATCTTAACATCTCATACTGTTACAATGGCTGCGACAACTAGGACACTCTTGGTAAGTATTTTCGGGGAAAAAAAATAACTACCGAATAAATATTTACCGAATGTTTCAGTGAATATCGATTAACAATAACAACATACATTAAGAACTGTTTGGTTCTGCAGCAGAGACAATAAATTCCAAGCAATTTATTTGTTTAAATTTAACACTTAGCAAACTTTAAAGTTAATGAGTTTTAAATGCCGCTAATTTTTCGCTCCGCATAACAGAATCATCAGGCCACCTCCACAGAGGTGACATTCATGCTTAAAAAATTTGCACGAAACCGATAGTGTTCATTGAAGAAAATCCATGTACACATATACAACGTACACGCTATGAGAGACTGCGATCTCACATTGTTTTGATATATACCTATTTCCTGTGTGTTATTTTTTATAGGGTCCATCACATATATTGCGTAGCGTGTGTGGGAGAGGCTATTGTGTTCCTATCGGCAAAACAGCAATCTAAAAATTCTGTGTTTTACGTATTAACCTTTTAATAGTTGAATTCTGATAGCTCAGTGGTTAGGGAGGTTTTATCGACAAGTTCAGAGTTCCAGGTTCAAATCCCAAAGGGGCCAGGAATTTTCAAGAGTCCTGCTTGATCATATGAGCTACGCCAGGACGTTCCATGGTATGGATTCCATAATAAACTGTAGGTTTAGCCACGTCGGTGCTTACTCTTAAAGCTTGTGGTGGAGTACTCGATCTCATTAAGTGGGCAAACGGCGTTGCCAGAAGCATGAGATGTGCGGTACAGGTTCGTTCAAGTGATCCCCAAGGTGATTCTTCTAACGTTGCAAGGGAAGTCTTGCTAACATGAATCCAAATTTGTGGTGGGGGGAGGAGGGGAAGCCCACCGGACTTGATCGGTGCTCCCTCTAGGCGTTGGCCTCTTAGTATCGGATAGTTTTGTTGGATGGTTGGAGT
>JARYHS010011408.1:157444333-157475429 GCA_031002005.1 Vandiemenella viatica | reverse complement strand
TTCCTTATTTTTTTCCTAATTTTTATTTGGCGTAGGCCGATTACCTCATCGCTGCGGCGAACAAATCTTTAATTTTTTTTCCGGCTAAAGCCAATAAACTAAATCCACATTTCTACTCTCGTACCCTGCCTGAAAAAATGCCAAAGCAGCTGCAGCAACAACAGTAGGCTTTGTGTAGTGCAGTGTAGTGCGTGAAGTGCTTCGACAAAAGTCGTATAGAGGTTAATGACCTCTACCAGTGTCGCAACCGAGGACTCCACCCATAGAGCCTACGGTAGAAGCGGAAATATTATTTTTGTCGTGCGGTGTATATATGTTCTTTCTTGTCAGTTTTATTTTTGTGAGAGTAGACAATCTATTTGAGAACTGTGACCACGTAAACTATAACAATTTCATGTGGTTCCTTCGTGTATTTTTTTTCGTTGTATATGTTTTCTTGATGTTGTTTGTGTGCCTGTTTTTTTTTTAATTTAAATATGTTAAATGGCTTTGTGTATCTTATGTTAGTAGGTTGGCCACACTTGAGAGTCTGAAACTTGGTATTTGTAAATTTTCTTTTTTTATTGTAATGATAATTCTTCAGTTTCTTTTGAAAAAAAAAAAAAAACCTGAACAATTATCACAAATTGGTAGTTGGGGAATGTAACATAACAGTAGCATTCCGCCGACCCGCAAGTAGCGCCGAAGTGAGCGCATGATTACATTGTTTAAAGTCAGTCGTTATCGAGGTTTTGTAGCGAACGGCTCGCGTCGCGTAATGTGAGACGCTATACTAACTGTGCGGGTGTAGCAAGAAGTAAGAAGAAGAATGAACTTGTTTAACCATTGCGACGTATGTTTCAAATTGATTTGAACAGTGGGTTGAGTTACCAGAACAGTGAAGTGTGGCATCGAAAGTAATATAGTGTGGACTGATTTGGATTAAAAAACTTTCCTTTTGTTTCTAAGAATCTTGCAATCGACGGATTACGAAGTTTCAATAGCCTTATCATCTAAATTCTGATAGTGGCCAACTGGTTCGATGTGTACTTTATTCAAATAAATGTGTGGAGAACAGATTTTCATTACTTTTGAAGATTTCTCTTAGTTAGTTATCCTCACACTTTTATCGGACTGGTTTGGACCCTGTCTGGCGACCGGCGGCGACTACGAACTCATTTATCCAACTTCGGGTGCTGTATGTTAGTAATTAAAACTTTAGCAAGCACGAAGTTCGGTCTACAGTAAGTATCAGGTCAACCCCAAGAAAGGCAAGGACTCTTACACCAAGGTGGCTGCTTTGGTCATACCATATTTTATAAAAGAAATTTTTTGTATTTCGACCCTACAAGGGCAAAAGTATCAATATTAGTTATAGAACGTGTTGATTTTTTATTTTTTTTTATATTATATGCCATTTATCTTCTTCGATACCTAGCTGAAATCGATAAATGACATATCGGTTTAAAAATTAAGGTCTCTAGCTAGGTAAAATCATAAATTAAAAAAAAAATGTTCAGAATTTGGTGCTAAAAGTGGTATCGCGAATGAGACTGTTCAGAGCCAAGTCCCCAGATTTCAGCAGCGGATATCAGAGAGAAGTCAATAAACTTTTTTTTTATTCAATAAGTAGTTTTTCGTATATATTTTTTTCTTTTACGGAAACACTGTCGTTTTGCTATACAATTCCAATGTAATTCGCTCAGCAACAAATATCACAGAGATGTTGATATGTTGTGTGCAGTTTGTTAAGGTTGGTTTTATTCTTCCAAGGTCAGTGACACTTTGTCATAAATAAAGTGTGTTTTAAATTTTCCTAACTGTTTCATAATATGTTGTGAGTATTTTGCTGTGTACCTATTAGACTAAAAAAAAACATTTGCTACAAAACTACGGTTCTACTATTCATTATATTACAAACATTCAACCTCACTATTCGTCGTATTTTATTCGCGAAATTTTCGCACGGGTCGTCTAGTATATATTATTTCTATAAGGTATTTTTTTGTCACAAGCCTATATCTTGCTTCATACTTAACCGAAATCAATGAATGAGGTGTCATTTTAAAGCTTATGGTCTCCACTTTGGTTAAATCGTATTTTAAGAAATGAAGTTTTCGGAATTCGACCCTTAAAGGGCAAAAATGTCAATCTTTCTAAAATGCTGTTTTCTGTGTTACGAGTCATTTATCTCCCTGGATACGTATATGAAATCGTTTAATGTAGTATCATTTTAAAGATTAAGATCTCCGCTTTAGTGACGTCATATATTAAGACAGATATTTTTCGGAATTCGACCCTTAAAGGGCAAAAGTATCAATATTTTTGCAATGCGTAATTGTGTCACGAGCGATTTATCTCTCTTAATATATAACCGATATACATAAATGAGGTATCATATTAAAGATCGAGGTCTCCGCCGTGGTAACATTATATTTCAAGAAAAGAATTTTTCGTTTTTCGACCATTAAAGGGCAAAAATGTCGATTTTTCTAAAATGCGTTTTTTGTATCTCGAGCCATTTATCTCCCTGGATATCTAACCAAAATCGATAAATGAAGTAGCATTATGAGGAGTAATGTCTCAACTTTATGACATGATATATTAAGAAAGAATGTTTTTGGAATTAAAACCTTAAAGGGAAAAAATATAAATTTTTCAATAACGCATTTTTGTGTCACGAGTGATTTATCTCCCTTAATATCTAACCGACGTAGATAAATGAGGTATCATATTAAAGATCGAGGTCTCCGCCGTGGTAACATTATATTTCAAGAAAAGAATTTATCGTTTTTCGACCCTTAAAGGGCAAAAATGTCGATTTTTCTAAAATGCGTTTTTTGTATCTCGAGCCATTTATCTCCCTGGATATCTAACCAAAATCTATAAATGAGGTAGGATTATGAGGAGTAATGTATCAGCTTCGTTACATCATATTTTAAGAAAGAATGTTTTTGGAATTCAACCCTTAAAGGAAAAAAGTATAAATTTTTCTATTACCGATTTTTGTGTCACGGGCGATTTATCTCCCTTAATATCTAACCGATATAGATAAATGAGGTATCATATTAAAGAATAAGGTCTCCGCCATGGTAACATTATATTTTAAGAAAGGAATTTTTCGTAATTCGACCCGTATAGGGCAAAAACATTACTTTTTCTAAAATGCGTTTTTTGTATCTCGAGCCATTTATCTCCCTGGATATCTAACCAAAATCTATAAATGAGGTAGGATTATGAGGAGTAATGTATCAGCTTTGTTACATCATATTTTAAGAAAGAATTTTTTTGGAATTCAACCCTTAAAGGAAAAAAGTATAAATTTTTCTATTACCGATTTTTGTGTCACGGGCGATTTATCTCCCTTGACATCTAGCCGATATAGATAAATGAGGTATCATATTAATGAATAAGGTCTCCGCCGTGGTAACATTATATTTTAAGAAAGGAATTTTTCGTAATTCGACCCATAAAAGGCAAAAAAGTCAATTTTTCTAAAATGCGTTTTTTGGTCTCGAGCCACTTATCTCCCTTGATATCTATCCAAAATCGATAAATCAAGTACGATTGTGAGGAATAATGTCTCAGATTTGTTGACATCATATTTTAAGAAAGAAGTGTTTGGAATTCAACTATTAAAGGGAAAAAGTATAAATTGTTCTACAACGTATTTTTGTGTCACGAGCCTTATATTTCCCTTGGTATCTAATCGATATAGATAAATGAAATATCGTATTAAAGACTAAGATTTCCGCCGTGGTAACATTATATTCTAAGAAAGGAATTTTTCGTAATTCGACCCATAAAGCGCAAAAATGTCAATATTTCTAAAATACGTTTTTTGTGTTTCGAGCCATTTATCTCCCTGGATTTCTAACCAAAATCGATAAATGAAGTAGGAGTATGAAGAGTAATGACTGAACTTGGTGACATTATATTCAACCTCACTATTCATCGCATTTTATTCGCGAAATTTTCGCACGGGTCGTCTAGTTTAATTTAATTCATTTAGTTTTGTTTTATTTCATTACAATGGAGCGCATGCTCTGGTGGCAGTTTCCCTACGAATCCATTTTCGTATTAATTCTTAGCTTAAACAGTTCCAGTTACTTTTACTGTTTACAAATTTTAAATTATTTTGTGGTCATAGTCATCTGTTCCCTTCTATGCACTATTCCTATTTCTTCTACCAATATCCTTCCAAGCTTTATGCTTCATCACTACCAATAAATTCCTTGTACACTCCCAACACTCTCTTCACCGTCGTCCTGCTTTCAAATGAATTCCAAACCAACACGTTTATCATATGTGTTACTGTTTGTGTTGTCCACCAACTCCAAATCCTCTATTTTAATGAACCAACGCTCTGACCACCGTTTTGTAATCAAATTACTCCACTTCTCTGGCATATCCGTACCACCCTCTCTAATAAATGCAGGATTTTGAAACCTCTTCCTACTATTTTTCCGACGTGTCCATGACCAGTTTAGTTTATTACTAAAATAATAAGCGAAGTTATTTTACTTCAGGACGTCAAAAAATAATGCACCAACCGTATAATCATAAAGAACTAATAGTTTTTTTTATCCTTGTTCCAAATAAGATGATTATTTTTGGGATTTATCTTCGTTCATAATTGACCTACATAACTGCACGTCTTTTCTTGATCACACTGCAGCTGTTCACATCTTCATTCATTTTGATCCTATTATATACCATTTTGTCATCTTCAAACAACCTAACTGTAAACCGTAAGGACGATAATTCATTAGAATAATGAACACGGAATACATGTATCAAACCTTTCAGGAAGCTGGGCAAGCCCCCGACATATGAAAGTAGCTAGAACCGTGTAAATTTTCTTATATGAAATGTACTTTCTTTCTTTCTTTGTTTTTAACGACGTCAGTAACACTGGTGAAAAATTATTAAAAATGTATTACTTTAGTGCAGAATGTTATTTTTCATTCTGGTTCAGGCTCCATTTCAACATAACTACAACTGCCCATAAATACTAGGAAATAATAAAAATTACTGAGAACAGCACGTTACAGTGTCAGTTGGAAAGAAAATTCTCTATTCGTAAAAACTAATTGTTACGAATGCGTCTGATTTCTTGGTAAATGTTAACCAATTCACAACTTTGTTTGGTGTTAGCAAAGTTATTACGTCAATTTTGCAAGAATTAGGGACAAATTTCGTGAAAATTAGCTACCAAATTAAAAATTAATAGATTTAAAACAATTATCTTGATCATTAACTTTTAATTCAATAGCGTTTTGAGTCACCGACCACATTTAGTTTCTTGAAGATAAACAACGGTATGGTGCCACTGTTTTACTAACATTAGTATCGGAGATGATCAAACGACGAGTTTTCTTCCTTCTTAACACAGATTTTTGTATATTTTTTTTTATACGGAGTATGAATTTCCCTTAGGACTCAACTCGAGATTGTGATTTTTTTTCGGTGATACATCAATTGGCTAAAGGACTGCAAAGGTGAGGTATATTGCCGCCTGCCAGACGGCAAGTTGCTTTATGTTGTTAAAAGTGTGTAGGAAGACACATCATTTTTACAATATATATCGTATTCAGCGTTATAACCATTGATCAAACAACTGTCTTCCTCAATCGTATTAGACACTTCTGATGTTACTGATAATTACGAAGGGAAGGGCCACGCAGGATGAACACAACACTTAAATTTTCATCCATGCCATAAGCCGGGCTCAAACCGGCAATCGCTTCAACGCGAAGCAAGAGTGCTAGCTCCAAGCTACTGTGATCTGGAAGTTTTTCTGAAGGTGACTCTATGAACGGAATAAGAGCTCCAAAAACTTAGTAATACTTGTGATAAGTAATACTTGTGATGAGTACATGTTTGCCGGTGCTACTTTCATCATGACAGTCTTCTCACATCGAACTAAGTCACCTGTCCTTAGTTTGCCTGCTTGTCTTTGTTCATTTGATTCCGTGACTAGACGCTCCAGTATTTCATCACGCCATCGTTAGATGGGAATTTCCAGTCCACACCCTGTGGGATCATTCGCCGGTAGCAGCGACATAAAGTCTCCGTACATGCGAGAAGCTGCTCTGTTCTTTCATCTTCGATGCCATCTCTACAAGAAATAACTTACTGCGCAAATTAGTTGGATCACAGTGGGGCAGTCAACCAAAAACTATACGCACATCGGCAATGGCCCTTTGTTATTCTGTTGCAGAATATGCATGCCCAGTTTGGTACTCATCATCTCATACCAAACAGGTGGACGTAGCCCTCAATAACACCTGTAGCCTAGTGACAGGTTGCTTAAAGCCTACCCCAGTTGATAGGCTTTACCAGCTTTCGGGCATTGCACCACCCAGTATCCGGAGAGAAGTGGCTGCGAACAAGGAGAGGACCAAAGTAGAACGGGAAAGCGCTCATCCACTGCACGGCCATATACCACCAGCCCAGAGACTCAAATCCAGGAAAAGCTTCCTCAGAACATCACGGGAACTAATTGGGTCACCTGAAAAGGCAAGAGTACAGTTATGGAAAATGAGGGTTCCCAACATCTCGGGACCACTGACAGTTGCAGAGCGCTTGCCACCTGGTCATGAAGAAGACTGGAACGTCTGGCGGTCTTTAAATCGATTGCGAACAGGAGTGGGCAGGTCCACGGAAAACCTAATGAGATGGGGTTATACTGATACTACCAGTATTAAATGCGAATGTGGAGAAGACCAAACTATGAATCATGTGCTCGAGTGCCCTATGTGCCCATCATCCTGCAACAACGAAGACCTGTTTCAAGCAACACACAATGCGATTGAGGTTGCGAAGTACTGGGCCAAGTGTGTTTAAAGTTGTTGATTTACAAAATGTATTTAACTGTGTATTTTGGTGTTTTTGACACGAGAATAATAATAATCTTCGATGCCAACCAATGGTAATGTCGACGATCATCGCCTTATTGCAACGACATGTATGTTGTGGCATTCACGGAAAATTTCATACTAGTCAAGTGACCTCTGAGAAAGAGAATTACGGACTTTGCGTTTTATGACCAGGTAACATATAGTTAGCAATAGATTATTGTTCTGTGTTTATAATTTTCAATGAGTTTTTTTGTTTAATAAGTATCTTTTTTTAAACTGCATCTCGGAATAAAATAACATTGATTCAGCTTATCGTATTCAAATAAAAGTAATGTTCACGACCGTCGTCATTTATTTCAATTACAGCTCACCTTGTCGATATTATTTCAAGTTATAATTATATTAATCACGATGGAGCCAAAGGTAGTAAAATATTAAACAACAAAGATTGAATTTGCAGGCGGATTGGTTCGTGAATGAATTCAATGCCGATTTGGTTACCATGATTCTAGTATCAAATTCTGGTATCAAGGCAAATCATAAGAACCTTATCAAGCTGTCAATGACTAACCACAAGATAATTAAGGAAGGAACTGCGTAATCGTTCTTTAAACAGAAATGTGATAAATGGGCTAAACCTTTTGCCTCCAAGATTCAGAGTACAAACTTGCTTACAGACGTTCTGTATAAATATTCTAAAGTCTTTAGTGGTTGTGTATAAAAATGTGATTTTTGCTGTTGACAATTTGTGTTATTAACTCAACAATGGGAATGGGTTCATAAGTGTCAATAGTGATAAATGGAGATAAAGTTATGTATAACTGGAATGGAATGGGAGAGATTGTGAGCAAATGGACGGGTGTCTGTATGGGATGTCTACATCGACAGATCAGCATAGAATGGAGATGGAGGAGGAGTCAACTTATTTTGTTCACGGATGGAAATGTGAGGGCTTTCTGTGATTGGGAGGTGGAGAAGGAATAGCTTGTTGAAGGCCTATTGTATGGTAGTCTTGATATGTGATTTGTTAACGGGCTCAGCTGGGTGAGGCACGTTAGGTAGTAGTGAGGAGAAGTTTCAAAGTTCAGCATTTGCTGGAGAGGGTCATAAGGTGATGTGTCTAGGAGGTGAACAAATACGGATACAAAACCTTGGACAGACAATCGTTTTATTGTGGTGTGGTGGTATGGCCCACTCTTTGTGGGTACCAAGTGCTGGAAATGACGGACTGCAGAAAAAAGCTGCTGGATTTGTCGGAGGAGGTTCCCTCACGATGTACTTAAGGAGGTAGATTTGAAGACGTTGGAAGACGGGGGACGGTTGGAGAGAGTGATAGAAGTATATAAGAGGCATATTGGCGATAACGCCGGGAAGGATATTAGTAGAAGAATTAGGAGTAATACATAGAAGGGAAGACACCACTATGGTCATCAAATGTACCTGGACTTCAGAAATAAGGAGAGGGTAAATTTTCGTTTATAGTTGCGGAAGTCTGAATTTGAAATAAATTACAAAGGTAAATTCTGAAAAATTTATATCATACATTAAAAGAACTTAAAATAAAAATTCTTCAATATTGGTAGTAGGTGAGAGAGATAATTACAATGAAACACTTTAAAATAGAAACATTTGAAATGCCAAATAGGTGATTCGAAAACCGTGACATATGCTATAGCTTAATGAAGCCAAATGAAAAAAATGGATAACATGATGACCAATGAAGAGCAATGGAATGTGTTCTTTTACCTCGCTGTTAAGAGACGTTAAGCAATTTTAAAAAAATTATCTTTTATAATGACACTTTTCTTAACATTTTCATGTGAAGTAAACTGTGTATTTACGGAATTCATTTTTTCTTTAACTGAACCGCTATGATTGAGAAAAGTTTCGAAGGCAACGACTTGGTTTCGTTTGAATATGTTTCAGATCGCAGCTTAAACATGGTGAAATGAGTGAAATGATTGTCTTTTCATCATCTCATTCGTTTATCGTCGAAAGTAAAGGGCATCAAATATTTATATATCTATATATAGAATTGCTTAAATGGATGTGCAGTAAAGCCTAGTTGCTAAAGTAATAGCGATTTTTCACAGAATTATGGTCAGTCATTAGAGAAACGAATTAATAATTCGTCGTTCGGTCTTCCCCGCAGTCGCAGGTACTTAATAGCACGCGAGCCAGGAAAATCCAAGAATACGATTCAGGCCTCTTACAACATACAGAGAAACACCTGTCGGTTTACTATAACTCTGCGGTCACGAACAACGGCATTGACGCAAGAGGATAGTAACACATTTGAAGATGGGTAAATTGTAAACAAAATAGGGAGTAATAGTATGGATTTGTTTCTATTCCAAAAAATTGGTGGTTTTTTGACATTTATTCCTAAGAAATGAATTTAAGTTCTGTTTGAGGAGAAATAATTAAATTTCACACTTAAAGTTTAAAATAACATTTTTACTGACTTTGCTGTGACAAAGCGCACAGCAAGGTCAGTAACCAGCTCGTCAAGGTTAAGAACAGGCTGCCTCCACTACAGGCGGCCGGGGTCTATGAGATTCCGTGCACCTGTGGGCGGGTGTACATAAGAGAGACGGGGTGCACTATAAGGGACAGGCTGCGCGAGCACATCCGCGATTATAAATCCAGTGACATTGACAAATCCGCCATTGCAAGGCATGCAGCCGAAACCAATCACGCCATAAACTTCGAAAATACTTCCCTAATAGTTCGCGAGTATAAATGGTGGTCAAGGAGGGTATAGGCGGCGTTAGAAATCGCTAAACGCCCAAACAATATTAACGAAGACAACGGGCTGAAATTACACGACGCCTGGCGCTCGCTGTTGCGGACAGAGCATGTCACGTGTCACCTCTCACCAGGCCAACTAAACACGTGATGGCTAGGACCTTTTGATTGGCCGCGCAAATTGAACCTTCCAGATGGGCGCTGGCCTCGCCTATAAAACAAGACCACTCTCTGATCGAGGACGCAGTTCTGCCCTGGAAGAAGACACCAGAATGAGGGTCGAAACGTCGGCTACAATGAACAAGACGTGGTTCATTATTTTGGTTAATTATTCATCACTTCTCTTGGTAACTTATTCCAATCCCTAACACCCTTACCAAAAAAAAAGAGAATCTTCCTACACCCTCGTGCCTGATATCGAGTATCAGCTTGTGATCATGGTCATCTTTTCCCTTGCATGAACTACTTTTCATACCTACTGCAATATCTTTCCATGCCTCATCGCCAGTATACGCCCTGTACACTCCCATGACCCTCCTCATCCTCCTCCTGTCTTGCAATGAATCCCATTCCAGCTCCTTTATCATATCTGACACTGATTGCATTCTGCTATAATTTCCAGAAATAAATCTAGCAGCCCTTCTTGGCACCTTCTCCATCTCCTGTGTTTGATACTAAAAATGTGGGTCCCATACTACACTACCATATTCGAGCAATAGTCTGACCAAAGTTTTGTAACCCAATTCCTTTACTTCTCTCGTACATTCCCTCATCACCCTCTCCAACAAATGGAGAATTTTGAAACCTTTTCCTACTACCTTTCCAATGTGATCTACCCAGTTAAGCTTGTTATCAAATGTAATGCCAATATATTTACATTTCAAGTCTTCAATAAGCATTTCTTTCCCCACCTTATAATCATAATAAACTTTTAGTTTTTTATTTGTGTATCTAATAAGCTGACTCTTCTTTGCATTTATCTTCATTCCATGTTTACCAGCCCGACTAGATATCCTGCCCAGATCACCCTGCAACTGTTTACAATGCTTTTATATAGCATTATGTCATCTGCAAACAATCTAATTTCTGATAGTAAACAATCAACACAATCATTCATGATCGACCTTTCGCGTGACTCAACAGTCAATGAAAGTTCTGCTGTAAGTTTTCATTTTTTATTTCTGTATTAAAAACATTTTCTGTGAAATATATATGCTTTATGTTACCATAGAAAAACTTAGAAATAAACAGAGAGGTCGCGTACGCTCCAAAACCGTCGGGAAAACCGTGCGTGGAAACGGGCCTATTGCCTTTTTGAAGGAACCATCCCAGCATTAACTTGAGGAAACTAAGGAAAACTAAAATCTCGATTGGCGGATACGGATTCGAGCCTGCATCTTCCGGAATGCGAGGCGAGAGCATTACTGCTCAACCACATCGCTTGGTTCCCTTGAAAGGAATTTTCATAAGATTTCTGTGTAGGGAATTTTGTGATCTTCTTTTCATTTTATGACGGGTGTAACAGATTTCAGCACTCAAGATGTTTACGACTGCAGACGATAATTACAGGAGCCTGAGTTTTAGTCAATTATCCTGATTGGTAATGGTGAGCATCAGACAAGCACATACAAAATCCCAGAAGCCTAGTTATTTATATGACCATTGTAACGTAATTTGGGGATAGCTCAGTTCAAACCATTTAAGCCCTCTCTGAACATGTATTTACTCGTTGATGGTGTTTTTGTGTTAATCGCAGATTATGTAATTGAAACTACTAGCTCTGCAGCAAGTAATTATACCTACGCGGAAAAAAGGAGCGGCTCGTTCATCTACGTTAATTTAATGAAAGTGCTGTAGTAAGGAAGCACTTAGGAATTATCGTATTACATGCTACGTCAACAATCTGTTACTTTATAAAAAAACTGCCATGATTTATAACTTACACACTTGTTAATGTTTTGCTTCTTTTGCTTTTTATGGATTTTAATGTCCAGGAAGTTCACTCGTTATTTGAAGATAATTTCAGCTGTATAAATGCAAAAGAATGCCGTCGAATTATTATGTGCCAGCTCATGTTTATTGCCGCTCTTCGCTAGCCATACCTTTTATACCTCTTTGCTAAAGTTATCTGCATCTAAATTGTTTCTTCTTCTTTGCTTATCCTTCAAGGTTTTTTTAATGGCTTTACGCCTCGTAGACATCGAGATGAGGCCAAAGAGATGAGAAAGAACTGGGGCCAACGTGTGGTAAAGAATTTCGGCTAAGGTATTTTGTTGGAACCATCCCGGTATTTCGGTATATCGGTATATCGGAAAACCATGGAAAACAGAAATCTGGATGGCCGGAAGGGATTCGATTCACAGTTCCCCAATATATCACTCACCATGATCGATTTTTTCATGTAAGTGGTTGAACTGTTTCAAGGAATTTATTACAATAAAGTTAAAGATAACGTGTAAATTGGTTGATAAATGTCACGTCAGCACCGCGGTTGTGAATTAGACTGTAACTAATGTTAGATTGCTGTCTCCCAAAACAACCTTTTTTTAGTGAAAACACAGTTCCAGTGACCAAATCGCATAGATTCCATCGCAATTATAAGATAACATTAAAGAGTTTACGGCACAACTGTTCGATCTAGTTTTAACCTTACCGCTTGATCGCTTCTAACCACACACAGACATGTATTACAGACATAATTTCTTGAATAACCGTGAATAAGCTGTTGTGTTGACTGAGCTCCCTTGTCAGTATTTTATCCTAGAAGAATCTTAACTACTGTGACCAAATGGAACCAGTGATCTGCTGACTTTGAAAGATGTATAACCATTTCGTTTATCTGAGCCTGATATATGGACGGAATGTCTGGGAGGACGGCGGCTTGATCTCCAATCGTGCAATTCAGATTTTGGTTTCCCAAAATCACACCAGGTGAAACACGAGATAGTTCCTTTAGGTGATGGTGGTCGATTTCATACCCGTTTCTTGTTTGCAGCCCTCTTCCGGCTCTAACAATTTCGCTGTCGACGAGCCGTAATCCACAAAGCATCAGATTCAAGCTCCAATTATAGTTGAACTGACTGAATCATCCCCTAGGCCTAATGAACGTTGGTTCAAGCTCCAATCACTCAAACAAGTACTGGAAATATTATTAGTTATTATATGCTACGCATAGACACGACTCAACTTTCAGTTCACAGATTCTGAGTTTATCAGATGTACGACTTCAGGAAACCATCCCTCTTCCGTTATAAAATCATTTCTCAGCGTTACTGCGGACGTGCTGTCTTCACAAAGGTTTCTTCATTCTCGTTACTCTTCAAATTAGAGGTGGAACTAATGTCGCTTTTCAGTTTTTTTCTCTCCATACGACACTTATACCGCTGCTTTCGTGTGTACCGTGAAGCAGGGATTATGTAAGGTGCGAAGACCCAGTTCGACCTTGTGAGTGGCAACTTTCTGCTCGGTGAAGATGCGTCAGACAACCTGACACAGGCGACCTCCAGCTACTGCGCATATGCTAAGGTAGAAAATGAGTTTTTTTTCTTCATCAGTAGGTGACCCTTCATCCTCTGAATCTCATAGACATGCCGAAGGTGAAGATCAAAAACTTTGCCGACTATAGAAGGAAAACTTTTCTGTGCACCGACACAAGCAATACGTGGCAATGAACAGAGATAAGGCTCTACAGTTTTTGTTTCTAAGTCATACTGTATTTCCCTTGCAGACCATGTCGGATCTGTAACACATGGATACTGCACACAGGTCATTGCCAATTAAATAAGTCAACACTGTTCTGTAATCATGATCTTTACATCAACTACATTCTGTTTGTTTCAGTAAGTTTAGAGACTTTTACTCCGCATCACGGAATTTGCGATTCAGAATTTTGAATGTTTAAGTTAACATTACATTCTAACATTGAGTGAATTGAATTTAAACTGAAGTAGTTAAGCACTCACAGAAGGGAAACAAAAAGATTTTTAGTCGTTTCAATAAACGTCGTTTCTGTTTCACATGTAACGAATAGCCTTATACGGACGAGAAATGTTCATTCCCAGGTGGCGTAGATGATAGCTTTGCAGTGTCACATGTTCGAGTCGGGCATAGGCGTTGGCGATTTTAGTTAAGTGTTGTGTTTGTCTTGTGTAGTCTGTACTTTGCAGAATCTAGAACACAATGAGTGCTTTAAGAAAAAGTTACAAATTGCACAGTGATATAGAGCTGGCTGTGTGACCTCCTAGCCAAACACTATTTTGAAAAAAAAAAATTGCATTCAGACTTGTATTTCCTTGAAGTACTTAAATAATAACAAACAATAAGTTGACGCGAATGGCCCTGCAATAACCTAAGTTCGGGACGTTTGTTATTCGGAACTAAATTCATTGATGGTACAACATAAGGGAAATTAATAATTTCTCCATTTTAGAGGCATAAAAATATGCACGCTATGACTGATTTAATGATTTAAGAAAATGTAACTTTTTTGTATTGTTTGGAGAAAGTTTTGGAATTATTACGTTGAAGACCCTAACTGCATACTGGCCCCTTCATTTCAGGCAGAAGAGAGCAGGAAAATTTTATTTTCCAGGTAACGGAGTCAGGAAATGGAATAAATTATTAAGGGAAATGCAGAACAATTTACCATAACCAGTGAAATAATTTAAAACTAAAATTCGTTAAGGGTAAAAGTAGGCGGTTGGTGACTTGCACACAAAGAATTTTAAATTAAGAAGAAAAAAATCATGACACGGGAAAGAAGGTGTTTAGTGAAATGTCCAATGGCGCGTGTGCTCCATTGCCGTGAAATTGAATTAAATAAGTGTAGAAACAATATTTGACGCCATAAGCAATGCGGTAGCCGTGATTGTGTGAAGCTAACTTAGCCTCAAATATGAATCCTGATTTATGCATTTCGTGTATGCACTAAGTGGAAAAATGACCAAGAAAAGTGGATTTAAGCGTAGTAAAATGATAGTTGCTTGGAACATATTCCTTGCATATCTAAATTTTTTGTGTGCAATAAAATCTTCAATCACATATTAATATGTTCATAGGCTTTGGCAGCAGTTAATGATAGAAATTATACAAATAAATTTTATACTTCTTTAAGTAATTGACCAAATGATTAAACTCTCACTAAAATTAAGAGTGGCAATTGCGGATAGCAAAATGGTAATAACATGTAAACTTAGAAATTATGATGTCAAATATAAGATGTTCGCATTCAACTGAAGTTTAATTTAACACATATTTCTTAGAGAGAGAGAGAGAGAAATACGCTGAGCGACACTCAAATAGAAGAAGATTCATATCTAACGTGGTATTTATATATTTCGTACGGCACAAGAGATACAAAAACAGTAACTACATTGAATCACAATAAATAGAATTAAACAAGCTGATGTCCAACGATTGCAGCCATTCAATCGCACAAGAGATACAAAAACAGTAACTACATTGAATCACAATAAATAGAACTAAACAAGCTGATGTCCAACGATTGCAGCCATTCAATCGCTTCTTTGGTTGCTTCGTGAATCTGATGCATTGTGCCATTGAATCTCCTAAGAGGGCATTCCATGGTGATGTGGTCAACGGTTTGCTGGTTGTTACCGCAGTCACAAGAAGGGTTCTCCATCATTCCCCACTTATAAATCCAGTAGTTGCATCTACCGTGGCCTGTTCTCACTCGGTTCAGTGCTGTCCAGGTTATTCATGGAAGGTTGAATCCAGGATGCTGTCGTGTAGGGTCTTGGATTAGCACATGTTTGTCAGGGTTGGAATTGACCCACTGAGCTCGCCTTGCTTCGCCTATGTTGAAGTTAGTTTATACCAGCTCTTGACCAAACTTCCACGTTAAATACCTAAATTTCAGTCTGTGAAATCTACACCTACAGACTGGCTTCCTGTACTTTCTAACATCCCCCCACCAAGTCTCCAAAGACATGCAGCTTTAAAAAAGGAATGGCAGAAATGCTTAAGATATCCACACCTTCCAATTCATCAGGACTGCACACATAAAGATCCATATAGACTAAATCCAACGTGGTGGTACGATGCTACATCGTAAGATTTCTAAAAACTAACGTTCGGCTGCCTAATTAATGCACACATGTTGTAAATAATACTAACAAATATTTTTATATTATCTCATACGCTGCCGATCATAAAGTCAAAGAAATAAACTATGTAGCTCCGCAAACTCTTCAAAAATTCTTTGATGTGCTAGTAGGAAGATAGGCATTACAATTTCTACAGCTGGTTAAACTACTGCGAACGAATATAATCATAATAGGGAATCTACTGTTTCAATCTGCCATTTAATGCAGGCTCTTGTGGAAAATATTCAAGAAGTTGGATGTTGACAAAACTAGTAAAACATTTACTTATATGAAATAGTTTGGAACAGTAAATGTTCTTTATAGTGAACTGACATTTTTAAACTTTATGTACGACATTTGGAATACTTCTCAGATTGTTTTGGTTGGAATCTTAGTGCAGACCATTGAAAGTGTTAGTGGTGACAACAGAAGTTGATTCAGATATTTTGATCATGTAATTGCGATATAATTTCATAAATTTGGTGGTTGCAGGATGTGCAGGTGGTATACAGATTGAAATGGATCACAAACACATTAACTTCTAAAAATAGTCTTGCTGAAACCGTACAACGAGGAGAATATCGTTGCAAATTCAATAAAATATACTTTTTTACACTTTTTTGATGAGAAAAACTTAAAATTTTAGCTCCCACCTTTTTATTCTCCGAAAAGTGATCACAAAATTCTTTCATAATGTACGTTGATATCCTCCAAGAGATTAGACGAAAGCTTCATCTATCTCTCTGGAAGTAATAGTTTTCGCAAGACAACTAAATTATTAATTTCATTCTACAGTAGGTAATTTTCTCTAAAAAAATCATATGTATAAGCGATTCCCAACCTACGTGTCCGCTAAAATGGTCCACAGGCATATCATCATTACTCATTTGGTTAGTAATTCGCGAATAATGATATCCTTTCAAAAGTAACTTGATATTGAAATTACTTAAGCAAACTAATTTTTTAATTAAATTAATTCCATACAAAATCTGTGTATAGAACACTCAGCGTGCGAGAGTAACTGTAGTCAAAATAGTAAAACTGTATTAATACTGTCGTCAGTTGCATAATATATCCTGAACTCTCGCGCGTAGAAGATAAAAGATTTACTACTTACATCTTAATCAGATTTAGATGGAAAACTTGGCCGTATTATGAGAAGCGGAGAGTACCTGCTGTTATGCCTCATTATGCAATGAGTTATACAAGGAAAACGATCCGTCGGCAGCCCAAATAATTGATGTTTAGGAGTGATAAGTGATTTTTTCAATTGCGTATTAGCACTTTCCTTTTGCTGCAATAACACGCCAAACCCTATTAGAAGATATATTTTAAGAAAGAGGGCGGTGGTAAGTTTAAGGCCTAAGTAGATAGAAGGCGCATCATAAAATACAGTAAATCAATGTAACAATATTACTATTTATAGACTGTGTAAATCATTTTACGTTATGTAGGCCCTATTTAATGCTACAGAAAATTTTATAATTGTGTGAAAATATAAAAAAAATTCTGATGTGATAGTGCTGACGATAAAGAGCCTTTCCCCCGTGTATGGTAATTTAAACAGCTGAGAGAGTCACGGCCAGGTGGAAGAAAGAACAACGTAACGCTGAGCCATCATTAAGGATCGTTAGGCTCAACGAGGTTGCCGAACGAGTGTTATAATCACCACGTTCTTAAGAGCGGGCAGCACGGAAACAGTCTGCATAACACAAATACGTTAGCAGCCAAACGATTCTTATTTTCCGGAATACGATTACATTTTATAGTAGAATCGAAGTATCTATTTAAACTGTTCCGCTTAATTCATGTCGAAATGAAACAAAAATGCGAATAAGTTTCTGGAGACTACTTTATTTCGATATAGAGAAAGAAAATAAGGAAAAGTTGATATTCCTTCCGTGCTTGAGGTACACCGATAGCAGAATGAACACTGGATTTTCCAGTATTATTTTCTTCTGATGCAGTACAACCGTCGACAAAGAGAACGAGTGAATGCCAAACAGTGGAGCGTTTATCATACCATAATGTAGAGTAACGGAAACGAATACACTAACTTGAGAAAATCATTAAGATCATATTGGTTAGAATCGAGTAAAGATTGCTGTGACAGCAAGAGTGAAAGAGGCTAAGAATAAACTGTAAGATGTAGCCAGTGACGAGATGAAAAAGTGACAGAGTATCTTGATTCGTGAGTTAGAATCGTCCTAAGTATTAAGGGAACACCTCTCCCCCCCCCCTTTCCACCACTGACGCAGTATTTGGTTGTTAATGAGCTGCCTTTTTGTTTATTTTATCGTCATGCGTCATGGATAGCCGCAATGTTGAGCATCGTGTTTTCGCTGTTGAAACTTACTTTTGGAATCACAGTTCTATAGCTGTTACACATCTTATATTCAAACAACAGTTCAACACTGACCGCGTAGGTAATTGGCTACACAACTACATACTACAAGACGAGTTAGTTGATTGTAATTATAATACAGGTGGGAACGAAACAAATAGATGCTAACCGCAAGTGATTTAAAACGTACTGCTACAATCCTGCGTAGTCCAAAAATATCTGCATTTGCCATCCAACAGCTTTATCAATTTCAGATCATTTACCCAGGATATACTGTACGAGGATTCCAATTTTCTCCAAACTCTGCAAGGAATTGTCTCGAGCTTTCTATCCATCAAGCATTTTTCCCCAGTATATAAGAATATCGTTCGAAAACAATCATAAACTTTACACAACATTATTATGTCAGATGATACAAATTCTAATTTCGTGATCGCATGAGATGGTGTAACCCCATATCAACTGCACAACAAGTCCTTTCACAGCGGCCTTGTCACTGTATAGTGAAGAGATATGTGTCTTTCCGAACTATCGGGCCGTATTTTTACGAGGACAAGCAGATTCGGCTGTTACTGTCACCTGTGGATGTTATGTAATGATATTGCAAAATTTCCTTCTTTGTTATCTGTAAATGTTTATGATTTCAAAAAATCAAAATACATTAAATTTTTTTGAGACAGACTTTTCTATGTAGTTGATTTCTCAGTATAATAGCTTCTCTTCGCCGACATATGTCAAGTAAGAAGTGTTCTATACACGACTGAAGAACAGATTCTAATACTGTGTTTTTGTTTTTATTAGGTCATTATGTTAGAAGTCAACTTAGTTATAGTTTCTTCTTATTTATTGCATAAGTACGCTGGTGTGTAAAACTTAAGGACGAAATTAAATTTCGTATGTTATGTCACAGCGAAGTAACATAGTTCGATAAAACTTGAACCATACATTTAAAGAACTGTTGCAATTTTGTACAACAGGCAAATGAAAGAAATTCGCGACAAGATGAACAGAAATGAAACTTTTATATAGAAGCAATAAGTTAACCGAAATCAATGCTACTCATTATGGTCCCCTGGATATTACAAAAAGGAGGGACATGGTGTGGTCACCATAGACAGCGATGCATGCTTTGCAACGTCCTCACATGCTGGCCTAGTGGTTGACAAAGAATTCTTGTGGTAGGACGTTTCAGTCTTTCACCAGCGTGGTTGACAATGCTGGATGGTTATTGGAGCATATGGACGTACTGCAATATTTCTTCCAAACACATTCCATTCGTACTCTATCAGGTTTAAGTCGGGGGAACGGGCAAGCCAGTCGTTTCGCCGAGTATCCTCTCGTTCTAAGAGCACCTTCACCTGCGCTGTTCGTTGCAGTCACGCAATGTCTTCCATAAAAATGAAGCCAGGCCAAATACACCACTGAAAAGACGCGCATGGGGAAGAAGTACAGTGTTACTATAATGTTGACAGGTGAGTGTATCGAGATCAAAAATTTGGAAGCCGGTACGCCCATGCAACATTATGCCTCCCCACCATAACACCTAGACCACCAAAACAATCATGTTCGACAATATTCCTGGGTGCATTCCGTTTTCTCACCTCTCGTCAGATGATGGTACGTCCAGAACCACTACTCAGACTCAATTTGATCTCATCTAAAGAGAACACGCGACCCCACTCGTCGTCGGTCTAGTTCTGATGTTCTTGGCATCATCACAAACAGTGCGAATGTCATCGGAACAAAATGCAATCGTTGACAGGCAAAGAGTCCAATACCAACACCACATCGATAGTGATGCCAATACCGTGCAGTCACCATACCACTGTGGAGTGTGAAATTGCATGCCTTACAGTCCTTTTAATGTCGTTCCAACTGCACCCGCTGTTTGACGCGGGTCTCTTCTTGCCTGTAGCTTAATATAGAGGTCATCTGCTTCTGTAATTCACCATAACTGACCACCTTCTCCCCCTCTGGCAGCAGTGACTGTATCTCAAAACGCTCCCTCTGCACGTGAAACAGTGCTGGGAGTAATACAAAACTCCTGGGTTACTTTAGTCACAGTTCGTCCTTCTTTCTGTTTCCAGATAATTCTTCCCTGTGTGAAGTGATCCAAATGTAGTGTCCAGGTCATGTTGCAATGAAGAACACCACCACAGTGCACTGTAACAGCTCGGTGATTGACACACACTGCCTAGTCCAGTTCCTTCAATTTCGAGACCAGATACATTTGGCGCCATGGTTGCTCTGAACTCACGCCATGTAACGTCCAACTTTCTGTACACGTGTGGGTGATTTGAAGCAACATACTCCCACACTTCCATTCATTTTCACAGAGTAGTTTATATATTATGTTACTTTATCTTGCAGTACCCCACCTGGACACCGGTAAGCCTATGGGGAACTATGACTAACCTGGCAGCAGACCGAGCCGAGACTTGGCCAGATTCGATGAGAGGAATGAGCGAATGGGTAAGGATCGAGCATAGAAGTCGATCTGGGATCGGAGGGAGACACTCGTGGTAGGATCATCAGGGTGAATGATTTCATTAAAACGTTATATATACAATATTTACTATCACGACTGTACAAATATACAAGTGGTATACATAAAGAGTGATGCTGAATACTGATTCTAATGTTAGGTGCTATTGCGCTACCTTCTGACATCCTGCTATGATATTCACTGGAAAATGGTCGCTGATATTATTACTTCGTGAATATGACCTTTTTTGGAGGACGGCAAGAGCTTCTGCAACTGTGGATGATTATGTAGCCCAGAAATCCGCAGCTATAGACATTGTGGAGGACTCTAGCTCCCCATCGAAGATTCAACGATGGCTTCCCACGTCCAACCATTCCCTGAAGCAGAGCCAACCTGTTATGCACTGTTCATCTTCTTCGTGTGAGGCGCCACCCCGCAGCTACGGCCGTCGGAGGGCGGCTCGACGTCTGCGTTCTCTTTGCTCCGGCTGTTGCTGGCTGCGACTGAATGATGAAGACAAGACACTCTCCGATACCCGTGCAAAGGTTTTTACGCAACCTCCCACTAGGGGCAAATGGTAGACCAATGATGAGGCCGATCAAAGCCGTCATCTGTACTCCTTAGCTTGACCATTGTGCACATTTTCCCTACTGTCAGCGTTCTAAATCCCCGGTCGATGCCTCTATCTGGTTTCTTAACAGGTAACTTGCCGTCTTCTTTTCATAATTAACAAATATGTAACTTATGAACCAAGCGAACAACTAAGTTCGCTACAATCTATCTAATCCTTGAGTTATGCACACCGGTGTATATTCTTCAATAGTACTGTGACATTCATCACAGAGTACTGTATTTACGAACGGGAATAAAAATTAAACTCACATATACAGTTCCATAATTGCTATCTATGCTCCAGTGTTACATGAGGTTCCTTTTCTTTTTCTTTTTAAAAAATAGAAAGAGTCTTAAAACTACAAGACTACAAACATTTTTAACAGCTGTTTAGAGACTAACGTGATGAAATTTGGATCATTTATACTTCATGTAAGTCATCGCGCACTTTCAATTAAATTCACAAATGAACGATGCCTACTACGCGTACAGGCGTCTACGCGTTATCATGGGTCCATCAGACACAGATAGACGAAACTTTTGAAAGAAGTGACAAGGGCACAGGGGAAAAAAGTGCCAGAGTTTACCGTTGGATAAAAAATGTCTGCGATAGTTAGGTGAATAAATAAGTGCGGCTGGCTAAGATTCTGTCAGCACCGTGGCATAAAAAAAAATTATTTTGGGCCCTTAGGCCAGATGGGCGATTTTTTTTAGCTCTGCTAAATTGCTGGTAGGGGCCCCCTGAACCGAGCTTAGGGCCCCTGCGCTGCGCTTGGGGGCCCATGAGCTGCGCTTGGGGACCCCTGAGCTGAGCTTTGGGGGCCCTGGGCTGTGCTTGAGGGCCCCCTAAGCAGTAGCGTATCTAGGTTCACAAGACTCTCAGCGTTAAAACAAACTGCGCTCAGGGTCCCCCTGAGCGTGGGGGCCCCCGGTGCACTGCACTGCCTAGCCCTATGGTAGATAGGCCCCTGATGTTAGGATGTTGCCTCCAACCAACGGACTTAAACAGCAGGGTGCGACCGTCTTTCGTTCTCCAGTCACGCGCCTTAGACACTGAGTTACAAGGTCGCTGTATCCTGAAATGGAAGTCGCGGTTGGTTCAGGTGGTTGTGTCCGACGACTGACACGGGACGAGCTGGTACGAGTTGTGATGTTCTAAGAAGAGTTCGTCACCGGAACTTGGCTGGTAGGGTAGAAGATAGTGGTGCATAATTTCTAATCACCGAATAGTGCACCGAAGTCTTGGGATAAATCCCAAAACTCGCGGTGGAGTGTGTGGTGTGAGACCATACACATGTTTAATGGTGATTCGTGGTTAAATGAATTTTTTTCCTCATTTTGGAGTAGCCAGATGCAGATCTTCCTTTTTTTGAAGTGAAAACTTCTACAGGCGCATTAGGCGATGTTTAGACGGGGAAAATCTATGATTTCGCGAATTTCCGTCACCGACATGCTATGACGTACTGAGCGTATGATATGCGAGTTGGACTCTTTTTGGATGAGTAAAACTTTATCAGTTGGCGTCACCCATATGCAGTATATCTGTAGCTATAAATATGACGTGTTGTGCTTGGACAGCAGTGAAATTATAGATTATACTTATTCTTAATATATAAAAATGAATGTTTGTTTGTTTTTGCCAATATTCTTCATACAAACACATAGTTTTTATCCGATTTTGAAGGAACTTTGCATGCGCATATATCGGATCCGGAGTACTAGATGGCGCCACAGACGCAGCGAGCAGGATGCCAGCGCCACAGCGACTGCGGTGACCTACGAGGGGTCTACTTAAGGGCAGCGCACAGCACACGGAGCTCTCTTCATGCCTGACCATCGAGGCAACATCACTCCGCTATCTGTTAGTGTGTATTGTGACTGAGCCTAATACCGGATCCTTGTATCAGCTGTGTTCTCGTAATTACTCTCTACTGTCCGAGGGATATGCACATCCTACCTTCGCTATTGAGCCATCTACCTCAAACCGAAAACTCCATTCAACCCGAACGACTGCTGATCTTTCCCGGATGGATTCGACACATATTTTAAAACAAATAGAGAAACACTGTTTACGTCGTTTGATTTACAAAAACCTAAACCATCTTCTCCTTTTCGCCCTCACCTTGATTTCTTTAAACGTTGTTCATACAAACCTACAGTTTGTATAAACAGTAAGTATACTTCAAAACAAGGTGGTCTAGTAGCTCAGCGGTTAATGTGCTTCTTTCCGAACGTTTCTGTCTCCGGCCACGTGTTCAAATCCCGTAAGGGGTTGTATCTGATATATTAGCTACGCCGGGGCATTCCGTGGCTCTAATCACACATTAAATAGCAGGACCCTGAGGAAAGGAATGGCCTCCCTGCCTCTGACACAACAGCTTGGTACAGCTCCTTCGGAAATATTCGACCACCCTTCGGGATGTAGATATTTAGTTTTTGAAGTGAAAACTTCTCTAGGCGAAAAGGGCGAATTCTGAATGGGTAAAATCTTATGACCTCAAATCACCGACGTGCATTTGATAACAGTATATCTGTAGCGGTCTGGTGGCTCAGTGATAAGATGTCTGACTGGGTAACGATAGGTCCCCGGTTCGAATCCCTGTCTCGACGGCAATTTTCATAGCCCTTAACCCGTCTATCACCTCTGGCACAGCTTGCTGTGTAATGTGAAATATGCCGGAACGCTTCCATGGTTTGGATTCCATGTTAAACTGTAGGTCCCCTGTACCTGGTAGCACTACCGGGTTAGTTTAAGGCGGCTAAGACAGGGGCGGAATGCGCAGTCAATAGAAACCCTGTCATCAGGTCATTACGACCACACGGAATTATTATTGTTTAGTATATCTGTAGCTATAAGTATGACGTGTTGTGCATATGGTATTCATAGTTTTAAGTTTTCACTTATTTCGGCAGCTCTCAATGACTGCCAATTGGTTCCCCCCCCCCCTTACTTTATGTGACTTTGTCAGAATTAGCGGTACGCAAAGTTATTCGCACCTCTTTCGACAAAAGAAAAATTCCCACGCAATAATTTTAGTAGTAATAAGGTAAATACATGCTTTTTAGTACTAACAAAAAAATCTCAGAGAAAAATAACTGTGATGTTAAAATACAGGTTTCCGACTCTAAGAGGCTGCGAAGGGTACAGTGCTTTCGACGGAGTAGAGCTGGGATATCGTCCACAAGAGCGGCGAAGCTATCTTGTACCCCGTGCCCCCCTGACTTGTCTTCGTTCCCCCCAGTTTGGGAAGCTCTAGTCGAAATCGTTTAAAACGAAGTCTCTTTGCAAACGTTCACAAACTCGCAGTCCGCAAACATAGAAATTCTAGTCGAACAAGTCGTTACAATGTTATCTACCAGAAAATAGCATTTTTACTAGAAAAGAAGATGTGTAATCAGATAAGAAACCTAGCATACGTTATTCCCATGCAAGCCACGTCGTATTTGGTCTCTGTCGAGCATACCATCTGTATGCATCAGAGAGTGCGCCGTCACTATGGTAATTAGCGTAATAAATTGTGCTAATGTGCACTAAATCTCTCAACAGGTTTAACAAAACACCCCTATTCATGGGAAATTGGGATTTGGAGCTATGTTTCTCATAAATTACGCTATTGGACCATAAACCTATCAATGTAATATGCCACCTGGGATCATAAAGTATGCTAATTAAGGTAATAAATTATACTTATGTGTGATAAACCTGTCAATACAGCATGTGCCAACAGTCTACACTCTACACCATTCCTCAACGGATGATTCATGTGATTTTTAACTAATATTATGACACTACTATTTAATTATTGTAGAGTAGCGTAAGCCCGTGACCGATTTTTACGTATCGTCACGGGTTTTTAAGGTTATAACGGAATAACGAAAATGGGTCATTCCGTACATTTTTATATTTATCATATAAAATGAATAATGAAAGCAATAACTCTGGGAAAGTCCCGCCAGCCATCATCCACAGGACCACCCAAAATCAGGTAGTCGCCAGGGAGTCGCGACAGCCAGGCGGGAGCATACAATGGACAGACATCCTCCCTTGAGTAACGAGTTCACCAAAGCAGAAGACCGCCAGCTTTGGGAATTTCTCTCTCCTCAGGTGAACGTACTACCGTTGACCTATACGCCACGTTACGTTACTGAAGGTCAAAATGTTCCGAACTTTTCCTGCTGACTCCGAGATTGTGCGGGTTTCCCGAAGTCGAGTTGACCAATCGTTTTAGCTAGAGAAGATGGAACCTATAGCAGGAACCAATCAACAGCGAATAATTCTCGGCACATTTCTAATTCATGTGAATTTCCCACAATGTTAAAAATTGTGCTCTGTAAAGAGGCGTGGCTACCACTAGCGACGGAGAGGAACGTTTACGGCGGACGCGTGAGAAGGACTGCAAGTCCAGACCTCAGAGTGAGAGGTTGTACTTAACATCTGACTCCCGGGGTTGGAGCTACTGGGGTCATATCTTCCAAGGTTGGAGATTGTTCTGCCTTGGCATTGAATACTCCGAGGGTTCGAAACAAGCGTTCAATGGCAATGAGGTCCCTTGGCAATCAGTCAGTACGTTACTTGGAGGACGTATTGCCCTATCCGCTGTAGCTAACAAGCTGTAGCGGGGACGCCTATAGCCATCACGGTAATAATTCTACGAACAGTGCAGTGTGGTACTTACATGCAGTCACTGCGTGCAGCCCTGTAACGACCCTCCAAAGGAAACTTTGAGTGATTGAGAGTTTTCGCCTCCGACAGTTATTGAGCTACTTAAGACAGATTTCAGGAACTTTTCTATAACCACTCTTGGCGGATAATTTAAATTATCCTGGCGCCCGGTAATTTCAATCTAATGAAGTTCATATTAGTATTGTATTTGATATTTGAAATTAATTCCAGATTGTTATGAAGGGAACTTTTCATTCAAACCATGTTGTGAAGCTTTTCTTGTCCAAAAGGAATTAACGATGTTGAATTTGTTTCATGATCACTTAGTAATGTGGTAATTTTGTTGTTTGTTTATTAATATTGGCAACTGTAAGGCGAGACTTGATTCTCTTTTATGATTGAATGTGTTAATGTTAAAAATAAATAAGCCTCAGACTGTACGCCAGTAGGAGTACCAAATAAATTAGCAGCATAGGGTTTCCTTTTAATGATAAAAAGAGGAGTAAGAAAGTTTTCACCCTTTCCTCCCTTCAAACCAAGCACCTACTACATGGTCAAAGATTATGACGGGTTGCCGTGATATGTCAAAATAGGAACTTGAGCTGTAATTCACCTTAAGGCTTGAAAAATTCTTAAGTATTGACAGACGTATTAAACTCAGGCAGAGACGATCGCGCTATAGTATAATTGTTTCAATGGTCGTGGTTTGTAAACTAGAACTTGTTGAAATATAAACTTGAATTGTATTTTACCTTAAAAGCACACTTTGCAAAACTTGAAGATAAAGGGATTGCGCAATTGCTTCGAAAGCATCACATTGTTTTTAATTGAGGTTGGGGTAACATTAATAATGTAATCTTTGGTCATAGTGTCTATAACGGCCAGAGAACTTAACACAGATACCAGATTATTAAATAGTTGAGCAACTCCGGAGGAATGAATTGCCAGAACATTGGATTCGGTAACATATTAGGCCTGATTTCCACTTTAAATAACTTAAAACTCACGAACAACGAACATGAATGAATACCATTAACGAAAAAGATCAGTAAAGTAAGTAAAAAACAAATAAACCGTAATGTATGAACTTTGGTCAAGCAGCAACATTACTAAATTTTTTGATTAAATTTAAATTAAGCCTAGGCCGGAATGACAATTAGCATTCATGATTACAGCAGAGACCATGAGTAATTTAAGTTTTTTTATGTTGATTTTATTAGCGACATGCTACTGAAAAGCAGTTCCACGTTTTTTCAGCACTAAAGTTTACCGCTATTAGTATGAAATGCTACGAAAAGCAAACTTAATGACTGTACTATTGAAATTAATTCTGTATCAGTTGCTTAGCTATTAAATTGTGGACAAACCTCGAATTTCTTCTAATGATATCTCTGGTTGCTGTTAATTTGCTAGAGATATTGCAAGTTAAAGTTTAATCAGTGGTAAGTGAGGAACCTGTCCTAAACGTGTCATAACGGCAGATAGATAATTAACGTGTACAAGATCATAATTAGTTTCACGGGTTTTGCCGTGTCTTGGTACTAAATGCCGGAGTTTGAGCCGATCTACTTTGATTTTATTCTCGGACGGAAATGCTCAGATGTGTTTCACTCGCTTTACGGAACGCAAATGGACGTCTTAAACACATCTCAGAGCATTTCTGTCCTAGAAGAAGGTCGCAGCAAATTGTTCGAAATGTTGGCATTTAGTCAAAGGACGCGGCGCCACCCGTGAGACATAGGAAGTATTTAGTGCAGCCACGGAAGACTGCGGCTGGTTAAAATTTTCATTTAAGGAAAGCCGATTAGAAACAGAAACCTTGTATAGATTGGACACCAAGCTAAAGCAACAAATACGGAAGTATTGGTCCAAGCGCATTATCTGAAACGATCACTGAAGTGAACATGTTAGTACTACGGATAGAAACATGTATGCATTGAATTTTTTCTTTTTAAAGCTTATTTTTCATAATACTGTTTAATATTTCTCTACCATGTTCGATATTTGCAGATGCACGAATCTAAGTGAAAATATTTTATGGATATGTTACAGTTAATAACATTTTTTATCTACAATCGTTCTTAATCATTTTAATTTAAGAATACCTCCAATAACCTGAGTATAAGAATAGGAAACATACCAGTTTATGGTCACGATACAGTTATAAACTAAGGCAGTTCCTAAACCATTTCTGTTACTTAGGCCGTGTTATTACTGAAAAAAATTAGTCTTTGTAATGTGTCTGTAGATTCATGTTATTGTTATTTTTTTAAGGAGACTCTGTGAGCTATTCTGTTAACTGTTATTTGAGTAAATGAATGTTACTTCCTTTTCTCATAGTGGTTGGCTGTATGAGCACGCATCCGAACTAAAGATGTTATCTTTCAAATATAACTCAAATGTTTAGTGAATACTTTTTTAAATTTTAGTTAAAAATAGATTTTTTTTTAACCTGAGCGTTGTATTTGTTATTCTATTCCAATTATTTATGCATTGTATATATGTGTTTGTATTAATGAGGCAGTGTCTCTGGTAAACTTTGCGTTTGTGAGTGTGTTACAGGAACCTGATTCAGTGCAGCGGTCCAGTGTTACTCAACCTTCCTGTAGACGGCGACAGTCAGTTCCTTTCTGGAGTAACGATGGTCTATTCCTTGGTTGTCGGTGAACTAGAGCAGAACATCCAGTTTCATCGATCAACCATCTGTCTAATGATGTGACAAAGATCTGCGGAGGAGGAGGATGAAAGGAACAATAGAACAACTTGTTGACATTAAAAATATTTTATTATTCAGCACTTATGTTACAAAATAGCTGCTTTGACTGCGGTTTTTATCCTCTTTCACCATAACTTCGTCTGTTGGTTCCACGCCTATCAATACCATCAGTAAATCCTCGATCGTACAGACACTCCCTGCTTATATCGTCCCTTCCTCTTCCGTACCCTCTTTCGTAGTCTCTTCTGCTCTGAGGACGGCCATCACAAAGTGACACAGTCACGGTCACCAGTACCAATAAAACCTGCAACAGCACAAAGCAAATGTCACAAAGGCAAGAGCAGCGTTTTGGTGACGAACAATGATCAGAATCTAAAATGGGCTATTGTGCGGCAGAGCGTCAGGTAGAAGAGGGTCACAAAATTCCGTGGGGAAAGTCAGAAATAATAACGCAAACTAAGGGTTTCCCAGAACGAAAAATCAGGGAGTCGATAAAAAATTTCAAAACCTCAAGAACTTCAAGAAAGGAGGCAGTTATGGTTTAACGCGACATCTACAGAGACAACATCGTTGGAACAGATGACACTCGATGCCGGAAACCAAAACAGATTGTCTAACGTGGCGTTAACGACGAGGTGGTTTAACCAGCAATCAGAAGGGGATAAATCAATCAGAAATAGCCAGGTTGGGTGCCGGAATGTTGTCCGTAACAACATCATTAGCGGCACTAAACCCGCATAACGTAAGTGGAATTTTACTTCCATAAGTTTTGTTTTTAACTTTAGATTTTTTCACAGCTGTCCTAATATTTGCCATGTTGCTATTGGCTACCCCTAATGCCTAACAGCTTAACGGAAGGTCAGAAAAACAATTTTTAAACCAATTTATTTTGAAAAATAATCATTTTCATTGATACAATGTAAAACCAAAACTTTAATGTCAGGATATTAACTGAACTATCTAGTATGTACTCTTCATTTTAAAAAAAAGTGTTTTATTGATTCTGCATATATCTTTAAAAATTCCCGTTAAAGAACCACTGAGTAAATGTTCAAGCAAAATCTAAAGTATAGGTGACCATTTATGTGTTTGCCAACATTCCTTCTTTAACTTGGACTTGTGCGTGATGCATATGAATGTAATACACCAGCGTTTCTCAGCCTTTTTCAACACTAGTACCAATAAATTGTTCAAAATAATAATGCGGACCAATAACTTATATGGGCCTAATTTATAACTACGTGTATAATATTAACATCCAGGACATATTTTATTGTTCAATTATAATGTAATAAAAATAAAAGCATGTTTTGAATTCCTACATAAACACAAATATGAAAGTGGAAGTGAAATATAAATGTTAATTACATATTGACCAGACTCTTAGTATTTAGTAACCAAATGAATAATGATGTTACTATAGGCTATGTGATCCACTATACAACTGATATACATATACAAAATAAAATAAAAGAAACTATACCTTACGCTTTATATTTTTGTTTACTTCACTATTCCTACGTTACCAACCCTACCATGTACTGCGGTCGCTGACAACTACTGCAAGACCCTCAGAAAGTCTCAATTAACCTAATCCTTAGACGGACGGCACTATCTTTGATGTCAATTGGAAGTGAAGGAACAGTGCCGACCTATCCTTATCCTGGGAAGGTCACATTTTTGCCTGGATATTGAAATATTCATGACTTTTAAAAAATTCATTCTCGGTTATAGCCTTATACTATACGAAACAACTATCAAAATTTTTAATGTATTGCCTGCGAGCTAGCTGAATTATCTTCGCGGTCCACTAATGGTCTGCGGACCATAGATTTAGAAACACTGAAATAGACGTCTTCAGTGACCTGCACATGTAGTCTCACTAGATTAATCATTAAATTAGAACAAAAAGAGGGAGCCTGAAACATTTAAACATGCATTATTGAATCCACACTCACTAGCTTTAATCGTTTCAACAAGAAACTGCCTCAAGTATGGAAGAAAATTCATGTTGAGAAAAATAAGAGAAGTATTAACTATCTCTTGTAGCGTTTAATGATCTACTCTGGTGCTTGTGGAAATTTCGGAATCCAGAATGTGATATATGACTATTCCACAGATTAGGGAACTGTAGAAATATACATGCACTTTCGTGAAAATTCACATGCGTGAAAATTTAATGCGCTGTGAATCCGCCACGTTGCTTCTAGACTAGGGTTACCAGACGTCCCCGTTTCACGGGGACAGTCCCCGTATTCAGCTTTCTGTCCCCGGACAGGTTTCGTCCCCGCAATGTCCCCGGATTTTTGCTGTTGTCCCCAGAATTTTTTTAATCAAGCGAGAGTTTTTTTAAAAGCCCTGATTTGCTCATTCATTCGTTTAAGGAAAGAAATAGAAAACGCACTTCCTTCCTTGTACGTGCTTTAGACACAACAACTTTGGAAAATCATATCTTCTTGCTGTTTACAACAAGTCAGTCTGTGATCCTCTTTGGAATTGGTAGATAGTTCAATAGAGTACTAACAATATGCACTTTTGCGCTACAACTAACTATTGTTACATTTCATTCAGTAGTGCCAAAA
>JARYHS010011408.1:157348613-157443333 GCA_031002005.1 Vandiemenella viatica | reverse complement strand
TGTTCTGTGTTTATAATTTTCAATGTGTTTTTTGTTTAATAAGTACCTTTTCTTAACTGCATCACGTAATAAAATAACATTGATTCAGCTTATCGTATTCAAATAAAAGTAATGTTCACGTCCTTCGTCATTTGTTTCAATTACAGCTCACCTTGTCGATATTATTTCAAGTTATAATTATATTAATCACGATGGAGCCAAAGGTAGTAAAATATTAAACAAAGAGTGAATTTGCAGGCGGATTGGTTCGTGAATGAATTCAATGCCGATTTGGTTACCATGATTCTAGTATCAAATTCTGGTATCAAGGCAAATTATAAGAACCTTATCAAGCTTTCAATGACTAACCACAAGATAATTAATGAAGGAACTGCGTAAGCGTTCTTTAAACAGAAATGTGATAAATGGGCTAAACCATATTGCCTCCAAGATTCAGAGTACAAACTTGCTTACAGACGTTCTGTATAAATATTCTAAAGTCTTTTAGTGGTTGTGTATAAAAATGTGATTTTTGCTGTTAACAATTTGTGTTATTATCTCAACAATGGGAATGGGTTCATAAGTGTCAATAGTGATAAATGGAGATAAAGTTATGTATAACTGGAATGGAATGGGAGAGATTGTGAGCAAATGGACGGGTGTCTGTATGGGATGTCTACATCGACAGATCAGCATAGAATGGAGATGGAGGAGGAGTCAACTTATTTTGTTCACGGATGGAAATGTGAGGGCTTTCTGTGATTGCAAGGTGGAGAAGGATTAGCTTGTTGAAGGCCTATGGTATGGTAGTCTTGATATGTGATTTGTTAACGGGCTCAGCTGGGTGAGGCACGTTAGGTAGTAGTGAGGAGAAGTTTCAAAGTCCTGCATTTACTGGAGAGGGTCGTAAGGTGATGTGTCTAGGAGGTGAACAAATACGGATACAAAACCTTGGACAGAAAATCGTTTTATTGTGGTGTGGTGGTATGGACCACGCTTTGTGGGTACCAAGTGCTGGAAATGACGGACTGCAGAAAAAGCTGCTGGATTTGTCGGAGGAGGTTCCCTCACGATATAATTAAGGAGGTAGATTTGAAGACGTTGGAAGACGGGGGACGGTTGGAGAGAGTGATAGAAGTATATAAGAGGCATATTGGCGATAACGCCGGGAAGGATATTAGTAGGAGAATTAGGAGTAATGCATAGAAGGGAAGACACCACTATGGTCATCAAATTTCCCTGCATTTCAGACATAAGGGGAGGGTAAATTTTCGTTTATAGTTGCGGAAGTCTGAAATTGAAATAAATTACAAAGGTAAATTCTGAAAAATTTATATCATACATTAAAAGAACTTAGAATAAAAATTCTTAAATGTCGGTATTAGGTGAGAGAGATAATTACAATGAAACACTTTAAAATAGAAACATTTGAAATGCCAAATAGGTGATTCGAAAACCGTGACATATGCTATAGCTTAATGAAGCCAAATGAAAAAAATGGATAACATAATGACCAATGAAGAGCAATGTAATGTGTTCTTTTACCTCGCTTTTAAGAGACGTTAAGCAATTAAAAAAATGATCTTTTATAATGACACTTTTCTTAACATTTTCATGTGGATGAAACTGTGTATTTATGGAATTCATTTTTTCTTTAACTGAACCACACTGATTAAGAAAAGTATCGAAGGTAACGACTTGGTTTCGTTTGAATATGTTTCAGATCGCAGCTTAAACATGGTGAAATGAGTGAAATGATTGTCTTTTCATCATCTCATTCGTTTATCGTCGAAAGTAAAGGGCATCAAATGTTTATATATCTTTATATAGAATTACTGAAATGGATGTGCAGTAAAGCCTAGTTGCTAAAGTAATAGCGATTTTTCACAGAATTATGGTCAGTCATTAGAGAAACGAATTAATAATTCGTCGTTCGGTCTTCCCCGCAGTCGCCAGTACTTAATAGCACGCGAGCCAGGAAAATCCAAGAATACGATTCAGGCCTCTTACAACATACAGAGAAACACCTGCCGGTTTACTATAACTATGCGGTCACGAACAACGGCATTGACGCAAGAGGATAGTAACACATTTGAAGATGGGTAAATTGTAAACAAAATAGGGAGTAATAGTATGGATTTGTTTCTATTCCAAAAAAATTGGTGGTTTTTTGACATTTATTCCTAAGAAATGAATTTAAGTTTTGTTTGAGGAGAAATAATTAAATTTCACACTTAAAGTTTAAAATATCCAAATAACATTTTTACTGACTTTGCTGTGACAAAGCGCACAGGAAGGTCAGTAACCAGCTCGTCAAGGTTAAGAACAGGCTGCCTCCACTACAGGCGGCCGGGGTTTATGAGATTCCGTGCACCTGTGGGCGGGTGTACATAAGAGAGACGGGGTGCACTATAAGGGACAGGCTGCGCGAGCACATCCGCGATTATAAATCCAGTGACATTGACAAATCCGCCATTGCAAGGCATGCAGCCGAAACCAATCACGCCATAAACTTCGAAAATACTTCCCTAATAGTTCGCGAGTATAAATGGTGGTCAAGAAGGGTATAGGCGGCGTTAGAAATCGCTAAACGCCCAAACAATATTAACGAAGACAACGGGCTGAAATTACACGACGCCTGGCGCTCGCTGTTGCGGACAGAGCATTTCACGTGTCACCTCTCACCAGGCCAACTAAACACGTGATGGCTAGGACCTTTTGATTGGCCGGGCAAATTGAACCATCCAGATGGGCGCTGGCCTCGCCTATAAAACAAGACCACTCTCTGATCGAGGACGCAGTTCTGCCCTGGAAGAAGACACCAGAATGAGGGTCGAAACGTCGGCTACAATGAACATGACGTGGTGCCACCCGGACAGCCAAGAATCAAATGACCAAATTTTAAAAAAATGATTTTGAGGTTGGATAGTTTGATAACCTCCAGACACACACACACACACACATATATACGAGGCGCGTCCAGAAAGTAAGTTCCGTTTGGTAATAAAATGAAATTGTACACAGATACAGAAGAAATTTTTATTGCACAAAATTCTAAAACTCTTAAACTACGTTTCCACATAACTGCCGAAATTTTGCAGGCATTTGTCATAGCGTGGCACCAGGTTTTGTATACCTTCTTCATAGAAATCTGCCGCCTGTGTCTTCAACCAGTTGGAAACAGTTTCTTTCAGCTCGTCGTCATTGGTGAAGTGATGACCACCAAGGAAAGACTTGAGATGTAAGAACAGATGAAAGTCTTCTGTAACCAAAGGTGGACGCCCACTTCGTTCTTCATCGTGCACATCACTACGCCCGCCATTGAACTGTCGGACCCATCTTCTCACCATCGAATCACTCATCGCATTTGGTCCGTAAACATCGCAAATTTGCCGATAAATTTCACTTTGTTTCACTTTCCTCGCATTCAGAAACCGAATCACAGACCTGATTTCACAGGCGGCGGGATTTTCAATCAACGCCGACATTTCAAACAAGCACAACAAAGCGTACGTAACTGACAGCGATCTCCAAATGACACACGTTCTTCCCCTTGATACACATCGTCTACAGCGCATGTGCGGAACTGCAATCGCACGCTGCAGCGGAGATAAATTGAAACGGAACTTTCTTTCTGGACGCGCCTCGTATATATATATATATATATATATATATATATATATATATATATGGTACAGCTGCGAACCAGAGCATAACCGCAAAAGAACGTTTGGTCGATACTCTCGATTTTTTGGCAACTGCATAATCCATGCAAGATCTGAAATTTTCAACTAGTGTTTCTACACCGTTTCCGTAAAATTACACACGAAATATTGCTGGCGATTTATACTGCTTCCGTTACTAGGCCGCAAGCTTCCTCCATAATACTTACTTAGCAAATTCACATTATTCTGCATTTGATGAAATATTGGTAGAATTTCTACTAGTTCTTCCTGATATCTGGTAAATGTTAAAAGATAAAAAATGCTGCTGACTAGGCTAATTCTCTCCTCTTTTACAGAACCAGTCTTGTTGCTAGTTTATATCATTTTCGGTACATATCCGAAGGCTTCCGGTATTCCTAGAATTCGTTTTATCGCTTACACAAACATTTACCCTATAAAACTCTACTAATTTTTCATATGAACGATATTCATTATTAGCCGGAACTCACTTTCTTTTGATGTTATTTTCTCTTGTGGTCAAGACCGCTTTTTAACCTAACCAAAGCCAGAATAGGTTTTAACAAACAGTTTAGGCCTCGTGAAAGTGAGGTTAAATTAAATTAAATTAAATTAAATTGCAATGGAGGGCATGCTCCGGTGGCAATTTACCTAAACACCCATCTTCCCCCTTTCCTGCACACACCTACATTTACCCTTTACAAATTTTAACTTTAAATTCGTTCAAGATTTTTGGTAAATTATTCATCACTTCTCTTGGTAACTTATTCCAATCCCTAACACCCTTACCAAAAAAAAAAGAGAATCTTCCTACACCCTCGTGCCTGATATCGAGTATCAGCTTGTGATCATGGTCATCTTTTCCCTTCCATGAACTACTTTTCATACCTACTGCAATATCTTTCCATGCCTCATCGCCAGTATACGCCCTGTACACTCCCATGACCCTCCTCATCCTCCTCCTGTCTTGCAATGAATCCCATTCCAGCTCCTTTATCAAATCTGACACTGATTGCATTCTGCGATAATTTCCAGAAACAAATCTAGCAGCCCTTCTTGGCACCTTCTCCAACTCCTGTGTTTGATACTAAAAATGTGGGTCCCATACTACACTACCATATTCGAGCAATAGTCTGACCAAAGTTTTCTAACCCAATTCCTTTACTTCTCTCGTACATTCCCTCATCACCCTCTCCAACAAATGGAGAATTTTGAAACCTTTTCCTACTACCTTTCCAATGTGATCTACCCAGTTAAGCTTGTTATCAAATGTAACGCCAATATATTTACATTTCAAGTCTTCAATAAGCATTTCTTTCCCCACCTTTTAATCATAATAAACTTTTAGTTTTTTATTTGTGTATCTAATAAGCTGACTCTTCTTTGCATTTATCTTCATTCCATGTTTACCAGCCCGACTAGATATCCTGTCCAGATCACCCTGCAACTGTTTACAATGCTTTTATATAGCATTATGTCATCTGCAAACAATCTAATTTCTAATAGAAAACAATCAACACAATCATTCATGATCGACCTTTCGCGTGACTCAACAGTCAATGAAAGTTCTGCTGTAAGTTTTCATTTTTTATTTCTGTATTAAAAACATTTTCTGTGAAATATAAATGCTTTATGTTACCATAGAAAAACTTAGAAATAAACAGAGAGGTCGCGTACGCTCCAAAACCGTCGGGAAAACCGTGCGTGGAAACGGGCCTATTGCCTTTTTGAAGGAACCATCCCAGCATTAACTTGGAGTGACTTGAGGAAACTAAGGAAAACTAAAATCTCGATTGGCGGATACGGATTCGAGCCTGCATCTTCCGGAATGCGAGGCGAGAGCATTACTGCTTAACCACATCGCTTGGTTCCCTTGAAAGGAATTTTCATAAGATTTCTGTGTAGGGAATTTTGTGATCTTCTTTTCATTTTATGACGGGTGTAACAGATTTCAGCACTGAAGATGTTTACGACTGCAGACGATAATTACAGGAGCCAGAGTTTTAGTCAATTATCCTGATTGGTAATGGTGAGCATCAGACAAGCACATAGAAAATCCCAGAAGCCTAGTTATTCATATGACCATTGTAACGTAATTTGGGGATAGCTCAGTTCAAACCATTTAAGCCCTCTCAGAACATGTATTTACTCGTTGATGGTGTTTTTGTGTTAATCGCAGATTATGTAATTGAAACTACTAGCTCTGCAGCAAGTAATTATACCAACGCGGAAAAAAGGAGCGGCTCGTTCATCTACGTTAATTTAATGAAAGTGCTGTAGTAAGGAAGCACTTAGGAATTATCGTATTACATGCTACGTCAACAATCTGTTACTTTATAAAAAAACTGCCATGATTTATAACTTACACACTTGTTAATGTTTTGCTTCTTTTCCTTTTTTGGATTTTAATGTCCAGGAAGTTCACTCGTTATTTGAAGATAATTTCAGCTGTATAAATGCAAAAGAATGCCGTCGAATTATTATGTGCCAGCTCAAGTTTATTGCCGCTCTTCGCTAGCCATACCTTTTTTACCTCTTTGCTAAAGTTATCTGCATCTAAATTGTTTCTTCTTCTTTGCTTATCCTTCAAGGTTTTTTTATGGCTTTACGCCTCGTAGACATCGAGATGAGGCCAAAGAGATGAAAAAGAACTGGGGCCAACGTGTGGTAAAGAATTTCGGCTAAGGCATTTTGTTGGAACCATCCCGGTATTTCGGTATATCGGAAAACCATGGAAAACAGAAATCTGGATGGCCGGAAGGGATTCGATTCACAGTTCTCCAATATATCACTCACCATGTTCGATTTTTTCAGGTAAGTGGTTGTACTGTTTCAAGGAATTTATTACAATAAAGTTAAAGAAAACGTGTAAATTGGTTGATAAATGTCACGTCAGCACCGCGGTTGTGAATTAGACTGTAACTAATGTTAGATTGCTGTCTCCCAAAACAACCTTTTTTTAGTGAAAACACAGTTCCAGTGACCAAATCGCATAGATTCCATCGCAATTATAAGATAACATTAAAAAATTTACGGCACAACTGTTCGATCTAGTTTTAACCTTACCGCTTGATCGCTTCTAACCACACACAGACATGTATTACAGACATAATTTCTTGAATAACCGTGAATAAGCTGTTGTGTTGACTGAGATCCCTTGTCAGTATTTTATCCCAGAAGAATCTTAACTACTGTGACCAAATGGAACCACTGATCTGCTGACTTTTAAAGATGTATAACCATTGCGTTTATCTGAGCCTGATGTATAGACGGAATGTATGGGAGGACGGCGGCTTGATCTCCAATCGTGCAATTCAGATTTTGGTTTCCCAAAATCACACCAGGCGAAACACGGGATAGTTCCTTTAGATGATGGTGGTCGATTTCATACCCGTTTCTTGTTTGCAGCCCTCTTCCGGCTCTAACAATTTCCCTGTCGACGAGCCGTAATCCACAAAGCATCAGATACAAGCTCCAATGATAGTTGAACTGACTGAATCATCCCCTAGGCCTAATGAACGTTGGTTCAAGCTCCAATCACTCAAACAAGTACTGGAAATATTATTAGTTATTATATGATACGTATAGACACGACTCAACTTTCAGTTCACAGATTCTGAGTTTATAAGTTGTACGACTTCTGGAAACCATCCCTCTTCCGTTATAAAATCATTTCTCAGCGTTACTGCAGAAGTGGTGTCTTCACAAAGGTTTCTTCATTCTCGTTACTCCTCAAATTACAGGTGGCACTAATGTCGCTTTTCAGTTTTTTTCTCTCCATACGACACTTATACCGCTGTTTTCGTGTGTACCGTGAAGCAGGGATTATGTAAGGTGCGAAGACCCAGTTCGACCTTGTGAGTGGCAACTTTCTGCTCGGTGAAGATGCGTCATACAACCTGACACAGGCGACCTCCAGCTACTGCGCATATGCTAAGGTAAAAAATGATTGTTTTTTCTTCATCAGTAGGTGACCCTTCATCCTCTGAATCTCATAGACATGCCTAAGGTGAAGATCAAAAATTTTGCCGACTATAGAAGGAAAACTTTTCTGTGCACCGACACAAGCAATAAGTGGCAATGAACAGAGATAAGGCTCTACAGTTTTTGTTTCTAAGACATACTGTATTTCCCTTGCAGACCATGTCGGATCTGTAACACCTGGATACTGCACACAGGTCATTGCCAATTAAATAAGTCAACACTGTTCTGTAATCATGATCTTTACATCAACTACATTCTGTTTGTTTCAGTAAGTTTAGAGACTTTTACTTCCGCATCGCGAAATTTGCGATTCAGAATTTTGAATGTTTAAGTTAACATTACATTCTAACATTGACTGAATTGAATTTAAACTGAAGTAGTTAAGCACTCACAGAAGGGAAACAAAAAGATTTTTAGTCGTTTCAATAAACGTCGTTTCTGTTTCACATATAACGAAAAGCCTTATTTGGATGTTGACAAAACTAGTAAAACATTTACTTATATGAAATAGTTTGGAACAGTAAATGATCTTTATAGTGAACTGACATTTTTGAACTTTATGTACGACATTTGGAATACTTCTCAGATTGTTTTGGTTGGAATCTTAGTGCAGACCATTGAAAGTGTTAGTGGCGACAACAGAAGTTGATTCAGATGTTTTGATCATGAAATTGCGATATCATTTCCTAAATTTGGTGGTTGCTGGATGTGCAAGTGGTATACAGATTGGAATGGATCACAAACACATTAACTTCTAAAAATAGTGTTGCTGAAACCGTACAACGAGGAGAATATCGTAGCAAATTCAATAAAGTATACTTTTTGTACACTTTTTTGATGAGAAAAACTTAAAATTTTAGCCCCCACCTTTTTATCCTCAGAAAAGTGATCACAAAATTCTTTCATAATGTACGGTGATATCCTCCAAGAGATTAGACGAAAGCTTCATCTATCTCTATTTCGCAAGACAAGTCTATTATAGTAGTTTTGACCATTTGTTAGTAAAAGTTTGATTTGTTACTTTCCTTAGTTATATATATTACTAAAATTATAAATTACTTACTAGCAATAAAGATAATTTCTTTAAGGTTTTCATATTGATCGCCTTGATTAGCCTGTCTTGAATATGCCTTAGCTGCATAATATTGAGCACGTTTTTCAAAGCCCTTTCATTCTACAGTAGGTAATTTTCTCTACAAAAATCATATGTATAAGCGATTCCCAACCTACCTTCCCGCTAAAATGGTCCACAGGCATATCATCATTACTCATTTGGTTAGTAATTCGCGAATAATGATATCCTTTCAAAAGTAACTTGATATTGAAATTACTTAAGCAAACTAATTTTTAATTAAATAAATTCCATACAAAATCTGTCTATAGAACACTCAGCGTGCGAGAGTAACTGTAGTCAAAATAGTAAAACTGTATTAATACTGTCGTCAGTTGCATATATCCTGAACTCTCGCACGTAGAAGATAAAAGATTTACTACTTACATCTTAATCAAATTTAGATGGAAAACTTGGCCGTATTATGAGAAGCGAAGAGTACCTGCTGTTATGCCTCATTATGCAATGAATTATACAAGGAAAACGATCCGTCGGCAGCCCAAATAATTGATGTTTAGGAGTGATAAGTGATTTTTTCAATTGCATATTAGCACTTTCCTTTTGCTGCAATAACACGCCAAACCCTATTAGAAGATATATTTTAAGAAAGAGGGCGGTGGTGAGTTTAAGGCCTAAGTAGATAGAAGGCGCATCATAAAATACAGTAAATCAATGTAACAATATTACTATTTATAGACTGTATAAATCATTTTACGTTATGTAGGCCCTATTTAATGCTACAGAAAATTTTATAATTGTGTGAAAATAGAAAAAATTCTGATGTGATAGTGCTGACGATAAAGAGCCTTTCCCCCGTGTATGGTAATTTAAACAGCTGAGAGAGTCACGGCCAGGTGGAAGAAAGAACAACGTAACGCTGAGCCATCATTAAGGATCGTTAGGCTCAACGAGGTTGCCGAACGAGTGTTATAATCACCACGTTCTTAAGAGCGGTCAGCACGGAAACAGTCTGCATAACACAAATACGTTAGCAGCCAAAAGATTCATATTTTCCGGAATACGAGTACATTTTATAGTAGAATCGAAGTATCTATTTAAACTGTTTCGATTAACTCTTGTCGAAATGAAGCAAAAGTGCAAATAAGTTTCTGTAAACTACTTTCTTTCGATATAGAGAAAGAGAATAAGGAAAAATTTATATTCCTTCTCTGATTGTGGTACAAAGATAGCAGAATACACAATGGATTTTCCACTATTATTTTTTATTTGATGCAGAATAACCATCGACAAAGAGAACGAGTGAAGCGTTTATCATACCATAAGGGAGAGTAACGGAAACGAAGACACTAACTTGAGAAAATCATTAAGATCATATTGTTTAGAATCGAGTAATGATTGCTGTGACAGCAAGAGTGAAAGCGGCTAAGAATAACCTGTAAGATGTAGCCCATGACGAGATGAAAAAGTGACAGAGTATCTTGATTCTTGAGGTAGAATCGATCTATGTATTAAGGGTCCCTCCTCCTCCTCCCCCACGACTGACGCAGTTTTTAGTTGTTAATGAGCTGCCATTATGTTTATTTTATCGTCATGGATAGACGGAATGTTGAGCATGGTGTTTTCGCTGTTGAAACTTACTTTTGGAATAACAGTTCTACAGCTGTTACACATCATATATTCAAACAACAGTTCAACACTGACCGCGTAGGTAATTTCCTAGACAACTGCATACTACAAGACGAGTTAATTTCTACAGAGCAACTGCAATTGATTGTAATTATAATACAGGTGGGAACGAGATGCTAACCGCAAGTGATTTAAAACGAACTGCTACAATCCTGCGTAGTCCAAAAATATCTGCATGTGGCATCCAACAGCTTTATCAATTTCAGATCATTTACCCAGGAGATACTGTACGAGGATTCCAATTTTCTCCAAACTCTGCAAGGAATTAAGTCTCGAGCTTTCTTTCCATCAATCATTTTTCTCCAGTATGTAAGAATATCGTTCGAAAATAATCATAAACTTTACACACCATTATTATGTCAGATGAAAAAAAATCTAATTTCGTGATCGCATGAAATGGTGTAGAACCATATCATTTGCACAACAAGCGGCCCGAACTATCGTGTCGTATTTTTACGAAAACAAGAAGATTCGGCTGTTACTTTCACCTGTGGATATGATGTTGCAAAATTTCCTTCTTTGTTAACTGTAAATGTTTAACCTGGATATTAACTATTTATGATTTCAAATAATCAAAATACGTTCAATTTTTTTTAGACAGACTTTTCTGCTTAGTTGATTTCTCAGTATAATAGCTTCTCTTCGCCGACATATGTCAAGCAAGGAGTGTTCTATACGCGACTGAAGAACAGATTCCAAACGTACACAGAACGATATGCGGTCCGAGATGGCCATTATTTGAGTGGGGCCATAATCATTGACCGATAAATGAAATCCTTGCAAATATTGTTTGAAATATTAAGTAATAAATAAGGAGAAAGTTGTTTACTGATGTTATGTTTTTATTAATATTCTATCAACTCTGCCACACACTCTGTAGAAATAATCGAATATGTTTGTGCGTCACTTTTCCTACGATTTATTAGTTTGATTCAATTCGCTAAAATACCTTACTAAACTGCATTAGCGACGCCACAAGAATTTCCATTTCTGAAGTTAAGGGATTTCGAACGAAAAGCAATCACACACCTATGTGAATGCAGAGATTATAGTACTCAATTGAGAAGGTTTGAAATTCTATCTAAACATTGAAACGCGATTTATGATTCTAATACTGTGTTTTTATTTTTATTAGGTCATTATGTTAGAAGACAACTTAGTTATAGTTTCTTCTTATTTTATGCATAAGTACACTGGTGTGCAAAACTTAAGGAAGGAAGTAAATTTCGCATGTTATGTCACTGCGAAGTAACATAGTTTGGTAAAATCTTACATTTAAAGAACTGTTGCAATTTGGTACAATAGGCAACTGAAAGAATACGCGAGGAGACGAACAGAAATGACACTTTTATATAGAAGCAATAAGTTAACTGAAATCAGTGCTACTCATTATGGTCCCCTGGACATTACAAAAAGGAGAGACCATAGTGTGATCACCATAGACAGCGATGCATGCTTTGCAACGTCTACACATGCTGGCCTCATGGTTGACAAAGATTTCTTGTGGTAGGACGTTTCAGTCTTTCACCAGCGTGGTTGATAATGCTGGATGGTTATTGGAGCATATGGACGTAGTGCAATATTTCTTCCCAATCCATTCGTACTCTATGAGATTTAAGTCGGGGGAACGGGTAAGCCAGTCGTATCGCCGAATATCCTGTCGTTCCAAAACCTCCTTCACCTGCGCTGTTCGTTGCAGTCACGCAGCGTCTTCCATAAAAATGAAGCCAGGCCGAATACACCACTGAAAAGACGCACATGGGGAAGAAGTACAGTGTTACTATAATGCTGACAGGTGAGTGTATCGAGATCAAAAATTTGGAAGCCGGTACGCCCATGCAACATTATAACACCTAGACCACCAAAACGACCATTTTCGACAATATTCCTAGGTGAATTCCGTTTCCCCACCTCTCGTCAGATGATGGTACGTCTAGAACGACTACTCAGACTGAATTTGATCTCATCTGAAGAGAGCACACGACTCCACTCGTCGTCGGTCCTGATGTTCTTGGCACCATCACAAACAGTGCGAATGTCAACGGAACAAAACGCAATCGTTGTCAGGCAAAGAGTCCAACACCAACACCACATAGATAGTGATGCCAATACCGTGCAGTCACCATACCACTGTGGAGTGTGAAATTGCATGCCTTACAGTCCTTTTAATGTCGTTCCAACTGCACCCGCTGTTTGACGTTGGTCTCTTCTTGCCTGTAGCATAATATAGAGGTCATCTGCTTCTGTAATTCACCATAATTGACCACCTGCTCCTCCTCTGGCAGCAGTGTCTGTACTTAAAAACGCTCCCTCTGCACGTTATGATGGGTCCACCAGACACAGATAGACAAAACTTTTGAAAGAAGCGACACGGGCGCAGGGTGAAAAAGTGCCAGAGTTTACAGTTGGATAAAAAACGTCTGCGATAGTTAGGTGAAGAAATACGTGCTGCTGGCTAAGATACTGTCCGTACCGTGACAGATTTCATACTACGAGGCTTGGATGATTGAGGGATTTGTTACTTTTTGAGGAAAAGCGGGAACTTACAGCTGGCTCCTCACTGGCTTCCGTTGAGAGATATTCCTGAAACATGGCAATTTAGCTAGGTCATCCAGGGCCCCGGTGCAAAAAAAAAAAAAAAAAAAAAAAAAAAAAACACAACACTGTGCTCAGGAGCCCCCTGAGTGTGGGGGCCCCCGATGCACTGCACTGCCTAGCCCTATAGCTCTTGGGATGTTGCCTCCAACCAACGGAGTTATGCAGCTGGGTGCGACGGTCTTTCGTTCTCCAGTCACGCGCCTTAGCCACTGAGTAACAAGGCCGCTGTATCCTGAAACGGAAGTCGCAGTTGGTTCAGGTGGTTGTGGCATCATCATGCTGTCCGACCACTGACACCGGATGAGCTGGTACGAGTTGTGATGTTCTAAGAAGAGTTCGGCACCGGCAGGTTAGAAGATAGTGGTGCATAATTTCTAATCACCGAATTGTGCACAAAAGTCTTGGGATAAATCCCAAAACTCGCGGTAGAGTGTATGGGGTGAGACCATACACATGTTTAATGGTGATTCGTGGCTAATGGGAACTTAAAGCATGGTGGCCCCCTCCGTTGTCTTTTGGTAGATTAGGCCTGAATTGGCCAGCACTGGGATTCACTCTCTCCCTTCCTTTATATTTTATTTATTCACATCGCAAACAACACCAGACACAAACACGTTATCCTCACTCACACAGCAGTAACACTTTCCCGCGCTTTCTTAATGGGGAAGGCGAGAGGAAATCACTTCATTTAGATTTCCTATCAATGTTACATGGAGAAGTATCTCCCTTAAAGGCAGCAAACGACCTTGGGAATCGGGTAAAGGAGATAATAATCATGTATGTCTATGTAAATAAATACCCGACTGGTAAGTTATGGAAGAGTTTTTGGTTATTAATGCAAATCAGAAATGTCAATTACTACAAAATTTGGATTGGAAGCATCATGTATTACGGAACAAAAAAAAAAAAAAAAAAAAAAAAAATGCTAATACTTTGAAAAATCTATACTTTTTCCAGAACAATGTCACTTACAATCAGAAACGTCCCTAGACAACGTCATTGTTCTTCAAAACTAACTATCTTAATAGTTAAATGCTGTCGTAATGTATCACATTGGCTCACCAAACGTGACGAGGGCGCTGTAACGCTCTGGCCTCGCTTTCGGAAGGACGCCGTTTCGAATCCCCACCCGGCCATCCAGATTTTTGTTTTCCATGGTTTCCGCAAATCACTTCAGCCGAATGACCGGATGGTTCCTATAAAAGGCCATGGCCGAATTGAATTCCTCCTTCTGTTACCAAGTCCCTTCCCGCCTCTAATGACCTCTAAGAGGCGAATAAAATAAAAAATAAAAATTTTTAACAAAGAGAGGAATAATTAAATATAATTAAATTAGTGCTATTGATATAAATAAATTTATATATCCATAAATATTTTTGTATCATAATCATTGGAATATAATGTATTACCCTTTGACACTTTAGGTTTAACTGAATTTAGTACTTTCACAAAAAATGTCTCATCAATTCAAAGATATTTCTTATAATCGACTTTAATTTGACATTAACGCTAGCAAATCTTCCATTCTTGATTACCAATCATTTTTGTTAAACTGAACGTGTTTTGCAATTTTACTTCCTTTCGAATTACATCCTACAAATACTCAGACATTAGTCAAAAATTGTATATCTCATAAACATCTCTGATATATAATGTATATGTTTATTTTATCTTTGACAAGTATTTCATTCACGCGCATTCGACTTAACCACAACCTTAAACAATGGGATTTATCAACGGAATAATTACCTGGGGACGTACTGATTAATTTACTATACGCACTGCATGTATTTATAATTATGGCCCATAAAAGGGCAAAAGTAGATAGTTGGATGTGTTTACACTCAAAAGAATTAAGATAATAGTAATAATAAGAAATGGGTGTAGGGGTAACTACGAAAATTCCATTGCAGCATGTCCTCCACTACAGTTAAATTAAAATGACCGTAATTTTCCATTTTTGGTAATCAATCTTCATGCCACACACAATGTGTTTCGTATTATAACTTCCTTTTCAATAAAATGTAAGTAGTTGCAGACAGAACTCAAAACTGACTGCAGGCGCTTCCATACCGCCGCCAGGACTTAATACCGGCTGAAATTCCAAGAGAACCCGCCTGCGTATGGGAATACTGATGAGTAATAATTTTTCCCATGGACCAGAGCGATTGGTCCGTGACGGGATAACTGAACGGCCTCGTCCTTCAACAATCTGTTGCGTTTGTAGGCGACGAATTACTGGGTTTTCAAGGGTGGGGAAAGCTGTGTCCTGCAAAGCCTGCCAGCTCTGGCCCCATGCTTATTCTACCCTTGCATGGGAGACTTTTGTCATATCGGCGACGCCACCTACCAAGGACCTTGCTAAATGACGTTTTCTAGTCAAACATTGAATTTGCATACTATCCCATTCGTCCAGGGTAATATGCGGTTATGGTTAAATGATTTTTTTTTCCTCATTTTGGAGTAGCCAGATACAGATCTTCCTTTTTTTGAAGTGAAAACTTCTACAGGCACATTAGGCGATGTTTAGACGGGGAAAATCTATGATTTCGCGAATTTCCATCACCGACATGCTATGAGGTACTGAGCGTATGATATGCGAGTTGGACTCTTTTTGGATGAGTAAAACTTTATCAGTTGGCGTCACCCATATGCAGTATATCTGTAGCTATAAATATGACGTGTTGTGCTTGGACAGTAGTGAAATTATAGATGATACTTATTCTTAATATATAAAAATGAATGTTTGTTTGTTTTTGCCAATATTCTTCATACAAACACATAGTTTTTATCCGATTTTGAAGGAACTTTGCATGCGCATATATCGGATCCGGAGTACTAGATGGCGCCACAGACGCAGCGAGCAGGATGCCAGCATCACAGCGACTGCGGTGACCTACGAGGGGTCTACTTAAGAGCAGCGCACAGTACACGGAGCTCTCTTCATGCCTGACCATCGAGGCAACATCATTCCGCTATCTGTTACTGTGTATTGTGAGATTGAGTCTAATAAACCGGATCCTTGTATCAGCTGTGTTCTCGTAATCACTCTCTACTGTCCGAGGGATATGCACATCCTACCTTCGCTATTGAGCCATCCACCTCAAACCGGAAACTCCATTCAACCCGAACGTCTCCTGATCTTTCCCGGATGGATTCGACACATATTTTAAAACAAATAGAAAAACACTGTTTACGTCGTTTGATTTACAAAAACCTAAACCATCTTCTCCTTTTCGCCCTCACCTTGATTTCTTTAAACGTTGTTCATACAAACCTACAGTTTGTATAAACAGTAAGTATACTTCAAAACAAGGTGGTCTAGTAGCTCAGCGGTTAATGTGCTTCTTTCCGAACGTTTCTGTCTCCGGTCACGTGTTCAAATCCCGTAAGGGGTTGTATCTGATATATTAGCTACGCCGGGGCATTCCGTGGCTCTAATCACACATTAAATAGTAGGACCCTGAGGAAAGGAATGGCCTCCCTGCCTCTGACACAACAGCTTGGTACAGCTCCTTCGGAAATATTCGACCAACCTTCGGGATGTAGATATTTAGTTTTTGAAGTGAAAACTTCTCTAGGCGAAAAGGGCGAATTCTGAATGGGTAAAATCTTATGACCTCAAATCACCGACGTGCATTTGATAACAGTAGGCCTATATCTGTAGCGGTCTGGTGGCTCAGTGATAAGATGTCTGACTGGGTAACGATAGGTCCCCGGTTCGAATCCCTGTCTCGACGGCGATTTTCATAGCCCTTAACCCGTCTATCACCTCTGACACAGCTTGCTGTGTAATGTGAAATATGCCGGAACGCTTCCATGGTTTGGATTCCATGTTAAACTGTAGGTCCCCTGTACCTGGTAGCACTACCGGGTTAGTTTAAGGCGGCTAAGACAGGGGCGGAATGCGCAGTCAATAGAAACCCTGTCATCAGGTCATTACGACCACACGGAATTATTATTGTTTAGTATATCTGTAGCTATAAGTATGACGTGTTGTGCATATGGTATTCATAGTTTTAAGTTTCCACTTATTTCGGCAGCTCTCAATGACTGCCAATTGGTTCCCCCCCCCCCTTACTTTATGTGACTTTGTCAGAATTAGCGGTACGCAAAGTTATTCGCACCTCTTCCGACAAAAGAAAAATTCCCACGCAATAATTTTAGTAGCTTAATAAGGTAAATACATGCTTTTTAGTACTAACAAAAAAATCTCAGAGAAAAATAACTGTGATGTTAAAATACAGGTTTCCGACTCTAAGAGGCTGCGAAGGGTACAGTGCTTTCGACGGAGTAGAGCTGGGATATCGTCCACAAGAGCGGCGAAGCTATCTTGTACCCCGTGCCCCCCTGACTTGTCTTCGTTCCCCCCAGTTTGGGAAGCTCTAGTCGAAATCGTTTAAAACGAAGTCTCTTTGCAAACGTTCACAAACTCGCAGTCCGCAAACATAGAAATTCTAGTCGAACAAGTTGTTACAATGTTATCTACCAGAAAATAGCATTTTTACTAGAAAAGAAGATGTGTAATCAGATATGAAACCTAGCATACGTTATTCCCATGCAAGCCACGTCGTATTTGGTCTCTGTCAAGCATACCATCTGTATGCATCAGAGAGTGCGCAGTCACTATGGTAATTAGCGTAATAAATTGTGCTAATGTGCACTAAATCTCTCAACAGGTTTAACAAAACACCCCTATTCATGGGAAATTGGGATTTGGAGCTATGTGTCTCATAAATTACGCTATTGGACCATAAACCTATCAATGTAATATGCCACCTGGGATCATAAAGTATGCTAATTAAGGTAATAAATTATACTTATGTGTGATAAACCTGTCAATACAGCATGTGCCAACAGTCTACACTCTACACCATTCCTCAACGGATGATTCATGTGATTTTTAACTAATATTATGACACTACTATTTAATTATTGTAGAGTAGCGTAAGCCCGTGACCGATTTTTACGTATCGTCACGGGTTTTTAAGGTTATAACGGAATAACGAAAATGGGTCATTCCGTACATTTTTATATTTATCATATAAAATGAATAATGAAAGCAATAACTCTGGGAAAGTCCCGCCAGCCATCATCCACAGGACCACCCAAAATCAGGTAGTCGCCAGGGAGTCGCGACAGCCAGGCGGGAGCATACAATGGACAGACATCCTCCCTTGAGTAACGAGTTCACCAAAGCAGAAGACCGCCAGCTTTGGGAATTTCTCTCTCCTCAGGTGAACGTACTACCGTTGACCTATACGCCACGTGACGTTACTGAAGGTCAAAATGTTCCGAACTTTTCCTGCTGACTCCGAGATTGTGCGGGTTTCCCGAAGTCGAGTTGACCAATCGTTTTAGCTAGAGAAGATGGAACCTATAGCAGGAACCAATCAACAGCAAATAATTCTCGGCACATTTCTAATTCATGTGAATTTCCCACAATTTTAAAATTGTGCTCTGTAAAGAGGCGTGGCTACCACGTCCACGAGCGACGGAGGGAACGTTTACGGCGGACGCGTGAGGAGCTACTGGGGTCATATCTTCCAAGGTTGGAGATTGTTCTGCCTTGGCATTGAATACTCCGAGGGTTCGAAACAAGCGTTCAATGTGGCAATGAGGTCCCTTGGCAATCAGTCAGTACGTTGCTTGGAGGACGTATTGCCCTATCCGCTGTAGCTAACAAGCTGTAGCGGGGACGCCTATCGCCATCACGGTAATAATTCTACGAACAGTATAGTGTGGTACTTACATGCAGTCCTTACGTACAGCCCTGTAACGACCCTCCAAAGGAAACTTTGAGTGATTGAGAGTTTTCGCCTTCGACAGTTATTGAGCTACTTAAGACAGATTTCAGGAACTTTCCTATAACCACTCTTGGCGGATAATTTAAATTATCCTAGCGCCCGGCAATTTCAATCTAATGTAGTTCATATTAGTATTGTATTTGATATTTGAAATTAATTCCAGATTGTTATGAAGGGAACTTTTCATTCAAACCAAGTGTGAATGTCCAAAAGGAATTAATAATGTTGAATTTGTTTCATGATCACTTAGTAATGTGGTAATTTTGTTGTTTGTTTATTAATATTGGCAACTGTAAGGCGACACTTTGCTTGATTCCCTTTTATGATTGAATGTGTTAATGTTAAAAATAAATAAGCCTCAGTGTAAACGCCAGTAGGAGTACCAAATAAATTAGCACCATAGGGTTTCCTTTTAATGATAAAAAGAGGAGTAAGAAAGTTTTCACCCTTTACTCCCTCCAAACCAAGCACCTACTACATGGTCAAAGATTGTGACGGGTTGCCATGATATGTCAAAATAGGAACTGGAGCTGTAATTCACCTTAGGGCTTGAAAAATTCTAAAGTATTAACAGACGTATTAAACGCAGGCAGAGACGATCGCGCTATAGTATAATTGTTTCAATGGTCGTGGTTTGTAAACTAGAACTTGTTGAAATATAAACTTGAATTGTATTTTACCTTAAAAGCACACTTTGCAAACTTGAAGATAAAGGGATTTCGCAATTGCTTCGAAAGCATCACATTGTTTTTAATTGAGGTTGGGGTAACATTAATAATGTAATCTTTGGTCATAGTGTCTATAACGGCCAGAGAACTTAACACAGATACCAGATTATTAAATAGTTGAGCAACTCCGGAGGAATGAATTGCCAGAACATTGGATTCGGTAACATATTAGGCCTGATTTCCACTTTAAATAACTTAAAACTCACGAACAGCGAACATGAATGAATACCATTAACGAAAAAGATCAGTAAAGTAAGTAAAAAACAAATAAACCGTAATGTATGAACTTTGGTCAAGCAGCAACATTACTAAATTATTTGATTAAATTGAAATTAAGCCTAGGCCGGAATGACAATTAGCATTCATGATTACAGCAGAGACCATGAGTAATTTAAGTTTTTTTATGTTGATTTTATTAGCGACATGCTACTGAAAAGCAGTTCCACGTTTTTTCAGCACTAAAGTTTACCGCTATTAGTATGAAATGCTACGAAAAGCAAACTTAATGACTGTATTATTGAAATTAATTCTGTATCAGTTGCTTAGCTATTAAATTGTGGACAAACCTCGAATTTCTTCTAATGATATCTCTGGTTGCTGTTAATTTGCTAGAGATATTGCAAGTTAAAGTTTAATCAGTGGTAAGTGAGGATTCTGTCCTAAACGTGTCATAACGGCAGATAGATAATTAACGTGTACAAGATCATAATTAGTTTCACGGGTTTTGCCGTGTCTTGGTACTAAATGCCGGAGTTTGAGCCGATCTACTTTGATTTTATTCTCGGACGGAAATGCTCAGATGTGTTTCACTCGCTTTACGGAACGCAAATGGACGTCTTAAACACATCTCAGAGCATTTCTGTAATAGAAGAAGGTCGCAGCAAATTGCTCGAAATGTTGGCATTTAGTCAAAGGACGCGGCGCCACCGGTGAGACATAGGAAGTATTTAGTGCAGCCACGGAGGACTGCGGCTGGTTAAAATTTTCATTTAAGGAAAGCCGATTAGAAACAGAAACCTTGTATAGATTGGACACCAAGCTAAAGCAACAAATGCGGAAGTATTGGTCCAAGCGCATTATCTGAAACGATCACTGAAGTGAACATGTTAGTACTGCGGATAGAAACATGTATGCATTGAATTTTTACTTTTTAAAGCTTATTTTTCATAATACTGTTTAATATATCTTTTATCTCTCTCTCTACCATGTTCGATATTTGCAGATGCACGAATCTAAGTGAAAATATTTATGGATATGTTACAGTTAATAACATTTTTTATCAACAATCGTTCTTAAGCATTTTAATTTAAGAATACCTCCAATAACCTGAGTATAAGAACAGGAAACATACCAGTTTATGGTCACGATACAGTAATAAACTAAGGCAGTTCCTAAACCATTTCTGTTACTTAGGCCGTGTTATTACTGAAAAAAATTAGTCTTTGTAATGTGTCTGTAGATTCATGTTATTGTTATTTTTTTAAGGAGACTCTGTGAGCTATTCTGTTAACTGTTATTTGAGTAAATGAATGTTACTTCCTTTTCTCATAGTGGTTGGCTATATGAGCACGCATCCGAACTAAAGATGTTATCTTTAAAATATAACTCAAATGTTTAGTGAATACTTTTTTAAATTTTGGTTAAAAATAGATTTTTTTTTAACCTGAGCGTTGTATTTGTTATTCTATTCCAATTATTTATGCATTGTATATATGTGTTTGTATTAATGAGGCAGTGTCTCTGGTAAACTTTGCGTTTGTGAGTGTGTTACAGGAAGCTGATTCAGCGCAGCGGTCCAGTGTTACTCAACCTTCCTGTAGACGGCGACAATCAGTTCCTTTCTGGAGTAACGATGGTCTATTCCTTGGTTGTCGGTGAACTAGAGCAGAACATCCAGTTTCATCGATCAACCATCTGTCTAATGATGTGACAAAGATCTGCGGAGGAGGATGATGAAAGGAACAATAGAACAACTTGTTGACATTAAAAATATTTTATTATTCACCACTTATGTTACAAAATAGCTGCTTTGACTGCGGTTTCATCCTCTTTCACCATAACTTCGTCTGTTGGTTCCACGCCTATCAACACCATCAGTAAATCCTCGATCGTACAGACACTCCCTGCTTATATCGTCCCTTCCTCTTCCGTACCCTCTTTCGTAGTCTCTTCTGTTCTGAGGACGGCCATCACAAAGTGACACAGTCACGGTCACCAGTACCAACAAAACCTGCAACAGCGCAAAGCATATGTCACAAAGGCAAGAGCAGCGTTTTGGTGACGAACAATGATCAGAATCTAAAATGGGCTATTGTGCGGCAGAGCGTCAGGTAGAAGAGGATCACAAAATTCAGTGGGGAAAGTCAGAAATAATGACGCAAACGAAGGGTTTCCCAGAACGAAAAATCAGGGAGTCGATAAAAAAAATTTCAAACACCTCAAGAACTTCCAGAAAGGAGGCAGTTATGGTTTAACGCGACATCTACAGAGACAACATCGTTGGAACAGATGACACTCGATGCCGGAAACCAAAACAATTTGTCTAACGTGGAGTAAACGACGAGGTGGTGTAACCAGCCATCAGAAGGGGATAAATCAATCAGAAATAGCCAGGTTGGGTGGCGGAATGTTTTCCGTTACAACAGCATTAGCGGCACTAAACCCGCAAAACGTAAGTGGAATTTTACTTCCATAAGTTTTGTTTTTAACTTTAGATTTTTTCACAGCTGTCCTAATATTTGACATGTTGCTATTGGCTACCCCTAATACCTAACAACTTAACGGAAGGTCAGAAAAACAATTTTTAAACTAATTTATCTTGAAAAATAATCATTGATACAATGTAAAACCAAAACTTTAATGTCAGGACATTAACTGAATTATTTAGTATCTGCTCTTCATTAAAAAAAAGTGTTTTATTGATTCTGCATATATCTTTAAAAATTCCCGTTAAAGAACCACTGAGTAAATGTTCAAGCAAAATAGGTTACCATTTATGTGTTTGCCATCATTCCTTCTTTAACTTGGACTTGTGCTTGATGCATATGAATGTAATACACCAGCGTTTCTCAGCCTTTATCAACACTAGTACCAATAAATTGTTCAAAATTATAATGCGGACCACTAACTTATATGGACCTAATTTATAACTACGTGTATAATATTAACATTCAGGACATATTTTATTGTACAATTATAATGTAATAAAAATAAAAGCATGTTTTGAATTCCTACATAAACACAAATATGAAAGTGGTAGTGAAATATAAATATTAATTACATATTGACCAGACTCTTAGTATTTAGTAACCAAATGAATAATAATGTTACTATAGGCTATGTGATCCACTAGACAACTGTTATACATATCCTACTATATAAAAAGCTAACGTGTGGTCTGCGTGCGTCGTCTATAGCTGGTTCTCCTATTGGCTAACGAACGGCCAATCATCAACCACCATATTGCATTCCTTCATTTTGGATTTTGTTTATTTACTACAGTTAGATGCAGAAAGTCGTGTAAGACGAATGGTGTTCGATGTTTATGTTATATTATTTGTATCAGTTATACGCCAAAATTCATGTAAGGAGAAGGGATTCAATATTTACGCTATTTTATCTGTGTCAGTTATAAGCCCTAGGTTAAACCATAACCTAAGATTTTTTCGGCAGACGGTAAGAAACTGTGAAGTGTATTTAAAACTTGGAGAAACATAATGATGTATTGGTCAAATAAATAACAGTTATCCGTTTTCGAAATTATAGTCTACATTTATTTATGCAAAATCCTAACCAAATACTCTGATAATCTAACCAGAGTAACGTATTCATATAACAAACGATATCATTAAAAATGACTAATTGATTTCTCCTTATAAGCTTTTCCAGAATAAATTCTTACTACCATTATATATGATACCATTAGTTTTTGATACATTTGTTAACTATTAAATGAGATTTAATACAAACTTTTGATTAGATTTAAACCATGATTTAAACAGTCAAGGATATGACTATTGTCTCTGACTTACAGTATAAGCGATATGACACTCGAAATGCAACAACGATATTATTGCCGCAAAATAGCAGTGAGCAGAGATATTAGAAATACGCTGAGCAGGGAAAAAAATTAATGCGAGGCAATTATGTGTCACAAAGTTACAATTAGTACGTTCGTTTAAATTTACATATTGCTTTTTATTTATCTACGACAACCAGAAGCAAAAATTCATGTAATGAGAAGGATATTGTATGTGTACGTTATATTACCTGTATCAATAATGAGTACTAGGTTAAAACACAGCCTACAATTTTTTTTTTTTTTTTGTCCGGAGATAAGAAACGATGAAGTTTATTAAAAACTCAGAGGAAGTTTACTTCCCGTCATTTAAAGTAAAATAATGTAAATAAATCGGTATTACCGGAGATCGCGATTCTGCCAGGAATTGGTGTGGTAAACTGCAAGAATCCACTAGAAATATTTTCCGTAGTACATTTAACTGTATTATGCCCGTCCAGAATGTATTACAACCTAATTTCTGCTTGAAAATAATGGTAGTCTACAGGCTGTATTACAACGGAATCACTGCTTAAAAACAATATTTCTTGCGATTGACTACAGCATTTGAGAGTAGTAGAAGTTATGATTTTCGAAAGCAATATTAATGGAGGGTTGTGGTTAAGTTAACCAGAAAGCCCACCGACACATTTGATTACGGCGTAATTCACTCTGAAATGAGTTTTACAAACCAATTAAACTGCTTTCTTATGCGTCAAGTTACTGAAGGTATTAATAAATGCGGGTGAACGTAGTTCGTACCTATCGCGCTGAAGTGTGCCTGGACTAGAAATAAAACTGATATTACAATGATAGCAAAAGTTTCTGGATTCCTAATTTATTTTTCATTTTATTGGTTCTATACATCCGCCCTCATTAATTCAGTAGAAGTTACTACTGTATTGCTGTGTAGAACATTATCAAATCAAGGCCACTAGCATTATCTAATAACAATCCCGTATAATTAACCAACTGCAAAATAATAATAATAATAATAATGAACTGCCAGAATATGGCGTTCAAACCGTCATTTTTGACGGGCTAGAAGCTAGTACAGAATAAAATAAAAGAAACTATACCTTACGCTTTATATTTTTGTTTACTTCACTATTCCTACGTTACCAACCCTACCATGTACTGCGGTCGCTGACAACTACCACAAGACCCTCAGAAAGTCTCAATTAACTTAATACTTAGACGGACGGCACTAACTTTGATGTCAATTGGAAGTGAAGGAACAGTGCCGACCTATCCTTATCCTAGGAATGTCACATTTTTGCCTGGGTATTGAAATATTCATGACTTTTAAAAAATTCATTCTCGGTTATAGCCTTATACTATACGAAACAAGTATCAAAATTTTTAATGTATTGCCTGCGGGCTAGCTGAATTATCTTCGCGGTCCACTAATGGTCAGCGGACCATAGATTTAGAAACACTGAAATAGACGTCTTCAGTGACCTGCACATGTAGTCTCACTAGATTAATCATTAAATTAGAACAAAAAGAGGGAGCCTGAAAGATTTAAACATACATTATTGAATCCACACTCACTAGCTTTATGCGTTTCAACAAGAAACTGCCTCAAGCATGGAAGAAAATTCATGTTGAGAAAAATAAGAAAAGTATTAACTATCACTTGTAGCGTTTAATGATCTACCCTGGTGCTTATGGAAATTTCGGAATCCAGAATGTGATATATGATTATTCCACAGATTAGGGAACTGTAGAAATGTACATGCACTTGCGTGAAAATTCACATGCGTGAAAATTTAATGCGCTGTGAATCCGCCACGTTGCTTCTATACGTCGAAGCATGGAGTCAAAGATTGCCTAAATTTGTCACTAGTTATGAACTGCCACCCGGTTTTTAAGCGCGTCCACAAAACATCGAAAGTGGTTGTAGGCCGACATCGTCAACATATCAGTTGAAAGTGTAGGTCAGGGAAGCAATGTTACTCGTCGTTCTTCAAAAACGTTTACGTGTGGCCGAGAACTGTCCTGCTAAAGTATGACTTGTGGAGCTGCCTGCAGGAGGGGTAACATACATGTTTACCTAGAAGACAACTCCCCCGCTGTCCAATATCTACCCCTGCCTTTCGTGCTCTGACTCATGCCACCATAGGGGGAAGTGCGGAGTTGCAGAACTCCAACCATCCAACAAAACTATCTGACACTAAGAGCCCAACGCCTAGAGGGAGCACCGATCAAGTCCAGTGGGCTTCCCCTCCTCCCCCCACACACAAATTTGGATTCATGTTAGCAAGACTTCCCTTGCAACGTTAGAAGAATCACATTGGGGGTCACTTGCACGAACCCGTACCGCACATCTCATGCTTCTGGCAACGCCGTTTGCCCACTTAATGAGGTCGAGTAGTCCACCACAAGCTTTAAGAGTAAGCACCGTGTGGTCTGCCGAGAGCTTGTCTCGGATACTAGGAACCGACACGCGTCCAAACTCCCGCCAACTGAAACGACTGCTCTTCGCGGATACCCGTTATAGGACGGCCCAAGTGAGCTCACGCCCCCCAAAAATAGTTTCGCGATTGTGATACCAATTGTACCCTTGTTAGAAAGGTTTCCCCTGCAGCGTTTGAAGATTCACCGCCCGGTTCACTTAACGAAATACCCCTGCCGCATCTCTAAAGCCGCGTTCCCACGACGTCTTGTAACGAAGGTGGGACGGGACGGATACTCAACAACACGCCATGGGAACGGGGCTGCCTCTGCTAGCGGAGACGAGTCGCAGCTACCCACTCTCTTTCGTTAAACATCACAGGCGTGTATAGCGCTGCGCTGTTGCCTTCAGTTTGCAGCAGCGGTGCGCGCCCCTTCTGTTACTGAAAAGTGCTCTGTGCCAAATGACACTAGGCAACGTGGTGGGGAGGTAGGGGCGCAGGTAAGCGAGGGCTAATCTGCGGCGCGCGCTCGTTCCTACATTTCGGCTAATGAGGTGCCACCTCCGTTACAAGAGATCGTGGGAACGCAGCTTAATACATACTGGCAATAGGGTTGCCAGATATAGGATTATAATTTCCGGGACATTTCTGGGGTTAAAAAGGTTTTTTTTGGTGATACAGGATTATAATTTCCGGGACATTTATGTGGTTAAAAAGGTATTTTAGTGGAATGTTGAATGAGTGAACAAATATTAAAATTAATTAAAAAAGTTATATTTTAGTTCAAAACTAAGATACATTGTCTCTGGTCGTTGGTAAGGTGGAGCGCTCCTCTACCTCCCAATGCGTGCGCGGCATGACCACCGTGGTATCTTAAGTTTGAGAAAAAAAAGTGGTATACGGGAATTCCGGGACAGTAGGGCTTAATTCCTGGACACGGGACAAGACACAAAATTCCGGTACATTCCCGGATTCCCAGGCCATCTGGCAACCCTAACTGGCAAGCTTCCGTTGCCCAATACTTGGGATAGGACAGCAACTAATAGTTTTATCGGTAGACGCCGTGCGGTGTACCGGGGGCTAGTCTCGTATACTAGGGCTACGTGAACCCCGACACCTCAAACGATTTCCCCTCGCGCCTCCGTCCTTGAAACCTCCATGATATAGTGATTGCCTTCAATACATAGGAGGCGATATCGCATGTTATAGCCAACGGGGCCCAAAACCATTACAACAGGCGTTTGTCCGCTATGTCGTTCAACAATGCAGTCCATCCTATTGCGTTCACTAGGTACGCGACCATTACTGTAGGACAAACTGAAGTGAAACTGATCCTAAAACTACATTTTGCGACTCAGCACGCCAATGACGACGTTCATATACCTATGCAATCTGAGGTGTATATTGCTTCTGGTCAATGGAAGCCGACGCAAAGGCATGCGTGACACTTCTCGAGCTTTCAGCTGACGGCGTCGAAACGTCGGCACAGAAACGTCCACATCGTGCAGTGCTCCAATGTCGAGAGAACACTGTGGACGAAGCTGGTCTTTCGGCTACGGCCATGTGGATAAGCTAACGGTAATCCCACGCTGTGGTCACTTTGCTCGTCGCTGTGTACGACCCTTTAATATCCACTGGTTCCATACAAGCATTACCGTCGTAGAAAAGTGCCCTGTACGAGCTGCCATGTCACGGTAGGACAAACCCCTTTCTGCCACTCACATGCTGGTATCGCAACCTCTGACGTCGGCGATGCATACGTGCATTACCTAGTACGTTTCCACTACGTTTGATGGCTCTGTACCAACTGAGCGTTGCGTGATATTGATCTGTCTGGTCTGGTCTGGTCCTACGCACTCATTTTCTCTGCGATCTTAATAACTTATTACAGTTCCACTGTTCTACACATCCTCCAATTTTGGAGTGTTTCAGACCATTGCTTCTGAGTGCTACAGTAGTGTATTCGATATTCAGAGTGATAGAAAGCAAGTAGCTTTTGTGCGTAGCTGTTGTTTATTTGTTTTCAACTGATGTTTGTCGAGCGTGTATTTATTTGCGAGGAGTTTGAAGTCAGTACACATATTTAACTAAACAAACCAAAATATGCACTTATCTTCTGATGACAAACTTCAAACCCTCCATTAACATCACACGCTCGACAAACGTCTCAGACATAAACAGTGCAGCTAAATTCACATTATTAGCTGTACGCAAAGTGATTTTCTGCCTCATGCATAACGCTAAAAGTGGCATGTTGGTTGAAGAGACAGCTGATCGGCTATCAAAACTGGTGACAGCAATATAACTGTAATTAATCTATAATAGCATACACTTATGGCAACTGGAGGTTACCTAAATAGTTCGGAAACCTTCGGCGAGCCGATAACACCCGAATTGTTAGCACCACTTGCCCCCATCGAAGTGCTATTTGGCTAACCAGAAAAATTCAAATAAATAACAGCAGTTGATGGTATTTGCATTTATATTGTTAAATGGAAGTATAAATTTTAATTAAATAACTGGTTTTGATTTTATTTGCACTTATATTGTTAAAAGAAACTGTAACTGCGATGCCGGATAAAAGATAATTATTTGCTATGGAAGTATCTCTACAAAAATACGAAAGGAAGGTTTATAAAAATAAATGAGAAGCAGAGATTACAACAATTACAATGCGGCGTTTGTTTAAATTTATATATTGATTTTTGTTTATTTACGAATAAGCTCATGTATGGAATAAACTGTAGAGCATTCGATGTTTACGCTCTATTCTTTGTAGCAATTACTAGAACGAGGACACCAAATAACATAAGAAATTTTTTTGGGAGAAGCCAATCACAAATTGTATCAATTTGTAATTTACTTAGAAACTTTTTCGTAACACTAAAAATTTCGGTCATGACAGCTTAATACTCCAAGAAAGTAATCTGAAAAAGTGTATTCATTTCTCGTAAAAAACTTTTCCGGAACAAATTCCAACTACTACCATAGATGATACCATCACTTTAACGGGTGTTTAAACTATATAATTTTAAATATTATTGTTATGAAAAACACGCCTGTAGAAAATTAACAAACTGCATACATTACTGAAAAGTGAATCGTTGAAAATATCTCGACGAGAAGGGCAACGCTCCTGAAATAAACAAAATTTCAACAGCAGTTATGTTGACGTCTTTATTAAACAAAAATTCATTACGTAATTGAAAGTAATTAGTAGTGTGAAGAAACATTGGGTCTTACGAATAAGAAAGCATGTCAGATATCTCGGTGAAGTAAGATGATGGGCAAGTTTGGGTTGTATAGTTTGTTAGTAGAAGACACTGATAAAGGTAACTATTATACAGGAGAATAAATATAAATATATTTGAATCAAACATTTGAAAGTGTAGATTCTAAGGGATGTTTGATGAGTTTTGTGGATAGCAACAATCCAATGAACACACTGTTCACAAAAATTCACTGTGTCATAGAAATATTTACACTGCCATACTTAGCAATGTGGGAATATTGTATGAAGCCTTTATACTCTGAATTTCGTGGAGATACAAGTGTGAAAAACTTTAACAACATTGCTGAAAGTAAAAATGTAGTTTTTAACTTAATTGTGATGAAGCGCATGCTCTGGTGGCAATTTGCCGCCACAAGTATTATCCAGTTTGACGTGGCTAAACCTACAGTTTATTATGGAATTCATACCATGGGACGTCCTTGCGTAGCTCATATGATCAAGCAGGACCCTTAGAAATTCCTGGCCCCTTTGGGATTTGAACCTGGAACTCTGAACTTGTCGAAATAACCGCCCTAACCATTGAGCTATCAGAATTTCAGCTAGTAAAAAGTTAATACATAAAACACAGAATTTTTAAATTGCTGATTTGCCGAGAGGAACTCAGTACTCTCTCCCACACTCGCTACGTAATATATGTGATGGATCTAATAAAAAAATAACAAACAGAAAATAGATATATATCAAAATAATGTGAGATCGCAGTCTCTCATAGCGTGTACGTTGTATATGTGTCCGTGGATTTTCTTAAGTGAACACTATCGGTTTCATGCAAATTTTTTAAACATGAAAGTCGCTTCTGAGGAAGTGGCCTGATGATTCTGTTAGGCGGAGCGAAAAATTTGCGGCGTTTAAAACTCATTAACTTTAAAGTTTGCTAAGCGTTAAATTTAAACAAATAAATTGCTTGGAATTTATTGTCTCTGCTGCAGAAACAAACAGTTCTTAATGTATGTTGTTATTGTTAGTCAATATTCACTGAAACATTCGGTAAATATTTATTCGGTAGCTATTTTTTTTCCCCGAAAATACTTACCAAGAGTGTCCTAGTTGTCGCAGCCATTGTAACAGTATGAGATGTTAAGATACTTCTGGTGTCCCCCGTGTCGTTTCCACCGTATATATAAGGTAGTCAAGTCCCTTCCTCGACAAAAGACCCTGTCACGTTTTTCCCATGGTATCACAATTAACACACAGATTGTGCAATATTTTTTTCTTTATTTAACCAAAAAAACTGGCTGCTTGTTGCGTGAAATAAGTATGGAGGCCATATAAGTGTGGGAAAACGCCGAGAAAATGTCTTTTCCACAGGAAGCGTTTTTTATTTTTGGTGGTGGTGGTGATGGTCGTGATTATGTGTGTGTGTGTGTGTAACATTTACCGCTGAGTTTCCGATTCATATCTCCGAGCGTTTTAAGTAGTGAGGGAATGATGGCAGCACTTCTGCAGTTCTTCTTTATCCGTTTTTAATCCATAATTTCTGTTATCAAACATCGAGAGATTACACATACAAGTTTAGAAAATTACTGTCAAAATGTAGCATGGAATTCGTGGAATAGTTGTCTTATGCCAAATAGTAGCTGACGTGGCTTCTTCATCTAATTAAGTTGACATATTTTTATAAATCACTGAAAACCGTTTCAACCCTATCTAAATCGCGTAGGTTTGTGTAATGTAATATCGTTGTAACAGTTAACGCAAGTAAAAAACTACGATTTTAAATCCTGAATAATACCAATGAAAGATATTCCCGGAGCAGACTTTAGGACAAATTCAAAACTTATCTTTTGTATTTCTTGAACAGTGCTTTGCTCCAACTCTACTCTAGGAATGAGGAAACAAATATAATTGAAAATTTAATATTCGAGTATTACGTTATTTAATATATTTAATATACGCGTATTACGTAGGATTATTTTTTTCTCTTATTGATGCGTTAGTTATCAATCCAAACTTCTGTTATTGAAATGGTATCATTTAAAAAATAACAAATATTATTTAATAAATTGAGCAAAAGATTGTGTTTGTTTGTTAGGAATTGGTAATATTTTTAAAATAAATTTTAGAAGATTAAGTTGAGCCTCCTTTCAAATCGTCAATTCAATAATGTTACAGCATTTATACTTCTCTTCTCTAAAACAATCCAGTCGGTCGTAAATGACCAACGACTGGTTTAAACTCAAATTCACCGAATGCCAATAATCAAGCAAGAGAGGAAAATTTTTAAGTTAGTCAGATTTTTATGTGCTTCTGTTTTCCTTATGTAATCATTATCATTGTAATTTACATCATATTATGTGGTTTATAACGACGTTAGATTCCCAAAATACTCAGTAATTTCAACGAAAACATGATGCAATGCCTAGGCATGTCAATGATTCCCAAAACTAATTTGCTAGTTAAATGACATAATGTGCAATACGTCTCCTATATATTTACAACCTGTAATTCCACAAATATGACTAGTTCTAAGTTGTAGCTAACGTTCTATTAATATAATAAGCTAACTGTCACGTATGACGTCACCTGTCACGGCATGACGTCGCACTATTATGTCACGCTTTACGCCATTATTTTTGGTAATGGATGTTATTTAATAACATTTTCAAGCATCCACGAATAATTAACTGACATAAAACTGAAATAAAAGTACATATTGCGATTTAATCGAAATAATAAGTATTAGTGGCTTACATTTATTTAATATTAGTTTTATGTAAAAGTATTCGTTAAAATCTTTGGCCACAGATACGTAAGATAAAAGCTTTAATTTTCTCAATGTTTGCGGCAATTTTGATATATTGTTATTAGAACTGGCACTTGACCGAAGAGGGCATAGCTATTTTTTTTTATATAGTTTAATTTGTTTTCTTGTGTTCTGTTACTTACATCATTATTTTGTTTTAACGAAAGTAGTTCAACGCTGTTCGCGAAGTAGAAAAAACTAATATTACGTGGAAAGACGTAACTTGTTAAGATTTATTTTTAATTTCCTTTGCTTTTATTAATGCCATATTTCAGCCGCATGTAACTGTGTCAGCCATTCAAAGGTGTTAGTATCTATCTGAATAACGAATATAAAAAAGGAAGATGGAATAAAACGTAAAGATTTTTGATTTAGTATATATCGTGATGCGTTATTACCACTAAAATGCGAAATAGTACGTGTATTTATAAGCGTATGACTGAATTATTGTTTCTCTGGCGGCTAGTTTAGTACGTGGTTAGGTTGAAATGCAACCTGGACAAGGATAGCAACGAAAGGCACTCGGAATTGCATTGAGCTTTATTTTATAACAATCCTTTTTATTTAAGCAATTGCTAAGAAATGTATTACTAGAACACTGATAGAAAAGTATGAATTTCTTTTAAATTGGCATATTAATTATCAGTTGCTTTTTTTTTTACTGAAATCATTACTTGGTTTGAATGAATGAAGTTCCAAATTGATCGCATTCTGTGCGACCTAAACCACTATTAAAACCAATATTACGTGGCATAACATAAGTTGTTAAGATTTATTTTTAGCATCCTTCGTTTTCACTGAGGTCATTATTTCAGCTGGATGTAAGCTGCGTGTTAAAATATGGTCACAGATATATAAGATAAAAGCTTTAATTTTCTCAATGTTAGCAGCCATTTTGATAGATTGTTATTAGAACTGGCACTTGACAGCGGAGGGCATAAGTAAATTTTATTTTTTTTTTTAATGGTTTAATTGATTTCCTTGAGTATTCTGTTACTTACGAGCAACGGAAATCTTTTCTTATAGGGCAAAGCACTAGGAATTGCATTGAGTTTTATTTTATACCAATTTTATTTATTTAAGTAATTGCTAAGAAATATAATGCTAGAACGGTATATTAATTACAAGTTGCTATTTTTTTTATACTGAAATCATTACTTGGTTTGAGTGAAAGAACTGTGAAGGTTTTGGATCAAGTTTGTATCGCATGATGCATGATCGGTATCGAGTCATGATGACATTGACATGCGATACAGGTAATCTATTAATTTCCATGCAACCTTGAATAAATTAATTGACAGAACACTGAAATAAAAGTATGTATTGCGTTAAAATCGACATATCAATCATTAGATGCTTATATTTACGTAATATTCTTTTGATATATAGAAGTATTCGTTAAATCCTTTGTCCATAAATATGTAAGATAATAGCTTTGTATTTCGAGCATCAATGTAGCGAATATTTTGGTTAGATTGTTACTTAGCATGGATCAGAATTACAAATGGCATTTGACGTTACGGTGGAGGGCATGAATAATTCAGTTTTTTTTTTCAAAATATTTTAAACTGTGTTCTAGTATTGAAATTATTAATTCGTTTGAACGGAAATAGTTGCACACCGATTCCGATCTGTGCATCCTACACTACAGTTATACGTGGCATAATGTAAGTTTATAAGATTTACTAGCCTCGTACCCGCGACTTCGTACGCGTGGATTAAGAATATTTTTGCCAGAATTAAATATAAAAAGTTGTTGGAAACGAAGGATTGGTTCCAAACAATATCGAGTCGGCATAATATGACAGGAAAGCTATCACTTTATCAATCTACCGTCGAACCTGCCTCTTGAAGAGAATCAATTTCCAACATATTTCTTCTGTCACTATTCGATAAGATTTCAAAATTTCGTGACTACAACTGTTAATCATACTGGAAAAAATATCCTGTGCCCTTCATACAGCTTTCCTTATAAAATTCCATCACTACGATATAGCCATATAGTCGTCAAAACGTAACAAAAAGACAGAGACCTACTACCGTATATAAATTAGTACTAGCCTCGTACCCGCGACTTCGTACGCGTGGATTAAGAATATTTTTGCCAGAATTAAATATAGAATGTTGTAGGTAACGAAGGATTGGTCCCAAACAATATCGAGGCGGCATAATATGACAGGAAAGCTATCACTATATCATTCTACCGTCGAACCTGCCTCTTGAAGAGAATCAATTTCCAACATATTTCTGTCATTATTCGATAAGATCTCAAAATTTCGTGACTACATCTGTTAATCATACTGGAAAAAATGTCCTGTGCCCTTCATACAGCTTTCCTCACAAAATTCCATCACATCGTCAAAACGTAACAAAAAGACAGAGACTTACTTCCGTATTTATATTAGTATTACTGTGGTTCTCACTCACACACTGACTGCGAACAACACCTGAGGGATCATTATAAAGTAAAAAAGTATACACCTACAAAATTGCAAGACTACCTACGATTTGCCTCGCATTGCACCCCTAACTTTCTAATATCTACAGTTTAACATTCAATCCGAATAACCTACGATGAAAAACAATTTTTAAAAATCTTAGCCTCCACGGAGATTTGAAACGGAGAACACGACGTTCGTAAGCAAGCTCTTTAGCCACTGAGCTGCCAGTTCACTACACGGAAACACGGTCTGGAGACGTCCACATCCAACGTGTCTGTCTATCGCCGTATTTCGAAGTTATGAGACAACATGTGTTATTTATACAGATAATTTTTCAACCAAATGTAGACAGTATTTATCTCCTTGTTTCAAAGGGTAAGTGTGCAAAGTTTCATCGAGATCGGATGAAAACTGTGGATTTATATGAAGAACAAACAAACCAACAAACAAACAAACAAACAAACATACTTTCATCTTTAGATATAAAGATTTTAATTTCCTTTGCTTTCACTGTGTAATATTACTGAGCCTATTATTTCAGCAACTGTGTCAGCCATTCAAACGTTTTAATATCGATCTGAATCACGGATAACAAAAAAGAAATGTGGAAAAACGCTTGAAGATTTTTGATCAAATTTATATCGCGATGCATTATTGCCACTAAAACGCAATACAGTTAATGTATTAGTATGCGTGAGATTGAAGTATTGTTCTTCTGGTGACAAGTTTATCTTAGTATGTTGTTAGGTTGAAATGCAACCTGGACCCTGATGGAAATTGAAACCTTTTACTACAGCGCAAGGCACGAGGAATTACACTAAGACGTGAATTGTCAGAACAGCGAAAGAAAAGTATGTATTGCGTTTAAATTTGTATATTAATTATCAGGTTCTTATTTTTTTTATTGAAATCATTACATGGTTCGAATGAAAGAAGTTCCTAATTGATCAGGATATATGTGGCCTTGGCCACGATTAAATATCACGTGGCATATCGTAAGTTGTTTAGCATCGCTTGTTTTCACTGGGGTCTTTATTTTAGCCGATGTAAGCTGTCTCAGCCGTTAAAATATCGATCTTCATCTCAGCTATTAAGAAAGAAAAGTTTAAGAATCTGTGAAGATTTGAGATTAAGTTTATTTCGCGATGCATGATGACACTGACATGCGATACAGGGAATGTATTAATTCGCGCGTGATTGAAGCTTTGCTTTTCTATCAGCAATATTAGCGCAGATTATTATGGTTAGGCTGAAATGCAACCTGGATCAAGTTGACAAATGAAGCTTTTTGCTACATACAGCACAAGGGACGATAAATTACAAAGAACTTTATTTTATAATAATTCTATTTAGTTAAGCTACTGAAGAGAAATAAATTACCATAACACTCCGTTAAACGCGTAATTTTTGACGGGCTTTGGGGCTAGTTTATTATTAATAGCTGATGTTTGATTATTCTAAGACAATAATTAGATAAGTGAGTTAGATGCAGTTACAACCACCCTAAGTCTAAAGAAGATTTTAAGAAAATAGGGGTTCGTTGTGGGATGTTAAATTGCACCATTGTTCATAAAACTTGGACACGAGGAGAGTAAAAGACAGAAATGTAAAGAGACATCGGACATCATGAAACAGAAATTTTAAGCTGAATGTCGCAAAGCTTTAAGATGGTTAACAGTATATTCGAACAAAACCAAACAAAAATATTTGCAACTCAGAAAATGCTGGCAATTATACAAATTCAATTAAACTGTTTCAATAAGCAAAAACTCATTACAAAAAGAATAGGCAAGGGTTGCACTGCATTATAATGAATCTAATTCTGTAATATTTTTTAGTTTTCTAAGACTTAGGTTTGTCCTTATGACAATTCTAAAGTGAAATACAGTTAATCAGCGGGTAAGGAAGGAAGCAATATTCTCTGAGTGTCCAACAGCTCTATTGTTTGTGAAACTGTTTTACCAAAAAAATAAAAATAAAAAAAATAAAAAATAATAGAAGAAGAAGTCGTTGTAATTGTGCCACTTTCAGTGACTATGATAATACAAACGTTCAGGTCAATTTCGAAAATAACCTATGACGCAGTGATCCGTTTAGATGATGACGTCCATATATTATATGATAGTTACGTCTATTTAGTCAGGAAAAAGTCATAAATAAATCATTTCGTTCTTACGAAAGTACCAAATTTTTGTAACTCACAAAGGGAGTACTTTACTGTAGAGCATAGCCACATAAGAAAGTTATCAGCATTACATGATTTTTTTTTTTTTTTTGCTGTCGTCAGTCTTTCGACTGGTTTGATGCAATCCTCCATCCCTTCCTATCCTGTGCTAACCTCTTCATTTCTACATACCCTTACAACCCACGTCCTCAATTATCTGCTTCATATAATCTAATCTCTGTCTTCCTCTACAGTTCTTACCTTCGACTGTTCCGTCCATTAACAAATTAACCAATCCAGCATGTCTCAAAATATGACCTACCAGCCTGTCTCTTCTTCCTGTAAGCTTCTTCCATAAACTTCTTTTCTCACCCATCATTTCCAAAACTCGTTCATTTCTTACTTTGTCTGTCCACCTAATTTTCAGCATTCTTCTGTAGCACCACATTTCAAATGCTTCAAGTTTCTTTCTTTCCGGTATTCCTAAAGACCATGTTTCGCTACCGTAAAGTGCTGTGCTCCACACATAGAGTTTTATGAAGTTCTATCTAATTCCTAGATCAATATTTGTAACCAAAAGTTTCTCTTTTTCATGAAGGCTCTTTTTGCTAGTGCTATTCTGCTTTTAACATCATTCCTGCTTCGGCCATCGGTTGTAATTTTGCTTCCCAAGTAACAGAACTCACTCACTTCTCCTATTGCATCAGATCCTATTTTTATATTTAATCTGCTAGTATTGGTGTCATTTCTGTTACATTTCATCACTTTTGTTTTACTTTGATATATATTCAGTCCAAAATCTTCCTTCAGTATTTTGTTCATGCCATTCAATAACTTCTCAATATCCGGCCCTCTCTGCTAATAAGACAATGTCGTCAGCAAATCGTAGCATACTGATTTTTTCTCCCTGAAAACTTATACCACAATGAAATTTTTCTTTGACTTTCTTCATTGCTTCTTCTACATACAAGTTGAATATTAACGGGGATAGACTACAACCTCGTCTCACACCCTTTTTAACTGATGCATGTCTCTCGTGATTCTCTACTTTTATTACAGCCACTTGATTCTTATATAGTTTATAGAGGTATTCATTCTATCTCGATACTTTAGACCTGACCTCTTTAAAATTTTGAACATCTTGTCCCACCTAACATTATCAAAAGCTTTTTCTATATCAACAAATGCCATAAAGTATCTTTGTTTTTCTTGATCCGCCCTTCAATTATTAATCTTAAAGACAGAATTGCTTCCCTTGTACCGCGATTTTTCCTAAACCCAAACTGATCTTCACCTACTATCTCTTCTACTACACTTTCCATCCTTCTGTATATTATTCTGGTCAGTAATTTTGAAGCATGTGATGTTAGACTAATGGTGCGATAATTCTCACATTTGTCGGCTTGTGCTTTCTTTGGAAATGTGAAGATGATATTTTTATTAAAATCAGTTGGAATTTCTCCTGTTTCATAACTTTTTGATATCAGCTTGAATAATCTTTCGATTCCTTCCTCTCCTAGAGATTTAAGAAGTTCTGCAGGGATCTCATCAATTCCAACTGCCTTATTTGCTTTCAAGTCATTCAGAGCTTTATTAAATTCTGTCCTCAAAACAGGATCTGCTAAGTCATCAATGTCGACATCGTCTTCCTTTTCCAATACACTGTTGTTCAAGTCGTCCCCATCATACAGTTTCTCAATGTATTCCTTCCATCGGTTAGCTCTATCTTCTGAGCTTAAAAGAGATTTCCCATCTGCAGTTTTAATGTTCATACCTCTTTTCTTCATTTCTCCAAAATTCTGTTTGATCTTTCTATATGCAACATCTACTTTTCCTATGACCATTTCCTTTTCTACTTCTTCACACTTTTCTTGTAGCCATTTTTCTTTTGCTATTTTGCATTTCCTATTTATTTGATTTCTAAATTGCCTGTACTGCTCTCTTCCTGCTTCATTCCTGAGCATGTTTGTACCTTCTTCTCTGATACATCAGCTGCAAAATTTCTTCTGTGATCCAAGGTTTTCGGCAGCTTGTTCCCTAAAGCCTAAGGTTTCTTTGCCAGCTTTCATTATTTCGGTCTTTAATGCATTCCATTCGTCCTCGGTTGAGCTCCTTTCACAGTTAATTCTTAGACCTAAGTCTACCATTTCTGCAAATTTTTCTCTTGTGCTAGATTGTTTCAGTTTATTCATTTCCAGTCTGTTCTGCTTATACTGCTTCCTTATTCGCTTGAATTTCAGCCTGCACTTCGTTACTATCAAATTATGGTCCGAGTCTATATCTGCTCCTAGGTACGCTTTACAGTCTAGAACTTGATTCCTGAATCTCTGTTTGACCATGATATAATCTAGCTGATATCTGCCTGTATCCCCAGGACGTTTCTAGGTGTATATTCTTCTTGCATGGTTCTTAAACTAGCTTATATCTTTCACAAAATTCTAGCAACCTGCTTCCTCACTCATTTCTTTCTCCTAGACCAAAACTTCCTACAATATTCCCCTATTTTCCTTCTCCCACTATTGAATTCCAATCACCCATGATTATTAGATTTTCCTCCCCTTTCACATATTGGATTAATTCTTCAATTTCTGCGTATATTTTTTCTATTTCTTCGTAATCTTCCTGCGACGTTGGCATATATACTTGTACTAATGTGGTTGGGACAGGCTTAGTTTCTAACCTCATCAAAATAATCCTATCACTAAATTGTTCATAATAACTCACCCATTTCCCTACTTTCTTATTCATTACAAATCCTACACCAGTGACTCCATTGACAGCTTGTGTGCTAATTATCCTGTGTTCCCCAGACCAGAAATACTGTGCGTCCTTCCATTTAATCTCACTAATCCCAACAACATCTAACTTAAGTTGTTCCATCTCCCTTTTTAAGTTTTCTAACCTACCTGCCCTATTCAGACTTCTAACATTCCACGCTCCGACTCGTAGAATGTTTCTATCCATTCTGATGACTCCTCCCTGAGCAGTCCCCACCCGGAGATCCGATTGGGGGACTATTTTACCTCCGGAATATTTTACCCAGGAAGAAGCCATCATGATATATGTAATTTGAGAGGATTACATGTCCTCGGGATACCCTTTGGGTCTTTAATGCAGTGGTTTCCCGTTGACTTCTGCATCCCCATGCCGTTGATCATTTCTGATTCATCCGCCTTTAGGGGCCGTTTCCAACCCCAAGGGCAAGAGGGTGCCCAGAACCGCTCCCTACTCTTCCGCCCTCCTTTCGGAGGCAGTTGGCAAGCAGTGGGTGACTCCTTATACCGGGAATCTTTCAGTCGCCAGAGCCTCGTCCGTGCAAACAGGGTGCACCACGTGAAGGAGAGGTTGACATTTGGTTGGTAGTATAGTCTCTCCCAAACCCTTCTACCCCCTACATGATTTAACAGGCTTGTAATATAATTTTTAAGACGTGCTGTGAGACTGGGCTACCTATTTTAATAGTGTAAACGTTATAAAAAGTCATACTGAAACAAAATTAGCACTTAGAAACTTCGTTTGAAACATCACTTAACTGACTGAAAATTAGTAAATCAACTATTACTATTGCAGCCGGTCCCATGTCCTGGTAAAAGTGCACATATGGAGGACGGGGCTAGCCATCTGTACACATTAAAAACGAACCTGGAGTGGAAATTCAATAACCAGACAAGAAACAATTAATATTATTCGTTTAGGAAGATGAAACATTCGATGATCACATCCGTCCTCCTCGCTAATTGTCTTACCTGTTTGCAAGAATAAGGTTTAATTCCGAAATATTATGTTACATGTGTTTCTCTTTTTTTGTGTGTTCATCAATTCCAGCCACCACTCTTTTTGGTAGGCATCCTTAGTTAGTTTTTTAAACTTTAGTTTCACCATCATCTATGGTAAGTGATGAGTTGAATTTCCCTATTCTTCCTTAGTTTCATTGACCTATATAATTTTCTTGCTCATTAGAAGTTTAAAGAAAATATACTTTAATATAGCACTTATTAATAAACTTGAAAATTACATTAGTATTTGTTGTTTAATAATATGCCATTACAACTGTAATAACATAAAAACAATATCCAACAGTTGTAATGGCGTATTATTAAACAACAAATACTAATTTATCAAGCAACTGTAGAAGAAAATGGCCTACAATAATCAAATATTTTGAAAATTACAGATTGAACGGGATTTCAAGTGAGAATTATTACCTTCTGCGAACCATACTAATAATTTCTCTGGTAATATCCATTAGGGCCTTATCGTCAATTTACGCTTTATAGTCTGCCAAAGTTCTCTTTAGCCGTCCCATATCTTTAATTCATCCATATTAATACCATCAAGGCAAGTCCCTCTACCAGTTTTCCTTATAGTGTGTTCAAGATCTAGTTGTTATTTCCAAGCCTGCTCATTTCTACTTACGCGGAGAAGCTCGTCTGACGACTTTTTGCTTCCTGTCCTGTACAACAGTTCGTAATACTTTAATTAAACCAGTTTCTTAATATCTTTGGAATTTTAATTTTTGGACGACGTTTTTGGATTTGACTAAACATCTATGTCTTATGACGTTTTATGACATGCCACGGCGACGGAGTAGGAATCAACCATCTGTTACCTTTAAAATCTTTTAGCGCCAGAAACTGTTTCTTTCTTTAAGTTCCCAATCAGTTGTTTCCAGGGAATAGAATGCACATCAGATATCTCATGCTAGTGCCGTTCTTCTCAGCCGGTCTTCGTTTAAGAGAAATCAGAGGTAACATATGTAAATTAAATATTTTCTCAATGTATATCAGTAAAAAAGCTGATTTTACATCGACGTATGGATTGCCCCGCCTATTAAGGAATCACCTTCATGAGCAAAGGAAACATTTAATGAAGCATATTTCATTTAAGTTTATAGATTACTGCTATTTCTCAGAAAATGTCTAGCCTTACCAATCATAAAATAAATTCGTATACACACCTAGACACAAGTGGTTGAAACTGCAGGTAAAATCAAGTTGAAAATAAAAGTATTGTGTTATGGGAGAGCGTGCATGACACCAATTATCTTAGAGTGAGTCACCAGAGAAAGAAATGTCACAACTTATGTGGCCTCTTGAGAAGTACGACCGTGCCACGTGACATGGTACAAGGTCTACCACTTCCTTCCTGAAGTACTAATGTCACTCGCTTGCCGCAGGGGTGAAATCGGGGATTCTATCATTACCGTGGCGCCACAATCTGATGATTGATTCTTATAGAACTCAACGAAACAAATTGAAAATAAAGAGTAAAATATGTTGATATCTCGCTTGGTTCTCGAGATATCGTATCTCAAAATTGACGTAGTTAGCTTGAAACACGGCCTGGACCAGAAGAAAAATTTCGCTATAGCCAAATTTGATATTGAATTCGTATTTAACTCGACGAGACAAATGGAAAATAAAGAATAAATCTTTGCGATATCTCGCCTAGTTCTCGAGATATTGTATCTCAAAAGTGAGGAGGTCAGGGTGATATCCGGCCAGGACCAGACATTTTTTTTATCCAACAAAACCACCATATCTACACGGTGGAAATGTACTATAAGTGTTTTATTTTCTTCCTAGTGATTGTTGTTAGGTTGAAATACGGCCTAGACCAAATGAAAAGACACCAAAAGCAGAAGGAACTATAACCATGACTGATTTTTAACATGCTATGTCTCGAAAACCAAATGAGATATCAAAAAAATTTATTCTTTATTTTCGATTTATTTCGTCGAATTCTACAAGAATTCGTCATCAGATTTTGGCGCCACGATAATGATAGAACTGCAGTGAAATCAAGTATTAATTGTTCTATGATTCATCTAACTCTCGATTTATTTATACCTACTCAATTTTAAAATCAATTTACGATCCTGATGACGTTTGAAGATACTATGCGGGATACCTGAATTTCTATTCATTTTCCTCTGGGGACAAGAAACAGGAAAGGATTCGGCTATGGAAAACCGAAATCTGGATAGCTAGACAGGGATTCGAACCTCCGTCTTCCTAAAAACCAGGGCAAAGCGTTACCCTCATCAACCGACCTCGGTGATACCAATCAGGAGCAGTGAAGTTGGAAGTTGAACTTCAACTAGACCGGATTGACTAAATGGATCCTACGACAACAAGGTCAACAGTAGACGGCCTGGGCGGCTCACTAAGCGTCTGGTTCCAGATAACTTAACCTTTGACCTAGAAGTTATACTGCCGAAGGCAGTGGGACTTCACAAAAAAACAAAACAAAACAAAAAACAAAAAAAAACAAAAAAAAAACAAAAAAAAAACCGACAATCTAAGCACTTCTGTGGAATATCGCATTGCCATTGTAGCTAGTAATAGTAAAGTAGTAGTAGCAGTAGCAGTAGCAGTAACAGTACCCTTTGTATCAATAATACGAGTATCAGTAAAAGTAGCTCTGACATGGTTGTATAAAATTTAATTATCCTGCATTAATTTTTATATTTACATGAAAAACAAAGGAACCCGTGACCCAGGTTACATTATAGGTGTTGTGATAAACTGCATAGGGAAATAAATAATGTACGAAATTTGAAGTGTTCAGAAGAGGCTTAATGAAGAGTCATGTTGATTGGAAGCTTGAAGTTTTGTAATACACGAACAACTTATGTTCCCCAAAACTATTTCTTTTTAATTTTAAGGGCTGATTCAACGTTACATTAACCAGCGTCCACAGCAGATCTATTTCTCTTCATCAGCACTCGCCAATATTTTAAAAGAAATTCTCTGATTTAAGACTAAGCACTCTCTTTACCTTATCAAATATGATTGAAATATTTATGTATTTAAGAACTTTATTAGTGTGAGAATAATACTCCAAGTCATAAAGAGTGGAAGAAGAACTGGATGCGACACTTGTTGAGAGGGGAGTGCTGTGAGTATTTTAACACAGGGATATTTTATTATACCTTATAGATTGTAAATTATTGACTGGGAAGCATCTCAAAAAGTGTAAAAAATTGGAATATTTTAAATAATTTTGCCAAACCAATCAGAACTTTGGGAAATCGCTGTGTTAAAATATTGGAAAACTATCATAGATTCACCCTATTTTGTTTCAGATATGTATCACAATTAGTTGTCGAGAAAAGGTACACTGAAGTTCGCAAGAAATACATGGGAAAGATACACCCTACCGGAGCCCCTTAATAGAAATAAAGGTGCCAAAAATATATTTTTTAAGTCCCGGCTAGTGAAGTACAGCAGATGTTTAGCGTCTGTTAACTAAAATATTTTTGCAAATTTCCTTCCCTTGAAAGTTTTCGATTTTAGATCATGGTTGTTACCGTCTCTCAGAGATTTGTTCTCGACCATATCCTGTATTTAAACCGCAAATAGCAAAAAATATTTGGGAAAACAGTGTTTGAACAAATTTTAATGTTTTCAAAATGGCGGCCTTGTAAAGGTGTGTAATTCAGCAGATCCGGGGTTTATCACACCTCACCACCTGGAAATTATAATAAGTCACCAGTTTCTGATCTAAATCTCAATTGAGCCAGCAGTCAGACTTTGATAGTGAAAGAATCGAGAGTTAGCTAATAGATCACGTGTCTCAGTCCGTAGAGCTAGTGATCACAATACATATATCCGAAACAGACCCTGAAATGTGACGCGCCTGGCATTAGGGAGCACGCTGAAGCGATCGCCATTCTTATTTTGGACTTTTTCACCGTTTCTCAAAATCATTACTGGTGAACACCGACGTGGTTCTTTCATGAAATATGTCATGGCTAATCCCTCCAAGTTTCTTTTACACTTTTGTATTTTACTTCCAGGTTTACGCGTCGTTGACGTCATTAAAGGTGGGAGAAGACGGGGGAGAACGAAGGAATCATCCCGGCATTCGCCTGGATTGATTTAGGTGAACCATAAAAATCCGAATAACCGTAAAGCTCCAATGGAGAAATAAAGTAGCGCTTGACATGGGGGGATGGGGGGGGGGGAGAAGGTGGTCGGGCAAACGGGGGCCCTGGGCAGATAATTTTATTTTTATTATTATTATAGCACCTAGCATCAAGGGCAAGAAAAAAATCTTCAGTACTTCTGTACCTACCAACCGGTTTTTTCATTATTTGAAATAATGCTGAAAGGAAGTCACAGCAATATCAAGTTTTTCCCCCGACCCAGAAACATCATAGACCCTTAATGAAAAAATGGAGATTACTTTAAATATATAGATAACTTCTGTGACATTGAGAAGTTTAAGTGATCGAACACTAATTGTACGTCTCTATGGTAGCTTCCATGGTTTCCCCAGATCACTGCAGGCAAATGGCGGGATGCTTCTTTCGATGTCGACGAGGTGTAATGTCATGACCAAAAAAAAAATTATTGCAACCACCCTGCGGAAACATACCGTTCACGTTATCTCTCTCTATATATATATATATATAAAAAGATGAATGTATGTTTGTTCTTCATACAAATCCACAGTTTTCATCCGATCTCGCTGAAACTTAGCACACTTATCCTTTGAAACAAGGAGACAAATACTGTCTACATTTGGTTGAAAAAATTATCTGTATAAATAATACATGTTGTCTTAAAATTTCGAAAAATTACTGAACGGCGATAGACAGACGCGTTTGATGTCTAGGTCTCTGTATTACCTTTCGATACAGCGGTAAGGTAGCTCAGTGGTTAAAGCGCTTGCTTACTGATGTTGGAATTTTCGTCTCTGGTTCAAATCTCAGTGGAGGCATAGATTTTTAAAAATTCTGTTTGATTGTAAGAGTCACGCCTGGACCGTCGGTTATTCGGATTGAATCTTAAACTGTAGATATCACAAATTTAGGTGTGCAAATCGTAGGTAGTCTTGCAATGCAATAGGTGTATAATTTTTACGTTATATTGATTCATCAGGGGTGATTCGCAGTCAGTGTGTGTGTGTGGTCTGCGGTAATAATACTACAAATGAGGAAGTAAGTCTCTGTCTTTTTGTTACGTTTTGAGGACTGAATGCCTATACCGATATTGACTAAATTTGACAAGAAAATCTGTAGGGAAGGCATAGGGCATTTTTTTTTGGTATGATTAACATCTGTAATAACGAAATTTTGAGAACTTATCGAATGGTTGTTGTTGTTGTTGCTTTAGGGCACGTCGACATCGTAGTCATTAGCGCCCTTATCGAATGATGACAGAGAGACAGATGTGTGTGTTAGTCTCTAATGTTACGTCGGCTGCTCGAGCTGTGTTTCTCGCGTATTATGTTAGTGTACAATTTGTTAAAATGTTCGTTCAGAGAAAAAAAAAAAAACTTTTTATTCGGTATAGATGTCTATTTTCTTTGTACTATAGCTTTGTGTCTGCTTAAATGTTTCTGGCACCAGTTTATTTTGCCTTCTTTCTTGACTTGCCTTGCGGGCGTTAACTGGCCTGAGTTGTAGTTCTAGCAGAGCACGAGCAGCTAATATTATTAGAACCCAAGAATCGGATGCTCATGCTGAAGAAAGAAGGAAAGACCAAGTTGAAATAAAGATGCCATTAGATAACACCCTCTCCCCCAACATTCCTTAAGCTTTGTTTGTTTTTCTGTTTTTAAATATGAAATGGTATAACACCTTAGGTATCACAGCGTAATTTCGTTCGTAATATATACGACATAATATACGTGAAAAAACAAAGCTGGGAAAAAAGTACAATAGTAAGAGTATACCAACACAAAAGTCGGTTCACTAAAAGTGACAAAATGGTGGAGCGCTATATGTCTTTTTTGTATGTTCCTGATAAATATAAACTAAAGAGCCAAAGATACTGGTTTAGGCATGTGTATGCATACATAGAGATACGTAAACACTCAGAGTACGGCGCTGCGTTCGGCAACGCCTATTTAAGACAACAGGTGTCTGGCGCAGGCGTTACTTCGATTACTGCTGCTACAATGGCAGATTATCACAGTTTAAGTGAGTTTGAACGTGGTGTTATAATCGGCGCACGAGATGGGACACAGCATCTCCGAGGTAGCAAAGAGGTTTTGATGTTTCCGTACGACCATTTCACGAGTGCACCGTGAATGTAGGGAATCCGGGAAACATCAAATCTCCGACATCAATGTGGCCGGAAAAAAGATCCTGCAAGAACGGGACCAACGACGACTAAAGACAATCGATCAGCGCTACAGAAGTGCAACCCTTCCGCAAATTACTGTTGATTTCAATGTGCAACAAGTGTTACTGTGCGAACCATTCAAGGAAACATCATCGATATGGGCTTTCGGAGCCGAAGACCCACTCGTTCATAACAAAAAGCTTTACGTCTCGCCTGGACCCGGCAACATCGACATTTAACTGTTGATGATTGGAAACATGTTGCCTGGTCTGACGAGTCTCGTTTCCATTAGTATCGAGCGGATGGACGTGTACGGGTATGGAGACAATCTCATGAATTCATGGACCATGCATGTCAGCAGGGGACTGTTCAAGCTGGTGGAGGCTCTGTAATGGTGTGGAGCGTGTGCAACTGGATTGACGTGGGACCCCTGATACGTCTAGATATGACTCTGATAGGTGACACGTACGTACGCATCCTGGTTGATCACCTGCATCCATTCATGTCCATTGTGCTTTCCAATAGACTTCGGCAATTCCAGCAAGACAATGCGACACCAAATACGTCCATAATTACTACAGTGTGGCTCCAGGAACACTTTTCTGAGTTTAAACACCTCTGCTAGCCACAAAACTTCCCAGATATGAACATTATATCTAGGATGCCTTGCAACGTGCCATTCAGAAGAGATCACCACACCCTCGAACTCTTACGGATTTATGGACAGCCCTGCAGGATGCATGGTGCCAATTCCCTCCAGCACTACTTCAAACATTAGTCGTGTCCATGCCACGTCGTTTTGCGGCACTTCTGCGTGCTCGCGGGGGCCCTGCACGATATTAGGCAGGTATACCAGTTTCTTTGACTCTTCAGTGTATAACGGTTTCGATTCCACCTTGCTTCAATTATTGCCAGTGTATCGTTTTCTTCACTATACACTCTCTGTAGCATTACAAATTAGTTTTACCAAAATTTAAATCTTAACAAGATATAAATAACCCTTTTTTCTTTTTGATCCGAATTTTTTGTTAAAATCGGATCAAATGGTAGCCTACGGCAAAGAAAACTGTGTTTTTTTTGCTTACTGTTGAATATTCTGCAAATAACTATTAAATCCTTCACTTAAAACGAATGTATTTAATGGTCTAAGGTAAAAAAATTTCGTTCCAAGAAGCCAAATTAGTAGTAGTTTACATCGCGATACACGTCGTCACTAATACGAAAGTAGCTTATTTATTATTAATGAAAAATAAACTCATGCTGCTTCATGCTATAACAACAACATTCTGGTCTAGGTAGCATTTCAACCTAGCCACTATCTCCGCTAATATTGCCACTAGAAAATCAAACGATACACACACATCATAACCCATTAAACGCATCGGAACTAATTTCGTGTAGTAACAACATTTTCAATATCAGGATTCATTATTAGCTAAGCATAAATTATTACAAATAATTTTACTATACACCTTCAGTATGAATTTGCAACAGGACTAAAGTACGCACACTAAGGCAATCACTGTAATCTGCAATATTAACGGAAGCTGTGTTCAAAGTTGTAATTAATTCTGGACTTTCCGTTGTACAGCGTAAGTTACGAGCATTTTAGTATATGTTTTTTAATCACGTTAATTTAATAATTTTCATGATGCCAATGCCATAGTTCATGTGATTGGATGTGGTTCCACATGTATTAATTATTTACTTCGCTTTTACAACCGCCATATTGCAAAGGTCATTTTTCAGTTAGTTTTTAGCGGTTGCTTTGATATCACAATCTGAAATTGTGGGTCAAGTTTATATCGCAATTAATAATGTCACTAGCATGCAATATAATGAATGTATTAATGCGTGGGTGATAGAATCCTTGATTTTCTAGGTACAATATTGGCGGAGTTTGTGGCTTGTTTGAAATACTGCTCGAACAAGACTGACAATTGAAAATTTATTAGTCATTTAAGCTGTTTTCATGAGCGTCAATTTAGTGACATTTATCGCGTTGTACTTAAATTGTATCAAAATATTAATAATAATAGTTCCATAGCAGGAAATATAAATCTGTACTTAACCTGAAAGTCGTAATGTCGGTGAGTGCACAAGAAGACAAGAAGATATGTTAAGTTGAGGAGATGAAATACTGTGACATCTCAGGTATCACACCATAATTCCGTTCGTAATATGTGTCACAACATATGCGAAAAATAAAAAATTGAAAAAATAGCTGATTTCCAAGGAGCTATATCAACGAAGGTAAGTTTGAAACAGAATGATTACTAATATTTGATGATGCACACTGGATTTGGAGTGCAGAAGATGGCTGCTAAGCCGAATTCTGACTATAATGACGTCAGAATCTGCTCAAGACGTCTACTGCCGCTAAGTGAGTAATGTATGTAACCGTATATTTCGGCGCGCGTTACACCTTTGTTACTTATGTCCCGGCTTTGAGGTACACTTTTCATTGAAGTCAAGGAAGTAGTTGACCATATTTTCAACTGTATTTTCTGCTGGATGTACTCTGAATAATAATAAAAACTTTTATAGCATAACACTCCTTCGATTGGACGAAGTCGTGGGTAACTGCAAGTATTTAATATTCAACGAATCAATTTTCCTACAAATCAGAATAAGAAAATACAATTTTTTTCGATATACTATTTCAGCTTCTATTAATTTTTAACGCAGCGTCGTTAAAACTATTGAAAATCAAAATACACTATGCTCGTTTTTAAGAAACTGTGGATATATTTTTAAGTTTGGTCCGATTCTTTGACCGTAATGATTATTTTATTTTATTATTTTTTTAATGAATGAATCAAAAAGTAAATTTATAAACGTGTAATATTTTATCAAATGTTGAAAGAAGAAATTTCTAATTTTAAAAGTTGGTTTTATTATAAAACTTGATTTTTGTTTGTTAAAATTCTTTGTCCTGTCTTCATCTTGGGCTTTGTTAATATTTTAAAATAATTTTTCATCAACACACAATTTCATTTTTTTGTTACCTATTTTGTGTTAACTTAAAGTCGTAACAGTTATACGTACCGCAGTTGATAAATACACTTCTCCTATCCTGGGGCTTTGTTCATATCATAGTTATTAAAAGTATAGTATGCTGAAAACTAAATCCTGTAATGAGATAAGTAGTTTGCGAAATGTACCTCTTTGACAGAAACACAATATCAACTTGTTATTGGGCTGCATATCACAAAACTGGAAAAAAATAATATTTTTTCCTAATTCTAAGATGACCAGATGAAGATGATTCTTTATACATATATTGTCGGATGCCAAATTGCTGTGTATCTGAAGAAAATGCGTAAAATTATTGCTGTATATGCACAGGTAGGATTCTACCATGACGAAATCGGGAAGGATTGTTGGGTGACACTCGCTTCAAATGAAACAATAGAAATGGAATAGCCAGATAATTTTATTATCATCGTTACATTAAAATGCATTAGTAAAATCATATACATGTCTCCTAGGTGCGTCAGGGTGGTACGCTTGGTACCTTCGAGCTCAGCTACCTGCCGTACCCATATCCGCGTCTTCCATATCCTCCACCATATCCTCCGCCATAGTTACCGTACCCTCCTCTATATCCACCACCTCTGCTGCCATAGCCGCCGTAGTTGCCATAGCCGCCGTAGCCGCGTCTGCCGCCGTAGCCGTACTGCCCTACAGCGACAGCGGCCAGTAGGGAGAGGACCAACAACAGCAACTGAAACAAAAAGACAACAGTCTCTAAATACACAGTGGAATATCTGTTCGGTGCTGCCACACTGCTGTATCTGTCTGCAGCGAAATCAAAGGGAAACATTTTTTGTTCCCTGCTTCATAACTGCATAAAGTCAATTCCTTAAATGAAATTCCGAATAGTTGATGGAGCTTAACTGAACAAAGCTACGTTGTCTGGAACGAGGTCGCAAGTTCAACGGCATCTTCAGAAGAGACTAATTTAGGATATTTTAATATTAATCATGATGTTATGATTTATGAATACATTAGTTGCGGAAAAATAAAGCAGCACACTGGAAATCGGAGGAAATTCCCAGAAACCTTGTCAGTATACGTCCAAGTAGATACATTAGACTTCAAAAATAATTTTCTGATATTATACTTTTTTTTACTTATGGCTTTACGCCTCGTCGAGGTTATTAGAAGCGGAATGGGACTGGGTACAAGTAACGGGATGGAATTCGGTCATGGCCTTTTGTAGGAAACATCCCGGCATTCGCATGGAGTGATCTGGGGAAACCATGGAAAACCCAAATCTGGATACCAGGACGGTGATTGATATTAGACGTATTCTCAGGATCGTAGTATCTTAGTAAGTTACAAGTCCATCAGCAGGATTTATTATTCGGTGAATTATCTACACAGAAGTTACTTGTAACTCAATTTGGATTGGTTATTTGGATCGTCAATCTATATTCGAGCGATTTTATTGCATGGAATTTGTGCTATACTGAAACAGGCTAAAAATTATGATCGCTCTAACCTGCATGCGATAGAAATGATAAGGACAGGTGAGTTTTCTTGCAAATGAGCCAGCCCCTTTGGCTCATTTGGTTTCGGCACTGGGTGCTGTCCGCCACTGACATGGAGTAAGCTGATTTGGGTCCTGGTGATGGACGAAATTTTCATCACCAGGATTTGGCTGGTACGGTGGGAGGGCTGGTAGTCCAGAATTTTTAACCACCAGATTGTGAATCAAAGTCCTGTGTTAAATTCCAATTCTCCCCTCAGTGCGTATGGAGTGAAGGACTGGTGATAATTACTTGTCCGTTGGATGGGGAAATTAAGCTTCTTTCGGAAGAATAGGCCTGAAAAGTTCGGCCTTTGGTTTCACCCTCTCCCCTTTAACATCTATCATTTCAAACAACACAGACAATACCCCGTAGCGAACACACACACTATCATCGCCTTCCATTAATACACTAACTCATACGAGTACACACTGGAGTATGCAACGGGAAACCATCCCTGTACATCTTTCTAAGAGAGTTCCCTGGAGGCGTAAACCCTCCATTGTAACAACCTACGCCGGAATGGGACATTACATTACGAGAAAACAATAAACGGAAATTAAATTTTTCACTTTCTACCTTGATTATCACGTTTGATATTATAGTAATAGTATGCTGACGATTTTTTCACTTCAATGCACTCGATAAGATGATTGTTATTGATGAACATTTCTTGGGTTCCTTTGCGGTGACCACTGATCAGTTTAAATCAGTAAATGGAGAAACAATGAGAGGAATTTTATGGAATAATTTTATAAATGAATAATTTCTTTCTTGATGTAGATATCAGCCTCCGCCTAAAACAATTACTTTTATTGTTCATCGAACTTCGTAATTAAGATTCACTAGAGAACCAGTATGAAGAAGTGAATAATTGGTTTCTCTTTTTCAGAGAAATAATTTGAATGAGATAGTCACAATAACAGCTTACACACTCAGTCAGATAGTAAAGTATCCATGATACTGAAACAGTCTTCCTTTTAACATAGATTGAGATTGTTTAAAATTAGAACTCTATTACTATTTTCGTCTGGCTCTTAGGTTGTTAATTAATAATCATAGCAATAAATCTGCATGAATAACGTGTTTTACTAGCTGCAAAACAGAATGTCGGGGCACATGGAAGTATGCTGTTCAGAAACCGCTTCAACTAGTAACTACAGTCTATATTCCAGAACTATTTAAAATACTTCTTTGAGGTGCAAATGGCCTGGCTTCACATAGATTCCTGTTGTCCTTGACTGTTCACCGTCAGCTAACCAACTGCCTGCTCAGTTGTGCGTGGGTACACCAACACGTCAGGAAAGTCCAATGTTAAAGCAACCAATACCAATTCTCATGACAAAGTGATTAATTTTTGAAAGAACTTACTGAAATAAACAGACAATTTGAAATGACTGATAGAATCAAACAAATCAAAAACTCTCGTCATATCACTGCATTATGCAGTCGATTATTTAATTTATAATTATCTAGGTTTTTCCCGTTGTTTAACCGACGCGGACGTGTGAGTGGCGTGTTTTTTGGTTTTGTTTTTAAATTTTCCTGAAGTAATTATTATCCCCGATAAGGAAAAATGACTAAATGTCACGTAAAAACATTCGTTTCTTTTAGCTATTTTCTTACTCCCGGTATTCCTACAACTATTAGAACATTCTTATTTTAGTTTTCTGTAAACTTTAACGAACCATAATTTACAAAAATTAAGGAGTTAACTAATGAAATATTTCTTTAAAGTAACGATAAAATTAATCATTTTTATACAAGGAGGAAATATTCTATATAAATGCGATCAATTTTTACTACCGATATTAAGCAGAATCTTTGTTTAGGGTTCTGTCAGATGTTTGTAAACTAGTGTTGTAACTTTTACCTTATAGTAAATATCACAATTTATTGGAATTGTTTTTTGTTTGTTGCTGTTTTTTTTATCTAGAGATTTGATTTACGTTTTTCGTGTATTCTAAAATACTACATTTCAAAATACTGAAGAAATAAATAACCAAAGTGACGTAGTCAATACAAATATTAACAGAATCCAAATAGTGGAATGTTTATTTGCAACGTAGTGCAATTTTTGTGTATCTTTTGAGCCTAAGGACAAAGTGTCTACCTCAATTGTAGTGTGATCTGTGGCAGCAATCAATCTGGTTGCGAACAAATTATCATTTCTGGCTCCGTCCCTCAGTCGCGTAGAATGATAAGATACTCCATTTTAAAATACACCATGAGCTTACAAACTGTGGGAATGCAATAAAAATCTGCTGGGTAATTTTTAAGTGATGCCTTAATAAACGGAAAGATATACGAGGCCCATTTACAGATTTATGTATGTAGGGATATCACGCCACTCGTTTCCTGCCTAAAGTATCTTTTTTTTTTTTTTTTTTTTTTTTTTTTTTTTTTTAGAAGCATTTCTCTTGATTTATATTGGATGCTGAGTGTAGGAGAAACAAATTATTAAAAATACTAAAAAATCAGGCTTTCAAAATTATAATAGTTACCAACTTGATGTCTTTCAAACGCAGATTAAGGTAATTTTAGGTTACAATAGACCACACTGTGCTTTAAAAGTGATGGTGGAATCCAGTTAAGATATGAAAAAATGATTACCACCCACACTGCCCTCCATTTGTATCAAAGTCATCAATTTGCAGTTAAGTGCCAAAGGTAAGTAAATCTCATATTTCATGATATGAAGATAAATACGTACATGTATGGAACTCAGCGACATTTTCTTGACTTACACGGTAATAACCAGTAGTGATCTTAATTTGTGTGGAAAATAAAAAAAAAAATCGTGAAATTTTAAAATATTTTTTTATTTACATATTCTAAAGTTTATTTGTGAGTGACATTAATTCTGAAAGTAACATTCGAATTAGTTTGATCACGTCGTTTGAATTAGCGTCGTTTGCAGTAGGCATGGTATCTAGCGTGTTTTATATATGCTAATGAAAAGTTGAGGAGGAAATTGTCCATAACCTTTTGGAAGAACAAATCCGAAATTTACCTGTCGTGAAATCGGAAAATCATGTCAAAACTTAAAACTACATGGGCGAACCTGGAATCTTGTACGCGTCTTCCCAAACGTTCGGACAGAACGTTACGTTCATCCAGCCGATTGGTGATGTATTATTTGCAAGGTTATCTGACCACGGAAGGCAAGATGAAGTGACCTATTAACATAAACCTTTTGGATAAAACGTATGTCCACTTTGCAACTCAGTATTGGTAAAAGCTGTTTTGCAGATCTAATGTAGTCAAATTTTGCAAATTGTCTGTTACTTCTATTCTTACATAGCAAGTGAGAGGCCATTTAGAGTCAAGCCTAGGGTGTGAGTGGTTGTAATTAAATGTGTTCTTCTTGTGTTTGCTGTCTATAATGCCCGTGACCAGTCCCTTTGGTTCATGTGATTGCGGCAGCATAATGGTGCCCTGAACCTTCCGTGTGGGTAGCTGGTTCGATTTCGGGGGGTGAAAGAAATTTTCACAATCCTGACTTTGACAACACAGTAGTAGAAGTTGTGGTGGTGTACAGTTCTAGATAATTAGACTGTGTACTAAATTCGTAGGTTAAATCCAAAATCTCTCAGCAGTGCATTTCTAGGGAGGGTATACGACGTTGTTAATGTTGATTAATCAGTCGGATGGGAATTTTAATCTTGGTGGCCCATGGTTTCTTTCGCAGGAGTAAGTCTTTCATTGTTCCTCTCCAGCCATCATCTTCCATTCATTCGCAACGCAAACAACGCTCTGTACACAATATACACACATCACAGTCATCCACACAAAAACAGTAACACTTACACTGGAGAGAAGCCAACAGGAAACCAGTCAAGAAAAAATTTCCCGAGAAAATTACCGTGTAGGAATAATTCGCTCTATAGCTGCCACGAAACCTTTGTCACTGGGCAGCAGAGATATCATCATTGTGAAGTGATTGCAAAAAATATTCTCATTAAACCACGGAACCAACGGAAAATCACTTTGAGCTGGCCTAATGGACACACTGAATGTTTTTTACGCCTTTTTGTATAAAAAAATTAGAAGTAAAACTTTCTCTGATCAGCGGCAGATAATAAGTAGATTACTGATTAGGAAAAATAGGTACAAAAATCTTAACTTTTAAAGGATTGAAAAGCGTTTTAAAATAAGCAAAATATCTCACAGTTCAAACAACAAAGCGTACAGTAAACGGAAATGTGTATACGCTAATGGTATTAAACACGAGAAATTGGTCCAATTATTATAGTAGGTCTCCTGAAACACATGGTTATGAAATATTTTTCTAAGCCAAATCTACACTCAACACTTTGTAATAATTTCACTTTCTATATCAGAATCGTTTCTATCGGAGTGACTATTTTTTTTTTTTAAAAAAAAAAAGGAAATAAATAAATCAAGTAACTTCGTCACTATGCATACCAAGATATAGTAAACTAGATAGTAAAACTTCATCCTATACCTTTATCATTCTTAGAAATACAAAAAGCCAAGATTTTCTTCGCAACTCTTTCGAATTCTACAAGTTTTAGAGTAAATCGTGAACACAATGACCTCCTTGTAAGCAAAAATTATGACAAGCAGAATGACCATCTCACATATTTTTTTTTTAAAGTTTTATAACAGTTAGAAAACCATTCTGTTACAGTCAGTGAAGAACTGTAAAAAGTAGACTTGGCTCGGAACAAGAACCCTCAAATTTTTATCACTACGGAGACACAAGACTTGGCTATAATTTAACAAGGATTTTTTTAAAAATTAATTATACTTGTCTGTCAGCTGTGTGTTAGTTCCTCGGATAGTGTGAAATTTACGAAGTTTATCGCAATACTAAAAAGAAGGCAGTGATTAAAGCGAATAAATAAATAATGTCAATATATGAATACAAAAAAAACCAGATCTAGATTCCCAACTAGGAAAATAAAATCATAACTCAGAGGATTTTAAAAATAAACCATGCACAAAGGCATGCATATATTACCACGGAAATAGTAAATAAGTTTCACGTAATCTAAGATCTTATGATATCTAGAACACATTTTTCAAAATACATTACTTTTTCTGTATTGTTGAACGAAATAAACAGTTGGAAACTCCATTCTAATAAGAAATTAGGAGTTAAGAAAGTCGACGACTGGGTACTGGTTCCTTCAGTATCAGGGAAAGCATCCTGACAATCAGAACTACGAGTTCACTGCTGCAGAAAACATACATATACTAGGCCTCTATCTGCAGTAATGACACGGAGCGAGATGTGCCTTTGCAGTCTAGAATGTATTTCGCTATCTTTAAATAAAGGTTACGTCTTTGCAGGTTGTCACTGCTTATTTCCATTACTCCTTAGAAATAAAAACCGGTTTCCTGAATTTTAAAAAGAGATGCTTACGTAAACATATTTGCTTAACGAGTGCTGAGAATAAGCTAACTTGACCTTCGTTAATTAACAAGTCATAAAACATAGCAGAAGTAAATGGATTTTTGAGTTCGAAATTTTCTAGATATAGCGTTCTCTAGGTTCAGTGACAGTTACTTGCTAATGGACGTTCCAGTTCTCAATTTACTATTTTAATACTTAACCACTCCTCTCTGCCTATAGATGGAAGTCCATATTATGAAGACGTTAAACTTGGCGATAACCTGTCTTATTTGGGAACAATTGGCATGAATAGGCGGATATTAGTTTTCGCCTTCTCAGATCCTCCATTCTCATGTACGAGCCTACTCACTGCACTCCACATTAATGCATAGTCACGAGGATGAAAGAAAGAGATGAAAATACACAGCTTATGCTTATGGCTTTAAGCTTTGTCGACGTCGAGTTCTTTAGAGGCGGAAAAGGACTGGGGTCAAGGAACGGGAGGGAATCGGCCATGGCTTTTGAAGGAAGCATCCCGGCATTAACCTGAAGTGATTTGGGGAAACCATGGAAAACCCAAATATGGATGCCAGACGGGGATTCGAACCGACCCCCTCCCGAATACGAAAAAGTACACAGAACATGGAAGTTGAGGGCTTATGCTCTCGGCTTGTATTTGTGAGGACAGTGGCTCGAATCCCGGTTTGCCCATGAAGATTTCGATTATTCAATTCAGGCGAATAATAGGATGGCTCCTTCAAAAGGTCACGGCCGAACTCCCTTCGGTTCCAAGCCCCCGCCCTTCGCTCCCTTAATGACATCGACCTAGATGAGGCACAAAAGTATAAAAATGATTAAAATATACCTAAAATGGCCCAGTATGGCTCCTAGGAAAAGTAAATGTCTCGATCAAATCATCGTGAACCACTTTCTCGGAATTCCTATTCCTGATATTCGGGACTAGAGGGTAGGTGACGCAATCAGCACCACGCACCGTTCGTTTATTTTAGCTCCGAAAGAAGCTTACTCCTCAGTACAATTTGTATAGCGAGGGGGCTGGGCCCGAGAAGCCCTTCCTTAACATTCAAATTCGAATAAAATGCTGGACATTATCAGGAATCGAATTCTGACCGTCCTGTATGTAATCAGGGACTGCGGTACTAAGCATCCAGTACAAGTACTTTGGGAGTCACACAACTTCATATTTTGAGCACCTCAAAGCTAACACTACACTAATCAAGGTCAATTCTACATTATCTATTTTGGACAAACAGAAATACTATATTGAAAGCGGAATACAGAAAAATCAATGGTAAATTTTTTCTCAGGTACTATTTTTTTCATGGTTCGTTAACCGGGTTTTGTATCAAACTACAGGTACGACTGTTGAAAGAAAAAAAATGATTTGTTTACTGCTTTTTCCATAAGTGAAATTTGTTAAATGCAATTACAGAATTACGTTGTAATGATATTGTTCCTGTAGTTGGTTTACCATTTGTTTTATTAAAAAAAGTGTAATAAGTTCGAAATTCTTGTGCTGGACACAAATGTGGCGGACATTCTGCCATCACATTGCTAGAGGTTTCATCATAACGGAACTGAATTTTTCGTTTGGGATGTACAAAAACGTTTAAAAGTAGAATATAAATTTGACTGCATGACGTATTTTCTATTTACTTCCAGAATTTAAATCTAACAGAATTTTGAAATATTTTTTTTTTTTTTTTTTTTTTTTTTTTTTTTTTTTTTTTTTTTTTTTTTTTTTTTTTTTTTTTTTTTTTTTTTTTACTGTTTCCGTGTGATTCTTAATCGAGATGAATTGCAGTTATTGCAATACCCAAGTTTTATTAAAAACTAGATGAGTTCCTGGCATTGCTCGCTATAGTTAGCGTAGATTTACCCGTACCCTATTTTTATTTCAGCAATGAAAAACATTTGTACAAAGTTCATAAAATTCGCGCCAACTTTTTTCGGAATTAAAAGCAAACCTAGATTCACCCGCCCCCTACAAAGAAACGGGTGGGTTGAAGATTATTTGCACGAACACTATTTTCATTCGTCCGAAAAGATTCATGTATATCAAGCTTCATTAATTTGGTTAAGAAACTGCATTACTACATTACTGAACAACGCTAGATTATGTTAGAAACTCACGTTTGATTCAATTGCGAAGTGAATGGATACACTTTTTTTTCGAAACGCCAGATACTTTAACTCCGCAGAGTCAGCCTTTTATACAAATATCAAAAGTGAATCCGGAATAATATCATCGTAAACAGAAGACTAATGCTGATGGGCAAAGACATTGTCCAGAGATCGTGCTTAAAGAAAATCTCTAATGATTTTTACGGCTATCTATGGCGACTAAAAATTTAATATCCCGAATTAAAGGAAAGAATACTTCAAGTTTTGTTTAGTGTGCAAAATAGTTATTATTGTAATCTTATTGCTTTCGTTAAAGGCTATGGTCAGAGACATTGTAGTTGTGTGTTTAGTGCGAAGTATGGAACTTCTAATCCTACCATCTTTGGGACTTGTCATCATACATTAAGAATTTCATTTAATGCTCCTGCGTTATTTAACGTTGAAACATAAGACATACCAAACAACTGAATTAAGATTCTAAGCTTCAAAACGGTGAAGACCCCATCGAAATCTGCTCCGTAGTTTCCGAGTTTTTGTAAGACCAATGTATCCGGTTTTCGTTTAATAGATAGATAGGTAAATAGATAGATAGATAGATAGATAGATAGATAGATAGATAGATAGATAGATAGATAGATAGATATACAGATAGATAGATAGATAGACAGAAGATCAAGGAGCACATTCCAATACAGATTTATGTACCACTTTCTAAAGCCCATTCAAAATGAATGGTTTCGTGATTTCTTCAGTAATTTGAAAAACTACTGACGATCTGTAGAGGAGTCGAATATGCGAATCAAAGGTTCGTCCAGAGTACTTAACCTGACAACATTACAAAATCACTTCACGTCTGTCCACTGCTGTCTTCCAGATTTGTGAGAATCGCAATTTTCGATGCAAACGTACATGCAAGTGACGCATTTCGCGCGTATAAACTGGGAAAATTATTTTAAATTTCTGCATTATTGCAAGCATAAACTCAGCGGCACATAAACTCACACATGTATTCAAAACACATCGTTTCTACAACCCATTAAATTCGTCGTGAAAATAGAGTATACTCAACAGTACAAACATTTTAGATAAAGTAAGGTTATTCTGGAGCAAACAGATAATAATTGTAATGAGAATACTTAATCATTGTTTTAATTTTATAATTTTTGCAGTGTCTGACATAAGGCTAACCTCAGAAGATACAAAAACTGGGTTGACAGATTAAAACTCTCAACTTTTACCTATCTCAAGGAACGTTCGAGTCCGATCGTAAAGGAAAACTGAAGCTTCAAGAAATACAAGCCTGTATATAAACCTGAAGTCAACGGAGTAACTTTGATGAAATATCTTAAAATCTTTGACAAGATTAAACCTCCCTTAATTATAGAGAAATTTCAGGCATTAATCGTAGCAACGGAGAACAAATTGAAAGGGAAGAATAGCAGCAGGAAAAAACTAATAATTTCGTATCAGGTATGAAGCAAATATTTCATTGGTAATAAAAGTATATGGAAATCATAACTAGTAAGATACCGAACCGGTTGTGGAAGAACGATAAATTCGGAGCCTGCAATTCGGTGTGACGCTCTATATGACTTTATTTTGGATTTCATAGCCTACCTAAATCATTACTTCAAACAACTGAGTCTCTTTCCGTCCCATGCCTCCAGTCCTCTCCCAACTCTAATGTCATTGGTGTCAACATACACACACACACACGCATTAAGAATTTGGACACCATTAGTCCCAATCATGACAATTATGGAAGTTTTAAAGCACACGAATTTTCAGTCAGCAACTGAAGCAATAAATCTATAAGTACCCCGTTCGTATGAATAAATGTTATATCTTACTCTACCACAGCAAATAATATAGTAAATGAGTACAACTCAGATTTTTCATGCCAAACGAACACTCGTGATAATTTGCCGTGCCTACTGAAGAAGTAAGACTATGTATTTTGATCCATGTTGTAGGTACTCACCAGGGTCTTCGACATGTTGGACAGAGTGTGTGCAACTTGTTGCAGTGGCGTCTTTTATACCGCGTCCTACCATGCTCTCCTCCAAGACGGGGGCCACCCGCCGACCTTCGTACCACTGTGGTTCACTCGTCGAATTACGTCACACGCATCAACAAATTACTTTTTATTTTCCCACCCTGCTTCTTTGTTCCGTATGGCAGCACATGTGCAGCCAACAAGTAGCCTGGGAAAACCCTTCACCTTGCGTGTAACTTCTCCACTATGGCGTGTTACTAAAGGCTGGGGAACCACAACATTCCAACATTATGATAATTTTTTATGCTTTCAGCAGTAGTTATTAATTAAATTCCTTTCTAGACAAAGCATTCGGCTGGGCACGTGTTCGAAGACCCATCTCGCCTTCCAGATTAGGGTTTTCCGCGGTTTCCTCTGTGCGAATGACGTGATTATTCCTTCAAAAAGGCATTGCCTTTCCTTGCTCCCTGTCCTTTCCGCCTCTTATGACTTAAAAGTAGGCGAGGCGTTAAGCCAGAAGGAAAAAAAGCCTTTTCACAATTATGAAATAGAATAATCCACCTCTCCTACCATTCACAAGTTCAAACATAATAGATTCGTCACCTGTAGAATTAGAAAATAACTATGAAGCATTAGCCAAAGTTATTTACTGTAATTGTGTTGGAACATATGCTCAGCTGTCAATTTCCCTTTACATCTGCATTCCCATTAATCAACTAACGTCATGATGCAATGAATGCAAATACGTCACCCAACTACTTTTACTCTTTACGAATAATAATTTTCGATTCTTTGAATGTTTGTAGTAACTTGTTCATCATTTTGCACGGTAATTTGTTCCAGTACTTGACCTTATTTTTTCGGCCATGACCTTTTGAAGGATGCATCCCGGCATTCGCCTGGAGTGATTTGGGGAAACCATGGAAAACCCAAATCTGGATGCCCGGACGGAGATTTGAACCAGCGTCCTCCCGAATGCGAGGCCAGAACGTTAACCGTTCACCCACCAAGCTCGGTCAGTACTAGACAACCTTGCCAACAGAAGAAAATTTCCCCACTCCCTTATACCTGAAATCGAGTGCCAGCTTATGGCCTTGATCTTCTTTTCCCTTCCACTACGCTTGATGGATGAGTTGTAACGCTATAGCCTCTCATTCTGGAGGACACAGATTAGAATCCCCGTCTGACTATCCAGATTTCGGTTTTCCATGGTTTCCCGAAACCATAAGGTCACGGATGAATTTCGTCTTCTACTTTGCTTCCTTCCTTTCCCACTTCTAATGACCGTGACATCGACGAGGAGTAAAACCATAAGAAAAAAAATCCTCCCTACCATGTAGTATTCCTGATTTTTCTTTCTACCAATATCTTTCTGAGCCTCAGCACATTCCCAGCATTCTCTTCATCCATCTCATCTCTTCCAATGAATCCAATACCAACTTTTATATCATATCAGTTATCGATTGTGTTCTGCGGTAATTTCTACAAACAAATATTGTATTTTATACACAAAATGTAAGTTCCATACCACGGCAGCATATTCAAGTAATAGTTCAACCAACATTATGTAATCCAGTTCCCCTGCTTCTGTGGTACAGGGCCGGTGCTAGGAATTTCGGGCTCGGGGTAAGATCTTATTTAAAAAAAAAAAAAAAAAAAAAACCTCTACAAATTGGGCTCCAGGATAATGGGCGGATTCCTCGTTTCTGACCTGGGGGCCCCTACAGCCGGCGATCGGGGCTCCCCGTCAGCCGGCGGGCCCGGGGTTACATTTGACCCGCTTACCCCCCCCCCCCCCCGCTTTCCCCGCCCATAACGCCGGCCCTGCTGTGGTTAGTGTTGCCCAAATGCAAGAACAAGACGAGACTTGGCCAGTCTTGGTCTTGGTCTTGCATCAATACACCTGGTCTTGGTCTTGGTCTTGGTCTTGGTCTTGGTATTGCACTCCCGGTCTTGGTCTTGGTCTTGCAGCAAGAGTCTCGCAAGTCTTGCAATTACCTATTAGCCTGTCGCTATTTATTAAACGTTACTTTAGATATTAGAACAACGCAACAGAATAGGTACATTTTGAGCTTGAATTAACATAGCCATGGTAAAGACCAACCAAATTAATAAATGTCTAAACATTTCATGAGAAATTCAAAAAATCAACTGACACCGGTTGGGATTTGAACCCACGATCTAAGCGATCAGTGGCGATGCTCTAACTAACCAACTGAGCTATCAACTGTGTCCCGCGGGAGTCAGTCTGTTTCTTAATAAACGTTTACATTTAATAATCTTCAATGTACTAAAAATGGTTTAAACATATAGAAAACAAATTAATCACATTAACTTGACTGTATTTTAAAGAACATTATCTGTCTAGAAAGAGATTGATAGACCTCCTTATATGAAATGGAATAAAATAATTATACAATTTACTGAATTTACCATTTATTTAAATAAAAATACAACACAAATTAAATTACAGAACAGTACACAATAGCTGACATTACTGTTACTTTATATTAATTCTTTTGACCAAGAATTAATACAAAGTAACCATCTGGCTGACTCATCGCTTAACCTATTTCTATGTTCCCTAATTACTAATGATGCTTTAGAAAATAATCTCTCAGCAGGTACTGAAGTTGCAGGTATTGAAAGAAAATCACGGGCCATCTTCGATAAAATCGGATACTCTGTCTCATGCGTCCTCCACCACTCTAAAATAAAATGTCTTCTGAGCTGGCGGCTCTGGGTTTACATAGGTCCTCCTCCAACTCTTCAATAACTAAGATGCAGATCCAGATGACGTCGAGGGACATGCATACAGTTTATCAAAGTCTATTACGTCTTCATCTTCATCATATTCACATACTTTCTTTTCATTTCTTGGTGATTCTAGAGATTTATTCACTGAGTGTAGACTTTTATATTCTTCATCAAGTTCATTAAATTTGTGTAGGCTTTCTGTTTTAATTTGCTTGCCCCAAAATGTCATGTCAAAAGTCTGAGCCTTATGCCTTGGGTCTAAAATCAAAGAGGTACAATAAATCCAGTTGCTTTTCTTATAATGTTTAAGCATTTTGTCTCTAGCTACTTGGAAACCCATAATGAGCCTTTCATCCACTTCGGATCGATTTGGTTTCTCATCTAGTTGTTTTACCATGGATTCAATTTTATCGAGCAAGAGATTGAATGATACAATGACTAGCGGTAACGTAACATATTTTTCTCCGCCAAGTTTCGTTGATAGAAGTTTAAAGTTTATTAGAAACTTATGTATTTTTTCTAGTATTTGCCATTCACTATCTGTGATTTGAAAATCATTCAATTCGGTGACAGAAATATATTGTGATGCAACAGTCAATATATCAATTTATTTATTTAAACAGTTCTCTCATATATTATTATATTCGGGCTCCTAAACAGTACATAAATCTTATTGCATGCTTTTTATATTATTCGATTACTATTATAGAAATTTTTTTCACGTTTGAAATGTATTAAAAGTTTCTACAATATTTATTAAATGGGTGACGACATATTTAAGCACTTTATGTTTTAAAACCACACAGAACAGATCAGCTTAATGTATTCGTGTCCATTCTAAGCACCCAAAAACTTATTTTGTAAAGAAAGTATAAAAAAAAAGTCCTAACTGCAAGACGCAAGAGTCTCGCAGGCTTGGTCTTGTTCTTGCTTAAATCTTGCACAGTCAGTCTTGGTCTTAGTCTTGCTAAAATTAGGCGGTCTTGGTCTTGGTCTTGGTCTTGCAAAAATGCAAGACCAAGACCAAGACTGCAAGACCAAGACCGATTTTGGGCAACACTAGCTGTGGTACATTCACTAGTCAACCTCTCCAATGAATGCAGCATTTTGAAACCACTCCATACGACCTGCCAAATGTGTCAAAGAAAAAAAGTATTTCCCACCAAATGTTATGGCAAGAATTTCGCTTAATTTCTTTAACAATCAATTCCTTTCCCAACAAATAATCATAGGCAACTTTTATTAACTTATCATGAGCCCAAACAGCTGATTCTTCGTGGCATTTATCTTCATCCCGTGAAGCTGTTCAGAGTCTTCTCTCGTTGTAATACGTAGTGCTGTATGACATATTTCGTCAGCAAACAACATAACTTTTAACCGCAAACCACCAAACACAGTCAATCATCAGTATAATATACAGCAATGGCTCCGGTACATTACCCTGTGTCTCTACCATTTTCATTTAAAATACTTTTGATGCTGCGTTTTCTACCCTACTCCTTGCTAACTACCGTTTAATATGTAAGAACGAAGACTTTCCCGGCGTATGACTGCAATGTAGTCTTCACGGGTCTACCGCTGGATAGTGTTGTCGAAACACAATATTTCGACGGCTATCCCGTGAAGACTACACTACCGTTTAATAATTTATCTGCACAGGAAATCAAATTTTCATCCGCTCCAATAGCTGTTACTTACCACCTTTTTATAGCTCACTCTGACAGATGTCTTTAAGAGATCCAGTGCTACTGTATTAACTTGACCTCCCAGTTCCATTCCATTTCGTAAGAAATATCTTGCATGTAACTCACAAACTGTTATCCACTTGAACATTAAATCCTGAACCCATGCTGCCGTTTTACTTATTCGTTTATTTCCTCAAAAACATTTATGATGTTATTGCGCATCAATCTCTCTATTTATCTATCTACCACTGATGTAAAACTAATTAGCTTGTAACTTGTCAAATCTGCTACCACTATAACTCTTTTTTAGTCCTCTGGTAAGAAGCAGCCTTGATACTCAATCTGAATGATAACATATCCTCCCATCTTTAACACATATGTAGTAAATTAAATGATAAAATGACGCCAATGCAACTGTGTTATGTAGCTTTATTGTCGCACGCGTTTCGCCTCTCGTCGAGGCATGGTCAGCAACGAATCTATTTTAAAATTTACATTGGGTTTACAAACTTATTATATGATGTTTAACATGATTATAAATTGATACATTTTCTGCTAATTTACACTTACTATTTACATTAGTGGTTTTCAGGGAAGTAGTAAATAGTAAGTGTAAATAAGCAGAAAATGTATCGATTCTTGTATAAACATGTCAAACATCATATAATAAGTTTGTAAACCCAATGTAAATTTTAAAATAGATTTGTCACTGACGATGCCTCGACGAGAGGCGAAACGCGTACGACAATAAAGCTACATAATACAGTTGCATTGGCGTCATTTTATCATTTAATTTACTGATCAACTGTGGAAAAATGGCGTACAACAACATTGCATATGTAGTAATATTATCTAGATTGATCCCCTTTACAGTTTTCTCATTTCTCTTGCAATATCCTCAGGATCTGCTACTGATTTGATAGACTGCTTATTTCTACTTATTGGGGTTTTCCTCCCTTCCATCACTGAATGAGGTCCCTTATTATCTCCTTAAACCACTTACTTAACATCTTTGCTTTTTTTCCGAATATTTGGTAGCTTCTTTTTCTTCCTTATCCAAAATTACGTTCATATCTTCTCCAGGCCTCAATTTTCTAACATTGCCATCGAAATTTCTACAAGCATCCATATTTAGTTGTTTCAAGCTTTAACTACTGCATTGCTGTCTCTTTTCTCCATTGTTTTCTCTTTGACCTTCTTACCTCCCTATTATAATGTGAAGGTCGTGTACTTCTATTAACTTTGTTTTGGAATAAAAATTTCTTTCTCCAGTCTTACTAACTCCTTGAATTCTTTCTCTTTCCTCTCCACTCGACATGTAGTCCGCTTCTACCTACTGAACCTTTCCCTGAAATATCTCTGCCTTTTTAAATATGTGCCTTTTTTATAATTTTAACTACAATCACCTTCTATTTTTTGTTACTAGTTTACTGAAGTATGGTACATTGTGCTGTATTTGGTAACTAGAAAAAAATCTAAACTCTGGGTTCGAAATGATAAATGGTGACGGGAACTTCTGTTTCTTTTCTTTTTTTCTGGGAATCTATTGGTTGGTACTGGAAATCATATAGTGGGCTACACATTGTGCTCAGATTTAATGATCAACAGCTTCGACGATGGTGAGAGTACTGGACAAGAAGAAGAACCACGAAATTATTCTTCCCTGATAAATGGTTTTAAAATGTTAAATGCAAACACTCGTGTTCCCTACGTTTATATATGAGTCGACAGTATTGTTTAGCTGAAATACAATTACCAAATCACGGTCCAGATAATTCAGAGTAAACCAATCTCACAGATAACCTATTTCGAGACTTTAGTGACACTTTAGAAGTTATTTTGACGCACCCCAGAATAACCTCTGTGTACCTAGGAACGTCTGTGTGTTTATCAATTTCGTGTTTTCATAACTACGCTAATTCAGTAGAACTCACAACTACAGTACCAGGCTATAGAGAAGATGTTCCTGTTGAAGATCTAAATAAAACAAAGCTGGGTTAACCACAGAAGTTGTTCTTCACTGTTATGTCTTCTCAACCGTATACACTCGTAAATTACTTTCGAACATATAAACCATACACCAAATCAGATGATAATGGCAATTTTCTGATTCATAGTTTCGCCCTGATCTTTCTGATTTTATCAAATAATATTTAAAGTTAAGTTAGACAAATAACGCGTATTTATGTCACTGTTTGGAGAAATTATTAAGGTGTCAGAACAAAATAAATTAGAAACTTTTAAATTTTACATGATTTTTTTTAATTGGATAGCTATTATCTGTTGAAATTTTCTATTACAGTCATATCCTTTGTTGATTTTATTAAATTTTACAGCTTCATCACAAATCAGATAGGTTACTTTTAAGGCATTAGTATTAATTGCTACTGAATGACGGGTGACGATTCATTCGCAGTAACTGTTTTGGAAAAAATACCTCTGCAACATCACACAATCTGTATCTCAATGAACAATATTGCTGGGATAGTTAACTCCGGATCGTCGGGCGTCATCATGCGACACAAATATTTTATAGGTGTGTTTATACAGACAAAATATTGATTTTTAATACTTGCTTTGGCCGGCATGCGTTGCAATGCCTCTTTTTCTTTCTTAAGTGGGCACTCACATACAAAACACACACATTTACGTGTTAAAAATAAAGGAAAGACAATGATTTATATGAATTAAATTAATATTGAAAGTTTATTTAGTTTAAAGTACATGTGTGCTATGTACTATCAAAATTGGATAAAAGCTATGTGTTTGTAGGAACAACAATGGCATAAACTAAGGGTGGGTAAAGGAGGAGAGGAGTTAAGATTTGTAAACCAGATGCAGACTATTTTTCTATTTGTTTTAATGTACAAATATGCAGAGTTCCATCAAAATAGGATAAAAACATATATGACGAATGTTGTCAAAATTTAGGGAGTGTGGGTAAAGGTGGAAAGGGGCATTTTTTTCCCAACATATGTATACAGTATTTTTTTTTCTTTTTGTTTTAAAGTTTATCTGTGCGAAGTTCCATCGTTATCGAATAAAAACTGTAGGTTCGTTCATCTAATATTTGGAAAAAATTGAGTGGTGTATAGGGGGAGAGGGAGTGGGTTTTTTATGATTTTTTTTTGGGGTCAAAATCCTTTGTAGGCGCGCACATATTAACTCACCAAAGTTTCATCGTAATCGGATGGATAGTATATAATCGCATAGAAAACGAACAAAACAACAAACAAACAAACCTACATTCATATATATATATATATATATATATTCATTTTTATATATTAGATGACAATATTATTGCTCATTTCCCCTAGCATTCAAAAACCATTTTCACACTGACAGGGAGCAGGAAGCTGGTGTGGAAACCGCATCGTAAAGAACTGAGTTAGAGACAGTTGCACTTAGATCTTGCCTGGAGGCCGAGGTCACCAATGCACGCTACTGTTGTGGCGGTCGACTCGAGGCTAGCTGGTTCATTTCCCTGTTGGAGAAAAATCTTCACCATACGGTATTTGGCTTCAAGGCAAGAAGGTAGGAAGTGCGCAAACTGTGTAGCAAATGCGTGGATTAAACCGCAAATTTTTTTTTCGATTGGGGTGTAGGAAGAAATTACAATCCTATTTCCTTTTCAATCCTTTTGACGGATGTGTTAGCTAAACCTTCATATTTTTTCGCATTTTATCAAGAAAGATAAAAAACAAAGCAAGAATATGTAATTAATGGTGGAATCTTGCACTACACTCTCTCTCATCTTTTTCAACCAGAATGTTGGTAGGACCCTCCCGAAGGAGGCATGCTAAGCATGGTAACAGAGATCGGATGGCCAGTTTATTTCCTTCCTATCCAACCCATAATCCTGCCGGGTAGAGAAAAAGTACAGGTTAACGCGGAATCCGAACTACGGTAGCGTTCTAGCGTATTTCATATTTCATAGGTGAAGGTGTGGTTACGGACCTATGAGATTCCCCGCCGAGGCAGGGAACTCTAGTTAGACGCCTTAACCACTGAGCCACCCATAAACATATTAATTTGAACACATATAAGCGGTAATTGACATGATATAAAATGACCCCCAAATTTCAAAATTTTTCTTCTGAGTTCCAATGCGACGATTCCGGGAGAGGAACGTTACTAGGTAAAGATGGGCATTTCAAAATACAGGCCCTCGAGAGATAGTAATCAAGCCATCAATCCGATTAAAATTCGAATTATTGCTTATAAAACTGTAGGAAAGTGAAACCTTACGTAAGGTTCTGAAGCACGGACAATAAAAGCCAGGATCTACGACAACTCAACGCAGTGGAACCGTGGTTCCTAGAATAAATGCAGGATATACGCTGCTACACCGTGTCGGAAACGAAACGGCTACAAACAATAAAACACTTATATTCCAACATGTCCATCGTCAAAGGAAAAATTGGCTACAGCATGTGAACCGAATGGAGAGTTGCAAAGTACAACGACAAATGTTCCAAACATAAATTTTATTTTGTTGCTGTGCTTACTATGGAAGTTATTTGGAATTTACTTATAGTGGGGTTTAATTCTATGGCAATCGCGACTGGTCACCCAAGATGCATACTCATTGTTTGCTTAGAGCGTGACACTGAAGTGATATTTCAAGTTCAAAGTTTCATGTGAAATAACGCTATGCAATAAACTTTACGAAGCTTGTCAGAAATGTTTTTCCATAGAATTTTTAATTTAATTTAATTTAATTGCAATGGAGCACAGGCTCCGGTGGAAATTTCCCTACACACCCATCTTGCCCCTATCCTGCACCTACCTACATTTACCCTCTACAAATTTTATCTTTAAATTCTTTCAAAGTTTTCGGTAAATTATTCATCATTTCTCTTGGTAATTCATTCCAATCCCTGACACCCTTATCTAAAAAAGAGAATCTTCCCACACCCTTGTGCCTGAAATCGAGTGCCAGCTTGTGGTCATGGTCATCTTTTCCCTTCCATGCACTACTTTTCATACCCATTGCAATATCATTCCATGCCTCATCGCCAGTATATGCCCTGTACACTCCCATGACCCTCCTCATCCTCGTCCTGTCTTGCAATGAATCCCATTCCAGCTCCTTTATCATATCCGTCACTGATTGCATTCAACGATAATTTCCAGAAAAAAATCCAGCAGCCCTTTTTTGCACCCTCTCCAACTCCTGTATTTGATACGTAAAATGAGGGTCCCATACTACACTACCATATTCGAGTAATGGTCTGACCAAAGTTTTGTAACCCAATTCCTTGACTTCTCTCGTACATCCCCTCATCACTCTCTCCAACAAGTGCAGAACTTTGAAACCTTTTCCTACCTAATAGGCAAAGCGGCGTCAGTTAGCTATGGAAGCATATTAAGCAGCAAAAGGAAATAAAACTGTTAGAAACTGCAATTTAAAAAAATGTATTTCTTCTTAGTATTTTTACGCAGCATGTATTTAGTTTGTTTTACTTTATCAATAATGATAGGGATGAGAAGAATGTTTTTTAGCAACCTCAAGAAAAAAAAGGATCCCTCACTGTCCGCATGAAAGAGATTTTCCCAATAATTAATCATTTGTATTAATGGTAGTGTCACCATTTGAGTGAGAATATTTGTAATTACAAAAAGTAAATGAGGCAAATATTGGTCATGTTTACTATATTCGCAATAATTTTAATGGTATTATGGTATGGCAAAACAGCAAAAAATATAATAAGGAAATAATTATGTTCCACTCAAGGGTTGGATGTCAGGAAAAGTGAGGAAAGCAAGATGTTCAAATGAGGCCAAAGTGGAATAACGTAGTTTATGGACGCACCTTTACAAAAAGAAATGAGATATCACAAAAACAATTGCTGTGAAAATAGTCCAAATCTCGTGTTTGTTTAGTGACAAAAAGTTATTATATCTTTTCCTGAACCAAGTCTACTTTTTACAGTTTACATTACTTCACTTTCTAAAACAATAATTTCCAGGGTTGCTATATAGATAGTGGTTTAAATAATAATAATAATAAAAAAATCTGGTGCCTTGGCCATCATGCATGTGTAATTTTTACTTAAATGAAGGTCATAATATTTATAGCTAGCTTATACCCGCCATTTCTTACGCGTGGACTTAGAATTTCATTGCCAGAGTTGAATGTAGAAAGCTGTTAGTAATTTAGGATTGGTCCAAAAGAACACTGAGTCGGCACAGAATGACAGGAAAGTCATTACTATATCAGTCTACCATCGAATCTGTCTTATGAAGAGAATCAATTTCCAACATATTTAAGAACAGAAAAACATACGAAGGTGCGGAGATTTGGGGGGAAGGGAGGTGTTTAACTAAGGACAGCTATATTTCAGCTTGGTCTTTTCTTCTATCTTCAACATGAGCATCCGATTCTTGGGTTCTAATGACTTTAGCTGCTCGTGCTCTGCTAGAACCACACCTGAGGCCAGGTTTACGCCCGCAAGGCATGTCAAAAAAGAAGACAAAATAAACTGATGCCAGAAACTATTAGGCAGACACAAAGTAATAGTGCAGTGCAGAGCAAATCGTCATCTATACTACCGAGCGGGGCGGTGTAACGTTTAGCGTTCTCGCCTCGCATTCGGGAGGACGGCGGTTCGAATCCCCGTCCGGGCATCCAGATTTGGGTTTTCCATGGTTTCCCCAAATCACTCCAGGCAAATGCCGGGATGCTTCCTTCAAAAGGCCATGGCCGAATTCCTTCCCATTCCTTGCCCCCATCCTTGCCCCCCATCCTTTCCCGTCTCTAAAGACCTCGATGTTAAAAAGAGACGTAAAGCAGTTAAAAAAAAGTCATCTATACTAAATAATAGGTTTTGTCTCTAAACGAAGTTTATTAAAAAATCATACACTAATAGACCGCGCGAGAAGCACAACTTGAGCAACCGACGTAACATAACAGACTAACACACGCGCCCGTCTGTCTGTCACCTTTCGATAAGTTCCCGAAATTTCGTCACTACAACTGTTATTCATACCGAAAAAAATGTCCTGTGTCCTTCATACAGATACGAAGTATTTCCTTGTCAAATTCCATCATTATCGGTATAGCCATTTAGTTGCCAAAACGTAACAAAAGAGAGAGACTTACTTCCACATTTATAATGTTATTAGTGAGGATCACACACCCACTGACTGCGAGAGAAACAACGCCTGAGGGATCAAAATAGAGTAAAAAAGTGAACACCTACAACAGCATTGCTAGACCACATACGATTTGCTACGTATTGTACCCCTAAATTTGTGATATCTACAGCTTAACATGGAATCCGAACAACCAACCGTCGAGGCGTGGCTCATACGATCAAAAACAACTCTTAAAAAATCTTTGCTTCCACCGGAGACCACGCTTCAAACATCAGTAAGCAAGCTCATTAACCACTGAGCTACCAGACAGCTATCGGGAAAGGTACTATGGAGATGTACACACCAGACGCTTCTATCTATCACTGTTCAGTAATTTTTCATAATTATATAACAACATGTATTCGCCAAGTCGAGTCAATGGTGGCACTGCCTACCATTTTCTCGAAGCGATTCGGGTCTCAATTGCTTCAGTCGTATTCATGTTACATGTCTCAAATTTCTGTTATGCATAGATATCAACAATCTTAACAAACATACTAAATTTTATTTCGTTACTGTTCTTAGTTTGGATGTTATTCTGATGCAAACTGCAGCGATTTTGTCACTCATTCACTCACTGATTGACTGATGATCATAAAAACTCTATGGTACTTCCCGTAGCCGTAAAAAGCTGAAATTTGGTACACAGATAACATTTTACTCACATACTATAGGAAGAGTATGAAACGCGTAAGTTTCCATGTATCTACTACCCCTTACCTACCCCTAACGTGAAATCACTTTCCACCCTAAAACTTTATATACCTCAGATTTTCATTATACTGTGAGCTTTCTAACTTTAACGAATGTATTAATTTTTTCTTCTTTCTTTTTATTACTTTGGAAGTTATTGAAATTCAAAATTTTATTTCTACCACAACACTCAGACATCATAATTCCACTGTACTCCCAGTAATCCTAGAAACAACTAATTTGTTACACATATAAGGTTTCATCGCTAAATCATAAGAAAAGTCTGATATTGGAGTTTTTCCCGTATGTATTTAATTACAATCCCAAGCATGAAAAATTCTGGCACATATTTGCGGCTAAATTGCTTTGCTCCAGATGACGCTATATACCTGAGATTTTATTTTAATGCATAGAGATCAGCAAGTTTAACTGATATCTTTGTTTTACTTTCTTTCTATGCTTAGTTTTGAAGTTACTAGTAACTTATTTTTGATGATAGTTAAACCAGCGGCAATCTGCATTGCTCGGCTACAGCGCACAAATTTTTTTTCAGAGTGTGGGGCATTGTTGGTAACTTATATTGATGTCTTTAGTTCTTAAATGTTCTTATTCACCGATTTTAAAATGGAATCATTAGATTTGAGAGGCGATTCAAAATAAGAGATAAACTTACAAAGAGAAATCCGACATAAACAATTCTTGTATAAGTAGGCAAAGTCTCGTGTTCATGTAGTGACAAAAAGTTATGAGATCTTCTTCTGAGCCAAGTCTGCACATTACAGTGTGTATTCATTTTGTAAAACAGAATGGTTTCTCTCAGTGTCATAGATCGTTTGCTTACAATTTAAAAAAAATATCTGATGACTTAGCTATTATGCACGTCATAATTTTTACTGAAATTAAGGGCATAATATAGACTTGTCAAACTCGAAAAAGAACTAGGGAAATCTTTGCTTTTACAGTAAAAACTCTTTGTGCATGGTTTCGGTTGTGATTTCAGTATTCGCGGATAAAATAATTGTGACATCTTTCTGTATTCGCCGCTTGAAATTTGTATTATTCTCGGATCCATTCCATACATTCAGCGGATTGGGTATCCTTTACTAACGTGTCGGCAACGCTTGAGTATTTCTAGCATGTGCCGAGAGTCACTTTATCTAACGGAAACGACCATAAAAACAAAAACAAATCTTCTTGCCACTGACTGTATCAGCACGTCGTTTCAATAATTCTGTGTGATTTAAACGTGTCCCCTCTGCTCTGTTCGAGATTTATAATGTCCAGCAAAAGCAAAGCAAAATTAGTTCCTACGCGGAAAAAGTTGTTGCCGCTTCAAGAAATCAGATGACAAAATACGAAATTCTATAGTTTTAACATCGGAAAAAAATTGTTCGTGAACTAGCAATTGAAAAAGCGGGAGCACCGTTATAACTATTATTTGAAGACCATAACCAGAAAGGTGTGCCCTTAAATGGTCCTATGATCCGCGAGAAGGCAAAGCGTTTCTACATGCATTTTAAAGAAACAGCTGATGAACGAACTAGTGGAGGATTTCAAGCATCGGATGGTTGGTTCCATAAATTCAAGGTGCGACAATTATTGATGAATAGCATCAAAATTATCGACGATTTACAAATGGAGAAACAGGGATGTGAAGCAAGGAACTGCATCTGTCGAGAAGCTATGTTTCATTGAAGAGGATATCTACGAGTTCAAAGAGCCTGAACCAGTTGAACTGGAAGTTAGGCCTAAAAGAGAGACCTCTCTTTCTGATGACCGTTCACCTAAAATTTGTAGGGGACCTGCTGTTCAAAGAATATTTGATGTAGATGAAGCTGCATCTGCAGATACCGCCGCAGCGGAAAGATACCAAGAAGAATTATTAAACATAATTGCTGATGATGGATACAAACCTGAAAAGTGTTTAACGCAGACGAAACTACTCTTTTTTTAGAAAAGAATTACAAGCAAAACTTTCATATCCAAAAGTGAAAAGTGTGCATCTGGTTTTAAGGCAGCAAAAGATGGAGATACACTGCTTTTGTGTTCTAACACATCAGGTGATTGTGTTATTAAGACACTAATGCTTTACTGAGTTTGAAGTCCCTGTGCTCTGAAAAATCAAAACAAACAAATCCTTCCGGTGTTTTCGCATGCAAATACGAGAGCGTGGGTTACAAGTGTTTTTTTCTGTGACTGGTTCCGGAATTGTTTTGTTCGTGAAGTTGAAAATTAATTTAGACTTTAAGGCCATTTTAACTTCGAACAATGCACCAGGTCACGCTCGTGAGCTTGAAACTATGCATTAAAATATAAAGGTGATGTTCTTGCCTCATATGACGACAGCTTTACTTCAGTCTATGGACCAAGGAGTAATCCACGCCTCTAAGCTCTATTACATTAGACAAACCTTCAAAATCATACTGGACATCATGGAATACAATCCTGATATGAATGTTATGCAATGCTGGAAAAATTTCGACATAGCAAAATGCATTGTTGCAATAAAAGAATCATTGCGAGAACTGAAGCCATGCACACTGTAATAATGCTGGAAAAAACTGTGACTTGATATAACTGTCGAAATCGATGGAGAATCCGTTCAAATTCAAACTTTAACTGCAAAAGCTTGCTCAAGTTGCGAATTGAATATGACGACATGCTTTTGAACAGATATAATCAAGTGATATTCAAGAATTGCTTGAATCGCAAGATGAGGATTTGACTGAAATCGAATTGGAGGAATGTTAAACCACCAACCCATTGTTGAAGAGGATTCAACGAGCATTGAAATGGTGACATCTAATTTAAAAAAAAAGCCTGTGTGAAGGTCTACGGATGGCAAATAAGCTTTGTGATTTCTTCATGAAAATTTATTCGTCTCTGGAAAGAAGTATTGTTTTTAAAAGACTAATTGTTAATACCACAGATGAATATTAATCAGAATTGAAAGGCCGTTTAAAAGTGGAAAAACAAGGAAAAATTACTAAATTGTTTTAAAGATTGCCTAATCCTGACAATTATAATTAAAGCATGTTGCTTAAAATCATTTAATAAATTGATTTTAATTGGGATTTTTTCCCGGAACCTTGGAATATATCCCCCATAATCCCATACAAATTACCATTCCATATTCGCTGCATGTTTACGGAACGTATCCCCCAAGAAAATGGAGCGTTTAGTATACATATTTATAAGTATGATAAAACAACACATTTAAGGTATTTATAAAGGTTAAATAAAGCATAGAGTGCATAGTGGCCAAGTCATTAGATTTTTTTTTTATTAGAAAGAAACAATCTATGACACCGAGAGAAATCGGAATCAACGTTACTCCCTGTTGCTACATGTGTTAACTTTGCAACATGTCACCCGTCTACGTACTATGAAAGGAAACCTATCTGATTCGTGCGTGTGGCCTATGTCAATTGAGCATAATTATAAACATATCACCCGTTATACAGTTCGACCATATTTATTTAAATTATGGGAAAGTATAATTTAGTTTAGTAACAATATCAGTTATCTTCCCTATTATATTATCAGTCTATTCAACAAATGTCACCTACATTCTAATTATTGACAGTGTCTACGAGTATTATGGTAAAACTGCAGACTTCGAATTTACTAGTTACCTTCCCCAATAACATATTTATCAAATATATTCAATGCCTATCGCTAGTAAACTTTCCTTAGATTAAACTTTCTCCCTCAATTAAACTTTGCCTAGAGCTTATCTGATTGTATGCACAAATATACACTCAAAATGTAAATCATTTAGAAAGAGAGACTTGATTCATATATAATAGAGATATAAGAATAGTGCTGATCAATGCAGCGCGTCATAACTTTTCCTGGCTATCGATATCTTTAAGTTACATGTGATATGTCGACGTTTTTCAGATAATGTGATGACTCAGAACTGAACATTATTTGCCTGACTTACTTGTAACTAGCTATTGTCTATTCGGCAGGATCGTCGGAGATGAAGTTTAACTTAACTTCCTATAGGCCAGCATTTTCCGATCGCCAAGGTTGAATTAAAGGGGAACCTGTTTGGTAGCACTCGGTCATCCGAACAGTAGGTCAATGACTCATAAGGTGGGGCTTTCAAGATGTCCCAATTATAGTGTCCTCCAATTATTCACAAGTTTCCAAAATTAGTATTTCCTCTACTCTTTTATTTCTTTAATCGATCATTACGAGGATAATTCTAACTAATCATATTACAGCATATTAACAGCGTCAGTTATAAATAGTAATATCGTCATATATATCATTAGTATTTAAAGTGTTTTAATTAATTGTTCACTGTATTAGCGACACTGTCAGTTGAATGTAATATTACACTGTGGTACACTGAAACTTATTTTTAAAAAATAAATCGCTGATTCAGACGTGCAGTATAAATGTGTAGTAGGAATTTGATTCATTTTTTGTTGTGGATTAACTTCCCAACTATTCAACTGCAGAGAAGTAAATGTTTCCATCCGTGAGTGATTCATACAAGCTCTCTTCTGGTTTGTTATGTTGTTACGTTTGTGATACATTTACTTGGGAGACAATTTCGGCATTCAGGTAGACCTTACCCTGAACATCTTAAAAATCTGGATGGTTGATCTGTCCTCGCATTCGGGAGGACACAGGTTTGAGTCCCCATCCGGCCATCCCGATTTTGGTTTTTCATGGTTTTCCCAAATCACTTCATCCGAATGTCGGGATGGTTCCTTTACAAACCCATGGCCGATTTCCTTCCAGTTTCTTGCCCCAGTTCCTTAATTCATACCTCTAATGACCTTGGTATAATGCTCTCAGCAGTGTTTGTTTCATTGAACTGGTATTCTTCCCACAATCGCTGATGATTCAATTTTCTGAACAAATGATAACTTAGTTTTACGGCATGAAGTATGTCATGTGATGAGAGCATTTAGTACTGTTATTTACTTCTTTGCTTTTAGATACATTATACAAATGTAGAAATAATCGACATAAATATTTTTATCACAAGTTAATCAAAATTACTAAGGGCATCCATAAATTACGGGAGGTGTTTTTTCGGACCCCCCCTTTTCTGGTGAGACTTCGTGAGATCTGCCCCCCCCCCTCCTCTAGTGAGATCTGGTCCTTGAGATCGCCCTCGCAAATTTTTGAGACCTTTTTTTAGGTCTCACCCTTCCAAAATATGGTTACACCCCCACTTTTCGACGAAATACCCCCCTAAAGTCGACTTTCGCATAATTTGTAAACTTTTTTTACCTATACAGTCCAACAATTTTTTTTTTCGAAAACCTCACGTGAGATTTCCGTAGACCCCCCTCCCGTTCTTGAGATTTAGCCGGACCCCCCCCCCCCTATTTCACCTCACGTAATTTATAGACGCCCCCTAATGAAGAGTTTGCTTGTAACTACACAACAAATATAAAAGGTAGCATATCACCCGAAATAATACTATGCACTACTGTTTGAAATAATGATTACTTAATTAAAATAATTACCAAAATAAAAAAATTAAGTTTCTGATTTTTATCTCTCTTTCCTAATGACGCAAATTTTGTATCGTGTGTAAGGGAAGAGGATGAAAAATCTTCTTATCATCTACAACAGCGTGACCATAATATGAGACGTTAATTATACACTAGAGTCTGCCTTAATCCAGGTTGTTCCTGCATGATGGCTTCAGGTGATTAGATTCCGCCATCAACCGGGGCGTCTTTGATGCCTGGTCGCATTTCTAGAGATTTTGCTGGCTGTTATCGTGATGGTGGCAAAGTGGGAAAGAGTCCCCGTACGTTGTGTATTAAACCCCGATCCCCCAATCATTCCAGTCGTGGGGGTGCAGTTTGAGCCACTCCTGAGATTTGCCGAAACGACCATCTGTCCCATTTTAGATCGGCCAAATCACTTTTTCGATTACCTGTCAACGTTTTACTTCCCAGGGCGATATCTAATTGGTGCTCTGTAAGGTGGAGGTCCTTGTTTAATACCTTGAAAATAATTATTTCTTGGGTTATAATATTTTCATTCTTAAAATGAAGCACACTACTTCACATTTTCTTTTGTATCAACAAAACATGAACAGTTCAGTGACAATGCCGGCACATTTCACCGTAGGACCTTGACTAAATATGACATCAGATAAAGGTATAAGTAATAGTTTGCTATACGAAAGAGCAAAAACTTACATAACTTGGGAAATTTTTTGTTTCATATTTCATTTTTGGTGGTAAAATTATATTTCTACACGTGTTTTTTAAGCTTGGCATTTTGTAAGAAATAGCTTGCTTGTCATTTTGTAGTTCAGCAACTACTAATGTTTAGAACTGAATGTCCTCATCTTTGAATTGCATACACTTTCTTAGTTAAATAAGGAATATGAATTAATCAAGCCAAACTGTGAAGTAACAAATTTATTTTCAAAATTTGTCTTTAACTTTTCTTTTCTCCTTTTTTACAGTCAGGATAGAGTCGTCTGCAAATGAAACGCTTTTAACGTTATCAGATGAGTTTCTGCGACAGAACCTTGTGGAATGACATTTAATCTTTTCTCTTAGTCTGATGAAGAATTTTTACTGATTTTACAGTCCAAAACTGCAACCCTTTGCATGCGGATTTCCATGCACCATTTAAAGCACTTACCTGCGGTTCCATAAATACCATAGTATTTAATTTTTCAAAGTTACTTTATCGTTAACACAATCAAACACTTTTGCAAGATCACAAAAAATTCCTATATTAAACATTTTATTATTAAAATCCTTAAATGTTTTATAAAAATGAATATATAGTCATTTCTGTGGATGACCCTTTCTGGAATGCAAGCTGTGAAGTAGTTAAATATTACAGTGTGTAACATGTTTCACTATTCTACGATATATGACCATTCCAAAAATCTTTGAAAATCGAGGAAGTAAAGAAATAAATCGTTTCTCCTTTTTAAATTAATGATTTTACAATAGCATATTTTATTCTATCTGGAAATACACATTTCGTTAAAAATTCATCACAGATGTGAGCAAGTACGTGACTGATATAACCAGAATATATTTTTCAATAATGTTTTGTCTTCATAACTATAAGAATTTTTAGGTTTTAATTGCTTCATGAGTTGTTTTGGGAAACCAGTCTGGAGAATCTCTATGGAACTATTATTTTGTATTTTTATATGGAAATTTACAATGACCATTAAATTAGAAGGCAGCATCAAGTCTTTCATATCTAGTCTCCAATTGCTGTAACTGAGAATGTCAACATTGAAATCTCTACAAAACACTAGTTTTCTGTTATTTGTAATATATAATACCAATGATTCTAACTGTGATATAAACATACTGAAATGTCCAACGGTCCCAGTAGATTGCAATAACTATGAGGTATTCTTAACCATATTCCAGTTTTGTAACAAAGAATTCATAGTTTTGTTCTATATAACACTTACTTACAACTGCACTGCTAATTTTTTACAAAATTGGTAACTGGCCCTTTCTCCATTTTATATTTACTGACTGTAATGAGAGCTTAATTTATACTTTGGGATTGACAGTTGAGTTATTTCTGTGCATTTACAATAACCTTACACAAAATTTGAGTTCTTTATTGAAAAGCAAGGAACTCTTTTCATGTTTGGTTTCATCCGAAAACTGTAATTATTATTGTATTTAACTATTTAAACGTAAGGAGGCAAAAACCAATTTTAAATAACAAAAATAAGACATTTCTGCTGTTAAAAATGTGAATTATCTTGACGTTGGAGTTTTTTCTATTGAGATTCTCCTATCACACTTTTCCAACAAGAGATTTAGCTGGTTGTTAGATGATTCTGCAGTATTTCTATTATCTTTATTGTTCATTTCTAGTGAAACAAGAGTCGGTATATAAACATAATATCTGTTCCACTGCAGCTGATGGAGGTATGTTCTTGAACTGTAACTTTTTGGATATAGCTATTATTAAGCCGAAGTAGACTTTAAACGAGTGAAATGATAATTCTGTTCCTGAAAAAGCTCTATGGGAAAGAAAGATTTCTTTGTTAGAGTTACACTTTATTATGTACCTAAATAATATAAAACTGGGGAAATTAATTAATCAAGTTTGCTTATTTGACGATAGGAGGAGATCTTTCATTTCTTTTTATGTAGATTGTTGACGTAATGATCACGGGGCTTCTGCAGCTGGTTGCCGGTTTCCGTAGGATTCGGGGAGATAGAGCTCGGTAATCCCATTCACAACCATTTGCACCAGAAGGACGTGACGACTCACCACGCTCCGGTCATTCTTCGAAGAAATAATCCTCGTCATCTTCGGGGATCGAATCCCGAGAGTCCGGGCAATGGTCAGACGCTCTGCCATCTGTCCTACGCAACCACTGATCTGTAGAGTGTAAGTTTTCAAACTACTGTGCATGTAACAAAAAAAGTTTTCAATACATTTGTAGGTAAGGGTCTTACCACGAGGTAATCAGGAAGGATGGTGGGATGGGATTCAGTAAGATGAAAGCAGTAAAACTGTAGTTGTTATATAATTTTATTGCTAACGTTACTGTACACTATCATATATATGACGGATGGTGCGGCTCGACTTCTAGCCGTAGTAGCCTCCTCTCCCGCCATATCCTCCGCGGTATCCACCGTACCCGCCGCGACCATACCCGCCGCCACCTCGTCCATATCCTCCTCCTCCTCTTCCGTATCCTCCTCTGCCGTATCCTCCTCTTCCGTACTGCGCCACGGCGACTGCGGCCAGCAGGGAGAGGACAAACAACAGCAACTGAAACAGACAAGGTGATGGTCGTCAGACAGCAACTGGAACACCACTGCCTTGCATTTTATCTGCATCCAAGGATGGATAACATTTGATGTCGGACTTGCTTGTTTACCACTTTTCCGTAATTAATTTTCAAATGTTTTGAAGCACACCACCGCCTAGTTACGACTGTTTTATAACTGGTAGTTTTAGATGGATTTACGTTTCACCGTAGTTATGGGACAGACATAATGTTATATAACCGGATCAAACCCAAACAATAGAAAACTATGAACGTCAGCAGGGAGATCTGGAAGGGAAAGCTAGCTGACGAAGAAGAGTCAGTTTATTACGGTGAAAGATAAAAAACCTAAAGGCTAATTATGATTAGAAGATTGAGAAGGATTTGCTTGTTGAAGACTTGAAATGTAAATATTTTGCCACAAGATTTGATAGTAAACTCAACTTGGACAGGTGATAAAAAAGATTCAAAATCTTTCACTTATTGAAGAGAGTAATGAGAGAACGTAAAAAAGAATTGAGTGAATTGGGTTACTAATCTTTGGTCAGACCATTGCTTGAATATTGGTATGTATAGTGAGACATTTTTGGCATCAAATACAGGAGTTGGAAAGGGTGCAAGAAGTGCTGCTGGAAATTACTGCAAAACACATCAGTAACTAATATCATAAAAGAGATGAAATGGGTTTCATTTGAAGTCAGGAAAGGGTGAACAAGGAGTCTTCAAAGCGTATATTACACATGAGGCTTGGAAAGATTTTGATGAAAAAATTAAGAGTGGTGCATGGAAGGGAAAGATGACCATGGCCTCAAGCTTTCACTCGACTTCAGCCATAAGACTAGGGGGAAATATTCTTTCGTAGGAAAGAGGGTCAGTGTTTGGAATAAATTACCAATGTAAATGGTGAATAATTTACCAAAAACGCTGAAGGGATTTAAAATTGATATTCTTAGAGGGTAGAAGGAGGCAGGTTCAGGAATGTGTGTGTAAGGAAATTGAAATTAATTAAATGAAATGAAATTTTCAATATTGTAAATGTGTACGTTATATCTGTACAAGACAGTCATCACATTTATTGATTTTTTTTTTAAAAGCGTAAGATTCTATAGGCAAATTATCAATTATCTTAACACCAAAAAAAATGAATGGATGGAAACATCAGAAATTTGGTTCAACAAATTCTCTTTGACATGACATCAGAAGTTAGATTCTTTGGTGAAATTTCTGAATCCTGCAAAATTTTCACTGAAGTCCGAGAAGGTGACAGACTCTCAAGTTTTTCAATTTGATACCTGATAAGATCAGACGAGAGTGGTATAAAACACTGAGTATGATGAATATCGAAGGAATTAATACGCAAAAAATAGAAAAATTCGAAATAAATTTTTTGCCAACTATGTTGCTATAATTTAAAATATACAGAAACAAAACATTTACTGAAATAATAATAGAAACTCTCCATAAAATTATAACTAGAATTGGATTAACAATCTTATATGGTAAAACTAAAAACATAGCAAATATACTCAATTGAGAAAAGTACACAGAAATACAACAGAGATCAAAAGTGATGAATAATTTTAATGATTAGCAAAGTAGATATAATCAAACAGGCTGGATTAACAATCAGGAAAGAAAGATTGGGGACGATAGAATTGGCTAATAAACTCACAAAACGCCGATACAACAAAAAATCAATATCAGTTCAGGCAAAAATCAGACACTATACAACTTTAATTACACTGGAGGCACTATATGAATAAAAAAGGGGGACAAAAGAAACTTTAGAAGAAGAAAAGAAAAATACTTATTATTATCTTAGGGCCACAAAAGAATAAAGACACCTTTTTGAGAAAGAAAAATATGATGATTTGTTCAAGAAAATAGAGAAAATTACAGACACAATAAGAAAAAAGACGACTAAAATTTTATAGAAACAGAAATGACAGCTGAAGGCTGATAACAGAATATTTGACTTTATAAGTAACTAGAACAGGTCATATGCTTCAAAGCATGAAGAAGTCTGGTTTTTATCCGTTTCAGTGCCTTCCAAACTAAACACAATCCCGACTTTTCTACAGGTATAACAGCACTCTTGAATTCAAAATTTAGTCCTACATAGAAAATCATGAGATTTCAACTGTGCAACATTTTCTTGAATCAGTTAGAATCTGACTGTAGTAATATTAAAATATGTAACAAAAAATTTTAAACGTTTTAGAATTATTTTGTGTGAAATATGAAATCACTCAATAATTTTGGAAGTGTCTGAAAAGTATATCTGAATCTGCTGTACCGGCGTCTTTTGCTGTATTAAAGAGATTAACGACGAACGCAGCTGAGAAGCCAGTCAAGCAACCTTTGAGGTGGGGTTCAAAAAGTTTCTAAGTAATTCAATTTTATTTTTAATTACATGGAGATAGTAGGCCCCCACTCACTATTATTTGTAACCTGAAGCAGATCTGTCCAAATAATATGAGAAGAAGAGATGTTCATAAAAAAATAATTAAAATTTCAACATTATCGCCGATTCAGAATTGCTTATAAATGGTGTAGTCTGAACAAATAAAATATACTGCTACCCCAACTTTGATCAAAAGAGTACCAAATATCTTTTTAAGTGCTATTAGTTGTTTAAACTCCCCATTTCTGGGAAATTCGCGATTCATCGGGGAAGAATAGAACAAAATAAAATTCATTAGACATGTTCCCTATGTTAGAACGAGGCTGAAGCGAGCAACAATTTGTTAGAGATTATATTTACTCCATGCTTTGTTGCCAGAAAAACCAACAAGAAATAAGAAACTAGGACTTTAAACAAAGTCAAACACAGAGGAAATTATGTTAGTAACTTCAAATTAAACCGTTAAAGTAAAATAATAAATTGGCGTTAAATACATTACTGAGTTTAGCATACAAAATCTATGCATTGATCAGTGATCTACTTTGCGCCTAGGAGAACAATATGTTGTATTAATGTTTCAGCAAAACGTGGCTAAAATCATATATATTGTTTGTAAAAGGTTTTTTTTTATCGTCACAAGCCATCATCTCCCTTCATACCTATCTAAAAACGATAAATGCGGTACCATTTTAAAAATGAAGGTCTCCACTTTGATCACATCATATTTTTTTAAAATAATTGTTTTCAGTTCGGTACTTAAAGTGCAAAAGTCTCAATATTTCTACAAGGTTTTTTTTTTTTTTTTTTTTTTTTTTTTTTTTTTTTTTTTTTTGTAACGAGACATTGATTTATCTTTCATAATACCTAACCGAAATCGATGTATGAGGTATCATTTTAAAGTTTAAGGTTTCCGCTTAGGTGAAATACATTAAGAAAGTTGTTTTTATGTAATTCGACCCTTAACGGGCAAAAGTAATAACTATGAGTTACCCGTATGAGACAGTTCAGAGCCAAGCCGCTAGAAACAGCAATACAAAAAATAATAATAATAATAAATTCATTTACAGAAAATGCAGCATTTTCTTTGTTTACATAGCTGAGACTGTCATCAGAAACCTCAACAATGCAAATAAAAATCGCCGCATTAACGGTACATATAATTATTATTAACAAAGATGATCGCGGAAGCCTAAGAAAACTGTTTGAATTAAACTGTGATATCTCGAAAACGTTCATTATGATTACGTTTCTTTATATGGGTACGATTTTTTTTTTACGAAGCTTCTTGACAACTCAATTTTCATATAACACAAACTTAGTATTTATGATAGTCAAAGGCCTGGCATCCGACCCTTTGGTCTCAAGGAATGTCAGGAGCCACAAATTGACTACAAAAGCGTGCTCACATTATCGTCCCATTGCTAGAAGCAGAGTAAGTAGTTCCTTTGTGGCCAGTAGCCTGGTCACGTGTCCTTGTTAACGTTGTCACATTCGTGCAGCCCATGCCCTCACCCATACCCCCTATAGTGACCTAACTAATTTCGCAATTTTAAATTTAGAACTGTGCTAATAAACATTTCCAGTAATAATTTTTATTTAAAACTTTTCGAATGAAGCACCAATTTATATGATCTCATTTTTTCTTTACTAGACATCGTCAAGGATTTAATTTTAAAAAATCATATATTTTTAGGGTAACTGAATTACTATTTTCTGAACATATTTTCAACAAAAAAATATGGGCAAAGATGTGACGCCAGGGAGCTTATGACTCCACTGCCCCCTCCCCCCCCCCTCTCCACACACACACTTTTTTCACGTCTTGTCACACTGTGTGGAATGGTTCTCCTCCCTTGACTTGTGGCGTAATTTATGAATAATCCCTAAGCTAAAATGCAGATTTTTTTAAAAAATTGTAAAGATAGTATGTACATGTTTGTATTTAGTGAGCGTCTGGTACATTGACCTTCCTAATTTCACATTCCAGGAAAAGGTAATGGATGTAGAGTGATTTTAAGTTCAAGTTCACAAGAGCTCTCTAGATTCAGCTAAATTTTTATTTTTTATTCCGTGTTTCATTTCTCATTTGATTTTCCACTATATGTAAACCATGCTTTCTAAATCCAGCCATTTTAAAATCATTTCAGCTAGCACTTAGTGTAGATTTGTACATTTTTATTACAAATCAACAGTAGCTTGTATCGCAGTCGATTCAGCTAACGCACTGTTCTGCTACTTGATGCGGGATTAATTTGTTCAAGCCCCTGTGATGGAATTAATTCAGTACTTGCTCAGCAATTGGGAGAGTTTGTTTCAAATCACAAAATGTAGCACCAAACCTTTCGATTAAATCTGTAACTTACCCCCCAATGGTGATTTATCTGCTGGCTGGGGAAGTTTAACTTGGCAGTAACCTTTTTGTATTTGAAAGAGGCGGCCTGAATAGATGGAAAGCTAAATTTCTTGCTCACTTTTTTTTTTTTATTCTCGTATGTGTCACATTAAACACACACATTTTTACAGTTATCTACTTGCCTATAATAATATTAAACCACGATGAGAATAGGAATACGACCTGGTACTACCGTAGTATGGGAAACAAAATTTTGAAGATCTAAACGTTAACATTAATCCAAATTATGTAATTTTCTTTTTTCATTTTATCAATACAAAATGAACCCATAAAAAAACAGAACATCGATCATATAGTACTTTCATTTTTTATCTAAGTTGCCTAGCTGATTTGGTATTAAAAAAGTAGGAAAATAAAACCAAAAAAGTTATAGGTTGAAAGAAATTTTGTTGAAATCTGGTCCAGTAATCCATCCCAACTCCCGGAAAAATTCTTTGAAATATCATGTTGAACGCCACTTTCTTATTAAGACTTGGTTACGCCATGTAGTATTGAACAGGCAGAATTAATTTATTACGAAGTATTAGTAACGGTAGTATATTGTTGGTTTCAGAGCAAAATTGCTATTTTCAATTTTAATGTAATAATATCTGTTATACCTATCTTTCTACCATCACATTGTTGAAGACAACAATTCCATACACATTTTATAGTGTTTGTCATGCACTAAGGTATTTAATTTTTGAAACATTGGAACTACTACCGATTTCTTCAATTCGCTATTGAAAATATGTCCGAAAATAAAACTAGGCAACTTGTAATTTGTGCTCTCTGTATGATAAATGTAAATTTTGATTGTTAGGCTAAATGTGTAATTTATCAGGCGATATACCTGTATATGACTTTGATGTTGTTATTTCGTGTAGTGTGTTGCTCTGACTGCTCAATGTTTATGGAGATGAAAGAAGGAATATAGTGAAACGTTATGACCGACCGTTAATATCTACTCTTCTGAAAGATACCAGAGGCCACCAAGATCAACGCCTCCATCCAAGTGACGAATCACCATAAGTAGTACGGTATGCTGTCAGTCCATACACATCGGATACATATTTAATATCTAACCTGAGATTTTGTTGGTACACACAATTGTAATTGGGCACTGGGATCTCTCTATCCTACCTCTATTAAGAAAATTTCCTTCACCACCTGGACATGAACCAGCTAATACTGTGGACGACACCTGATCCCATCTTGGCACCGCAACGACCAGTCATTGTGCCTGAGAGGGTGTTGACTGTTGACCGACTTGCCACGGGAATATTGAAAAATTTGTTTTTGTTACCGCTCTCTGCTTTCATGTAAGTGCATATTTCGGCAAACCTATACGCGGATTCAGAACATCTCATTCAAGCTTACGATTCGGAACCAAACAACAGTCAACAATATAAAAAATTAGATTATATTAGCACATTTTTAAGCCACAAAACAGTAAGATTAACGTACACCCAAATTTGACGGTGTCATGTGTCATCATGTGTCAATATTGTTTTTATTTTATACCATATTTTCTAAAAAATAAATAAAATAAAAAAAATAAAATGAAAAAAATAAAATGAACAATTATATTTGGCATTTTCGACCATACAGAAATTCATAGTTAATACTCCTATTTGTTCAACAATTGAATTTATCATTGCATTTCTGGTGTCATTTTAAGGCACAATTACGACAATACAGGATAAACACACCAATAAATTAAAACCACCTATGCCCAATGTCAGAACAGCGATCTATAGGTTGGTGAGGTTAATCAGCTGTCACGCCTCTACCCTACCGGTGCAGACAATTGTATACTTCTTAGCAGTGATTGAACTAATGCTGTCCTCTCTAGGTAACAGAGACTGCAGATTCAGTCGCTATCAACGAACGTTTTTAGGCATTTTTTTTTTTAAAAATGTTAAAGCTAAGGAAATATAATCTCGTAAATGAATATTATAATTGTATGTTGATAAAGTGACGACGATAATATATTTTGAAACGTTTGTTTCAAGCATGTTTCCTTCTATTATTACAGCAATGGGAGAAAAGTTAAACAGAAATAACGACAGTGAATTATATCCCATGAAATTTGAAGCAAATTGTGCAGAGACAACAACAATTTATATTAGTTATAACTAAGGTTACGGACGTCGTTAAACCCTATCAATACGAACATGGAACTCATGAACCAGAGACCTTCATCTTCATCAACTGAACATGTAGTTCTAACAATACCTCCTTCATCTATGTGAAAGTCAAATATTACGCATTTTGAGGAATACCCAAAACGAGAGTAGATAATCTCAATAAATGGCTCAACTCGAAAAAGTCGTAGTTAAACCACGATGATTTGCAATAGTCACAGAAGCCATACAACTGATTATATGTAGTCGAGTAGTCGGTACTCACCAGGACCTTGGACATGATGAACAGTGTGCGTGCCAGTCTGCCTGCGTAGCCGCTTTTATACCTACCAGAGGCTGCTCCAAGACGGGGACCACCCGTCGACCTTCGTGCCTCACTTATCAAATTACGACACTCGCGGTAGTCATCGCCAAATTACATGTATTTCGTACTCTACCATCCTCTACCTTTGTTCCGGCCATCTTACTTTGCGAGTAATACCTCTATAACGACCTGCTAGCCTTTACGGGGGAACTACCACATTCTGTGATAATTTTTTACGGTCTAAAATTAAATTTGATTCTACAGGAACAATTAAGCAGTAGAATCTTTTGAAAGATGTGTCACTTGTTACTAGCAAACAACTCTGTTAAACACAATGCTGTGTTTCTTCGGTGCATGAAGTGAAGCTGGTACCATAATTTTTAAGGGAGGAAGATTGGCCCTTAGCACCCGAAAGATAGCTTTGTTTGCTTTTATTTTTTAGTGCAGTGTAGTTCTTACGCTTTGTTCGAGGCTAGCTGGTTCGTGACCCAATGGTGATAAGTATTGTTACCATCTGGGATTTTACAATGAGATCAGGAGATGGAGAAGAGAACAATTTCTAAATGACGAGTTGTGTAACAGATACCTGGATCAGGTATCAAATATTTCCGCAGGTGGATTCTTATTATGTGTTTTGCTAAAAATTATTGCAGCGATTGAAAAAGTTTAACGTATGTGAAATTCATAATTAATTCGTCATAAAGTACGCGTTCAGTAAAGTTCGTAAAGGTATGGGTGGCAAATTAAATGGCTGTTTAAAACTAAAAGTACAGGAAGCAGGACAAGGTACATAAACTTTATCTTTCAGATTATAGAGGAAAAGATCGAGGAAATTTTGAACTATAACCGACAACTGGCACTGTAGGTCATCTAAGACAAATTTACGATTAAGATGCTCTCGTCTTGGCTAGAAGCGACTAAGAGGATATAGTCAGGCAAAAGCAAAGTAACTATAATTTGTTTGAGAATCGTTTTCATCGAATGATATGCTTCTTGATAGTGTACAAAAGTAAAAAAGAGAAGTCGTATATTTCGGAAAGATTTGATAAACTGTATCCTATACTGAATGCCAGGGTATAGGTTACACAGTGCAATAACAGTTTAATTTTATTGAAAGCTACTTTGAGGCGAAAATGACAGAATGTCAGATTATCTTGAACGTTAGTTGACATGGTTCGCTTAACAGTTCTAACTTCTATATAAGACTGGAGGCTTTCTCGGCGTTGTGAATGTATAAAATTTTAGTCGTGTTTCATTGATGGACTCTGTTAGTTACCCGAGAAAATTGTGTTCTGATTTCTGTTCTGTGGACATTGTTACTTTAAATTAGTCTGTTCAGTAATGGAGTACCTCAAGTATAATACAGTGGCTTGGAAGACGTTTACCTCTCATGCTGATTTAGAGTTTCCCGGAATTAGAATACTCGTTCTTGTAAAGAGAAGTGGGCGTCAAGGTCAACACGCGAGGCCTGATACAAACGGATTGGGCCTCAACCCCAGCTGTTTCCTCTTTGACGCCACTTGGCTGTTAATTCATATGCAGAAAGCAGAACTTACACGACTGGAAAGCGGTATGCCTTGTAGAATTGCTGACTGAGGTCTGATCAGATGGACTCTAGATACTACGTAGCAACAGTATATTTCTAGTTGAAAAAGTTTTTTCATATCACTTACTGACTTATGCTGCAGTATCAACAGGTCATTATCGTTGATATGAGAAAATATTTTACTACCACTTTCGTCTTCGGTCAATCTGTTAGACTCCTTGTCTCTGTTATATTTGTAGTGTAACGATTGCTATAAATTCTGGATAGTGCCACGTGTCACATCTGCACGGTAATAAATTGAGCGATCCACTCCTGTCAGTGAATAGGACAGACTGAAGTCAACAAGCACACTTTGAGAAATGCCAAACAATTCTTGTTTGGCCATTAATGAAAATTTGGCCCATCGGCAAACTGAAGAGCTCACACTTATAGGGTTATAGTGTTTGACCGAACTGTTTTTCGAAGAAAAATTCAGAAGTAGCCACGTACAGTCAACATGTCATTCGCAAACGTTGGGCCCATTGTTTCTCATGATGGATGATCTTTGAGAATATTTTCGACAAGTGTATGTATGAAGATGTCATAGATGTAGGGAACCGCAGTCATGATAGTTTCTCAATCTGACTGGTGTGCGTGACTCACTCGTAACAAAAGGTGTGGAGTGTCTCCTATAAATTTTTGTCAAAAAGATGAGAAGATCTTGAGTCTGGGGCAGTAGAATCATGATTAGGCCCAAGAGGAAGAGAAGTGTTAGAATCTAAAGGCGGACGAGTTCTTGACTCTGGCAGGTGAACAGTTTGTAGCCCACCTGAATTGACTGATGTGAGTGACATCTTGCTGTAACCAATAAGAGACTGCGGAACGTCAACGCAACCGACTTATCCAAGCATCTCGGTCTTGGCAATACCATTGTACTGATAACCGAAGTCTCCTGACTATATATTTACAGTAATTACACACAGCCATCCACAGAGTAGTCACCATCCATAATCACCCGAGGTTTTGATTGTGTTACACTCATATTTGACCTCTAATTTGTAATTTTTTCATAATAAACAAAAATTTATACTAGAGTCGTGCAAACGCTGTCAAGGATCGCTGGGTTGGTCACTGCCAGCGCTACCTCTCCCGCACAAATGCCGGAAATACGGTACAGAGGACCGACCATGGACGTACCTAAGGTCGAGCCTGACAGTATGCTCAGCCAGATATATATTATATTTCTTATAGCTTTACGCCTCGTCGACGTCGAGGTCATTAGAGGCGAGATGGGACTGGGTCAAGGAACGGGAGGGAATTCATCCAAGGCCTTTTGAAGGAAGCATCCCGGCATTCGCCTTGAGTGATCTGGGGAAACCATGGAAAACACAAATCTGGATGTCCGGATGGGAATTCGAACCGGCGTCCTCCAAAATGCGAGAGTAAGAACCCAAATGGGAGCCAGTTATTCACGTGCTGCGTGGGGTGAAGCCTCGCTGGTACTCACTCCGTTCAGTCGGAACAGCCAAGAACTGCATCACAGTCTTAAAATCGCTAAAATCGAAGGATGGTACAACTGAAAAGTTAAAGTCTGGAGAGTATATGTCTTCTTCTTGTTATTTTCAGCGTGCTTTTATGTCATTCTATAGGGTTGTATATTTATACTTTCGGAAAATTCGGATATTTAAAGAATTTGCCCAAAAAGTAAATATCAACAGATTGCACCACATTTCGGCATTTCTATTGCGATGTTCCGGGATTTCATAAAAGTGGAACTATCTTTCTCCTGAACATATGAATGATATTTTGGTTATTTTTAAATCGCGTGTGAGATTGACGTCAGTTATATCATTAAAGAATTCTTAAGAATATTTAACCAGATCTATATATACATATTATATAATATTTAAAAATGTAAATTGTTTTAAGAATAATAACTGCAGAAACTAACGGCCTATTTTAGGTAACAAGGTAGTAGGCTATGTAAAATCAGGAATAAATAAATAAATAAATAAATATGTCATTAAAGTGAGTTCATTGTTGTGCAGTAATTGGTACCAATCGTTAAAAGACGTTACATATATTTGAAGCTTCGTATAAATCATAATGCGCTAAATATGGATTCAGGGTGTACTTTATGTCATGTCAGTAACTATGGATAATAGTTATTTGTGTTATGGGCTTCGGTGCACTGTGTACTGATCACATATTATATACAACATTCCGTTACATATGTTTATCAAATATATGCACATTGCACTTCATGTCTACGACGATTCGATTGATAGAAATTACACAAAATTTTGGTAGTAGTCACTGATATACTGTATATTCGAGATGCCCCTGCTTTACAAGCTTGTCCATTTGCTATGATGTACCATCCTTGTTGCTGGGCACGGGTGAGGAAGACACTATGCGCTATTCCTCCAATGCCGTTTCTTCGTATGTCCGACGAGCCTTCGTTCGTCCGCGGAGCCTTCGTTTGCCCACCGAATCGGAGGGAAGTTCCAGCGTTATTAGCTTGCCCGGGTAGAGTGGACCGGTCATAGAAGTCACGAGCGAGTTCGAGCGTGAGTAGACGGCAACTTACTTGCAAGACACTCATTTATACAGCCATGTTCCCATAATTCAGTAAAAAGTGCTTTGTTAATTAGTTTTCAATCTCCATCCCATTCTGTTAATAATAAATCGAATCTTATGTGCTATAGTAAATAGTTTTAAATTACAGCTAAAAAAATGATAATTGGTAATCAACCAATCAGAGGGTATATTGGACACTAATGTTTGTTTTTCAATTTCACCTGCCCGAAAGCCTTTTCGGCTGAATGTCCTGGATTTCGATACATTTTTGCAGTGCAAGTTTTATAATTTTTAGTTCAATTTAATTTAAGTGCAGTGAACTAAATGTTCCGGTGGCAATTACCCTACACATCTGCTTTACATTTCACATTTACTAGTATTTTTTGATGTTCAATTCTGCCAGTGCAATTTCTCATCTGGTCTCCTATTACATAGTACGCGTGTTGGAATATTGTCGGGCCAATCCGATTTCATTTTCTATGCTTCCCTAGTATTACTACAGGAGAACGCCGGGATGATTCCTTCAAAAGGCCATGGCCAAACTCCTTCCTGTTTCATGCTTTGCAACCCCGGCCATTTTCCACCTCTAATGAACTCGATGTCGGTGAGGCTAGTATGTCTGCTTGCGTAAAGGTTCCACGACACTGGATGGGTTAGACACAATGGTACTAGGATCGAGTCCTCGCGTATCGGCCGTCATGATTGCGTTTTTTCACCATCCACTCGGCTTGCCCTTTAATTTTTAACTTTTTCAGTGTTTTTCGTCAATTCCAGCAATTCCTTGATGATCTGTTCCAGTGCCTGATCATAAAAGAAAAGAAATCACACTTTTAACACTAGAATGTAAATCCAGTAGGCAAGGTTTTCATTTTTTTCTGTAATTCTTAATGCCAGTTATCGCAAGTAGTTGCGAATGGGAGAATGCAGATAGTAAACAACCAACTGTGATGATGTTGAACATTTAGAAATTTCTTTTATTAATTATCCCCAAATCGTGGGCATGGCCCTTATGGTGCAGTAACTGTGCTTGGAACTCAATGTTGCTCATCATTGTTCGAGACCATTTGTTTTAAAAATTATTTACAAATAATTGGTGCCCTCCATGGGTATAAATGGTACGAGAAAGTGAGCACATTGGCCCGAGAGTCAAATGAGAATGTAAATCTAGAAGGAGGAGCTTCTAAGTACAATTTAGGTGCATGTTACCAGTAACTGAGGAAGGTACGGAGATCAAAGAAGACTTTTTTTTTTTTTACATGTAATGGCTTTGGCATCTTAGACCATACAGCCAGCCTGATCAATTTATTTCAGCTAATTAGAGTCACCACAGGACGGACATGACATTTACAGAACACAACACTAAAACACCCATGCCCGCGGTCGGATGAGAACCGGCGACCTTCGGCACTCTAGCCCCTACGCTGCCGAGGCCGGTAAAGAAGACTGGTTAAAACAGGATGGAAGTAGACAGAGGAATAAGAAGTTTTCCATTAGTTTAGTAACGGGAATTTTTGTCTAAAACCCGTTAACACTCTTACCCGACGGTGAGCATCAGTGCGCACACTGGACCGAGCAGATACAA
>JARYHS010011408.1:157325598-157347613 GCA_031002005.1 Vandiemenella viatica | reverse complement strand
AATAAGAGACTGCGGAACGTCAACGCAACCGACTTATCCAAGCATCTCGGTCTTGGCAATACCATTGTACTGATAACCGAAGTCTCCTGACTATATATTTACAGTAATTACACACAGCCATCCACAGAGTAGTCACCATCCATAATCACCCGAGGTTTTGATTGTGTTACACTCATATTTGACCTCTAATTTGTAATTGTTTTCATAATAAACAAAAATTTAATACTAGAGTCGTGTAAACGCTGTCAAGGATCGCTGGGTTGGTCACTGCCAGCGCTACCTCTCCCGCACAAATGCCGGAAATACGGTACAGAGGACCGACCATGGACGTACCTAAGGTCGAGCCTGACAGTATGCTCAGCCAGATATATATATATTTCTTATAGCTTTACGCCTCGTCGACGTCGAGGTCATTAGAGGCGAGATGGGACTGGGTCAAGGAACGGGAGGGAATTCATCCAAGGCCTTTTGAAGGAAGCATCCCGGCATTCGCCTTGAGTGATCTGGGGAAACCATGGAAAACACAAATCTGGATGCCCGGATGGGGATTCGAACCGGCGTCCTCCCAAATGCGAGAGTAAGAACCCAAATGGGAGCCAGTTATTCACGTGCTGCGTGGGGTGAAGCCTCGCTGGTACTCACTCCATTCAATCGAAACAGCCAAGAACTGCATCACAGTCTTAAAATCGCTAAATCGAAGGATGGTACAACTGAAAAGTTAAAGTCTGGAGAGTATATGTCTTCTTCTTGTTATTTTCAGCGTGCTTTTATGTCATTCTATAGGGTTGTATATTTATACTTTCGGAAAATTCGGATATTTAAACACTTTGCCCAAAAAGTAAATATCAACAGATTGCACCACATTTCGGCATTTCTATTGCGATGTTCCGGGATTTCATAAAAGTGGAACTATCTTTCTCCTAAACATATGAATGATATTTTGGTTATTTTTAATCGCGTGTGAGAGTGACGTCAGTTATATCATTAAAGAATCCTTAAGAATATTTAACCAGATCTATATATACATATATATATATTTAAAAATGTAATTGTTTTAAGAATAATAACTGCAGAAACTAAGGGCCTGTTTTAGGTAACAAGGTAGTAGGCTATGTAAAATCAGGAATAAATAAATAAATAAATATGTCATTAAAGTGAGTTCATTGTTGTGCAGTAATTGGTACCAATCGTTAAAAGACGTTACATATATCTGAAGCTTTCGTATAAATCATAATGCGCTAAATATGGATTCAGGGTGTACTTTATGCATGTCAGTAACTATGGATAATATTTATTTGTGTTATGGGCTTCGGTGCACTGTGTACTGATCACATATTATATACAACTTCCGTTACATATGTTTATCAAATATATGCACATTGCACTTCATGTCTACGACGATTCGATTGATACAAATTACACAAAATTTTGGTAGTAGTCACTGATATACTGTATATTCGAGAGTGCCCCTGCTTTACAAGCTTGTCCATTTGCTATGATGTACCATCCTTGTTGCTGGGCACGGGTGAGGAAGACACTATGCGCTATTCCGTTTCTTCGTATGTCCGCGGAACCTTCGTTTGCCCACCGAATCGGAGGGAAGTTCCAGCGTTATTAGCTTGCCCGGGTAGAGTGGACCGGTCATAGAAGTCGCCGAGCGAGTTCGAGCGTGAGTAGACGGCAACTTACTTGCAAGACACTCATTTATACAGCCATGTTCCCATAATTCAGTAAAAAGTGCTTTGTTAATTAGTTTTCAATCTCCATCCCATTCTGTTAATAATAAATCGAATCTTATGTGCTATAGTAAATAGTTTTAAATTACAACTTAAAAAATGATAATTGGTAATCAACCAATCAGAGGGTATATTGGACACTAATGTTTGTTTTTCAATTTCACCTGCCCGAAAGCCTTTTCGGCTGAATGTCCTGGATTTCGATACATTTTTGCAGTGCAAGTTTTATAATTTTTAGTTCAATTTAATTTAAGTGCAGTGAACTAAATGTTCCGGTGGCAATTACCCTACACATCTGCTTTACATTTCACATTTACTAGTATTTTTTGATGTTCAATTCTGCCAGTGCAATTTCTCATCTGGTCTCCTATTACATAGTACGCGTGTTGGAATATTGTCGGGCCAATCCGATTTCATTTTCTATGCTTCCCTAGTATCACTACAGGAGAACGCCGGGATGATTCCTTCAAAAGGCCATGGCCAAACTCCTTCCTGTTTCATGCTTTGCAACCCCGGCCCTTTTCCACCTCTAATGAACTCGATGTCGGTGAGGCTAGTATGTCTGCTTGCGTAAAGGTTCCACGACACTGGATGGGTTAGACACAATGGTACTAGGATCGAGTCCTCGCGTATCGGCCGTCATGATTGCGGTTTTTTCACCATCCACTCGGCTTGCCCTTTAAGACATTTAATTTTAACTTTTTCAGTGTTTTTCGTCAATTCCAGCAATTCCTTGATGATCTGTTCCAGTGCCTGATCATTAAAAAAAGAAATCACATTCGTAACACTAGAATGTAAATCCAGTAGGCAAGGTTTTCATTTTTTCTGTAATTCTTAATGCCAGTTATCGCAAGTAGTTGCGAATGGGAGAATGCAGATAGTAAACAACCAACTGTGATGATGTTGAACATTTAGAAATTTCTTTTATTAATTATCCCCAAATCGTGGGCATGGCCCTTATGGTGCAGTAACTGTGCTTGGAACTCAATGTTGCTCATCATTGTTCGAGACCATTTGTTTTAAAAATTATTTACAAATAATTGGTGCCCTCCATGGGTATAAATGGTACGAGAAAGTGAGCACATTGGCCCGAGAGTCAAATGAGAATGTAAATCTAGAAGGAGGAGCTTCTAAGTACAATTTAGGTGCATGTTACCAGTAACTGAGGAAGGTACGGAGATCAAAGAAGACTTTTTTTTTTTTTACATGTAATGGCTTTGGCATCTTAGACCATACAGCCAGCCTGATCAATTTATTTCAGCTAATTAGAGTCACCACAGGACGGACATGACATTTACAGAACACAACACTAAAACACCCATGCCCGCGGTCGGATGAGAACCGGCGACCTTCGGCACTCTAGCCCCTACGCTGCCGAGGCCGGTAAAGAAGACTGGTTAAAACAGGATGGAAGTAGACAGAGGAATAAGAAGTTTTCCATTAGTTTAGTAACGGGAATTTTTGTCTAAAACCCGTTAACACTCTTACCCGACGGTGAGCATCAGTGCGCACACTGGACCGAGCAGATACAACGGCAGCCAAGGCCCACGCGTTCTGGCATCCTGACTGCGGTTTTCCGCAGCTGTCGGATTGAATTCTGGTACATCCCTAGTCCTCAGCCTCATAAACTTCACATTTCACTAATAAAAACCAATTGGCCATCATTGGAAACTGCCGATATAGGTTAAAACTTAAAACTATGAATATCATACGCGCAACACGTCATACTTATAGCTACAGATATAATAATAATAATTCCGTGTGGTCGTAATGACCTGCTGATACGGTTTCTATTGGCTGCGTATCCCGCCCCTGCCTTAGCTGCCTAAACCCTACCCGGTACAGGTGACCTACAGTTTAACGTGGAATCCTAACCACGGAAACGTTCTGGTGTACTTCACTTTACACAGCTAGCTGTGCCAAAGTTGAAGGTAGGGTTAAGGGTATATGAAAATGCCCACCGGGACAGCGATTCAAACCAGGGACCTTTCGTTTCCCAGTTTGATACCTGAACCACTCAGCCACCAGACCGCAACAGGCATGCTGTTAACATTAGCATGTCGGTGACGATAACTCATAAGATTTTACCAGTCCAAAAGTCGCCCAACATACCTAAAGAAGTTTTCAATTAAAAAACTAAAAATCTAACTTACTCCAAAACCGGAAGGTTTGTCGAATCTTGCCGAAGGAGGTGTACGAAGCTGTTGTGTGAGAGGCAGGAAGGCGAATTCGTTTCCCCAGGGGCATAAAATTTAACGATGAAATCAGAACCACGGAACGTCCCGGCGTAACAAATATGATCAAATACGACTCCTAAAAATTCCTGCTTACTTTGGGATTTGAACCGGCGACCGAAGAGGGAAAATTTCGAAAGAAAGCGCCTTAACCGTTGAGCTACCAGACCGGCCTCGTTTGAAGTATAAGTAGTATCAAAATCGGATAAAACTGCGGGTTTGTATGAACAACGTTAACAGAAAATAAGGTGGTGGGTGGGGGGGATGGAGGAAAACAGGATAGGGTTTAGGTTATTGTAAATCAAACGAAAACAGTAATTTTCTATTTGTTTCAAACTATACGTATACAAAGTTCCACAAAAATCGGATAAAAACTGTGTGTTTATGTCAAGAAAATTGCCAAAATAAATAAATACAAAAAAATAATAAACCTTCATTTTTATATATTAGATACAAGTGTAATCTATACTTTCACTGCTGTCAAAGCGCAACTCGTCTTATTTATAGCTATAGAAATACTGCCAATACATAATGTAGGTGACGGGAACCCATAAGATTTTACCCAACCAAAAAGAGTCAACCGCGCATAGCATAAGCGCAACACGTCATAGTATGTCGGTGACGAAAAGTCGTGAATTCATAGATTTACCAACGTCCAAACATCGCCTAGCGCGGCTACAGAAGTTTTCACTTCAATAATACGCTAATCACGCTACACATTCGAAGACAGATGGCAATGTTACACTTCTTCCATTAGTACACCTGGAAGTAGGTATTAAATGCTTGGGGTCATTCGGCTGTAAAACCAAAAGCTCCAAATTTGAGCATGCCAGTGATGAATAATACCCATCAAGGCAACCTACAGTAATGTTTGGAAAAGGTAGAGAAGATGTTCCGGCTCGTTGTATGTTGATACTGTTTGGAAGAAACGTGTAAGTTAACTGGTGGCCAACTTTCAACATTAAGTTTTTGTGAACGCAAGCTTACTGAAGAATTTAAACGTTTCAATAGCAACATCCTGATTACTAGTGAGTGAGTCGCCTTCCCAACTGTTGTCCAACCCACGTGGCTGGTAATCTGGCCTTGTTTACCTGGTGAAACATGTCCGAGAGATATTTCCAGCAAACAGGTTAGACTACTTGTTTGTTTGGCACGGATTCACCTATCCAAACTTAACAGCACCACACATCAACATCTTTGCCTTTCAGCACACTTCTTTCTGAGCTGTTTCCGCCGTACAGATATTTCATGGGTTATCTCTTCCTCTGAGATTAAAAGAGGCTTCACATCAGTACCTATAGCGTATGCAGATCATTTTTCGAATTATCTAAAATTCGAATAATGGGTTTATGCTTGCTATGGGGGTATATTATAGAGAAAAGTTGCGTAACGAAACATTGATATAAGAACCGCTTAACTGAAAAGGAAAATTTTGGTAGCGTTGTATGGAGGACAGGTCCTATGTGGTATCCATTACATCAACACTCCTCCCTCCTCTCGTCTTCCGTTGACGTCATGTCAAATATAGCTCTGGTAATGGCAGTTCGATGTGAGCCTCGTAACACCTTAGTAACTTTTTTCGGTATCTAATACTAAAAATTGTAAAATGGACTACAAGCTACATTTTGTTATGTAATTAATCACTGTTAAATCAAATTTGTAGGAGTTTGGCTTAATTATTTGCGAAAATGACGAACGTTAGAAAGAGAAAAGTTACAAAATTAATTGTGAATGTAAATCAAAACCGTTAACAAATATAGAGCGTGTTAATACAGAATTTGACCATCTGCTAAAGATATATAAGAGCGAGGGAGAGTTAACTAGTGTACTACACCGTCTGTCAGAAGATGTGTTGCGCTAACTTTAACAGCTGGCAATCCCTACTTGCGACCACTTTTACATATGCAATCCAAACTTTTTATATTCTTTATATATCTCTCTTTGAAATAAAATATAATTTATTTAAAAAACAAGTGAACGATTTTTTAAAAATTTTAACTAAAAATACTTGCTGCCATATTTTGATAGGCAACCCGACGGAATCGCATTCTGCTAGTAATAATTATACATAAAAACTGCATTTCAAATAAATAAAAGATGGACGTAGAAATCATGGAGCAGGATCTTAGGCTAAAGAATATTATTTAACTGCTACCGATGGTCAATATCTACATTGCCTGTAACTCGAACAATTACATTTAAGGCCACTGTAAAGGAAATTAACATTTGCAAAACTTTCACGCTTTCAAGAATTTAAAATAAATAAAGAAAAAAATACATGTACTAAATGTGAAGTTGCATTAAATCTCAATGGTGATACGAAGATCTTGAAAATCCAATGAGAACCAATAAATCGTATTTAGAAAATAATAACGGCGGTAAGTCGACTACTATTACTGAGCGAGGTGGTTGTGTGGTAGCGTTCTGGACCTCGCATTCGGAAGGACGCGGGTTTTCGAATCTCCGTTCGGCCATCTACATTTCGCTTTTCTGTGGTTTCCCGGAAACACTCCAGGCAAATGCCAGGTTGGTTCTTTCAAAAAGGTCATGGACAAATATTCCGTCTCATACCTTACCCTGAATAGCTTGTTTGTATACTTCCTGTTCTTCGTCTTTTTTCTTCTTTTCAAATTGGCGTATAGATACTTTTAAATTATATTACGTATATATGATTACGGGCTGCATTCGGAGCACGCTCATCGTATGCCTCCAGCTCTATGTAACATTTCATCTCCAGAACTAAGAAGATCAGAAGCTCTCATAAACATCTGGAAAATCATTCTGGAGATACCTCAGCTTCCTATACATCAATACATTAATCATAAAAAAACACCAACGCTTGAAATAAAGGAAAACACCGTGGCGCACAGCAATCAACCTTACAGTGTCATCTTTCAACATCAACAAGCTGTGAATAACTCAATTGGAGCAAACATATGTAGCCAATAAATATCTAATTGATGACCCCTCACAAGGATTCGATCTCCCTAGACGGCAATGGAGAATCATCAATCGGATTCGAACAGGACAAGACAGATGCGGCAACTTATTACACAAATGGGGCTGGGTCCGTTCTGCAAATTGTAATTGTGGAGCCACCTTACAGACAATATAGCACATCGTTTCTGACTGTACTCTTCGAGACTACAAAGGAACAATAGGGGACATATATCATGTGTCGATCATTACAGTTGAATGGATAAAAACATTAGATCTACAGGTATAATATTGTACGAGCTTGTGGGATACACATTTGTCCTCGCCTTTTGTACATCTTGTTAAATATCATACGATAAATAAATAATTTCCTTACCACAATAATTATTTACCAAAAGAGTTCATACTATTAACTGAAATGTTTTTTTCTTTTTCTTTTTTAGATCGTTATATGTTTCTGATTAGCAAAACAGTTGATAGCTTGAGTAATAATTGGTCTGTACCCCACCGACCCTAAATAGTGCGCTTTCTTTAATTTAATCACAGCTAACTACATTTATTCCTTCTCTAACCAGCCTGCCTTATTCGTACTTCTGACACTGCATGGTCAAGAGAAGCCCCTACCCGGTTATAATGTTGGTGGCTCGGTTATTTTACCCATGGAATATTTTGACCAGGGTCATTGCGTAGCTTGAGAAGATTTCATGTCCTCATGATACCATTACGAGTGTTTGAGTTTGTTATTTCTAATGGTCACATCCGTCAAAATTCCACTGATCATTTCTTATTCATCCGCTTAAAGTGCCACGTCAAGGGCGAGAAAGAGCTGGATCATTTCCTTACTCTCCCCCTATCAGTAGGCAGCAACTGTGATTCCTTTTCAGTCACAGAATTTCACCCGTGCTAAAAGATTCCACGAGGCGGCAGAGGTTTAAGTATCTTGTACAGTGGAATTAATAAGCGTGGGAGCCTTTTTTGAAGCTACTTCTGTCATGGGAAATTTTACCGTTAGTTTCCTGGTATTATATCATAGAGGAGAGTACCAAGCAAAAAATAAACATGTGAAAAGTTGATGAACGCAGAGTGGATTCCATCAGTCAAAAATAGATCGATTCTAAAAATCGAAGAACATAGCAGAGTATATCCTAAAATAATAATGATTAGGAACATATTTTTCAACTGGGTATATGGGTAAATGGCTGTGTGTAATTCTGTTCAATAAGAGTTTTTCACTTAAAAAAGTATTGATTTAAATTTATAACCCACTATCTAAACTGTACCAACATGTACCAAGAACTGCTAATAGTAAAAATATTTGAACTCTTCTGTAAATATCAGTGGCGCGAAAAATATTTTATTAGCTTCAAGTTGAGAGATGAAGAAAGCAATCTACCTCTTGTGCAATCGAATCCGTGGGAGTGAAATCAAATCCCATCGACGCATCACGTGGCCTTGATGCTCTACCGACCTTGGTCTGTCCCAAAGGCATTTTGTAAACAAGTCTTGGTTAGGAACGTCCTAACTGATAGGATCATCCAAATGTCATGTGTCATTCAGTTAAAATTTGTTATAATTATGAGTTACAGTATTTCTCATGCTTCACTGTCGTTTTATTTTATCATCGGATCTTATTTGTACGGAATTTAAAAGGATACTGACACCAGGTTAATGTGCAGTGGGTTTTGTCTCCAGAACATAATAAACTTGTTCATTGCTGATGTTCAGTTCACCTCTCAGACGGTGGGTTTTGGAGCTAACACCAACAACAGGACCGTTCTGTAATAATTCCGAGGCGAAATAATCCCGAGCTTGTCGATATATTTCAAATTTTCTGGTACTGTTACAGCGATCAGTTAATAATTGATTTTATTTCGCATTTCTTTCAGTGTCCTTTTTATTTGATCACGCTAAAAATCACTGGAATCATTTCTTTAAATAGAACATTTTATATCTTCGTAAAAATAATTCACCATTCCTTAATAAATCATCTAAATAACTTTTTTCCTTATAGTTCTAAGTAATAATCTTGAGCTTTTGCTGTCCTTACTGAATAACAGTCAGATTTTTCTGGTTTTATGCCTCGTCGACCTCAAGGTCGTTAGAGGCGGGGAAAGGTCGGTGGCAAGATATAATAAGGCAATAGAATGTTGAAGCAACCATCCCTGTATTCGCCTGTTATGATTTAGGGAAACCATTGAAAACGGAAATCAGAATGGTCAGATGTGGTTTTGAACCCACGTTCTACAGAAAGCGAGGACATCGAAGATGAGAACTTTCAGTCAGATTTATAGTGTCAGTTAACCATTGTTTGGTAGTCAACTATCGTACATAAGTAACAACCATATAGGTATCGTTATTATTTTTCAGCCTCAAGAGATCGAAAAATATTATTATTTTGTATATATGTATGCATGCTTGTTTGGACCAACTAAGACCGCGTTAAGCCTTTGTTTAGCTTGAATTTACTGTTGTGTAAACTTCTTGTGTTCCAACTAGGATTATTAGCCCTAGAGCAGACTTACTGTTTAACGTGGAATCCAAACCACGGAAACTTTCTCTCTTCCTTCATATTACACAGTAAGCTGTGCCAGAGGTGAAGGTCGGGCTAAGAGCTTATGAGAATCCTCACCGAGCAAGGATTCCAACCGGGGACGTTTCGATATCCAATCAGATGCCTTAACCACTGAGCCACCAGGCCAATCTAATGAATATTATTATACAGTTTGATAGACAAAGAAGACTGCTGCCAAACAGTGAAATGAGGTGGAGAGTTGTTTTATCGTATTCCGCGTGCTGATGCGCGTTTCATACAAGCATGAACCAAACAATCATCAAATTGAATCAATCGATATCAGTACTGTTGATAATAGTTATACATGCGTCTGCATCGGATCGTGTTACTTAATTAGTTTTTTAACAAATACCTGTAATGTTACCATCACCATTTCCTCCGTATCACAGCTCTAACCATTATTTTTAGTTTTCACCGAACTTGCTTTTTCAGATTTTTCTTCTAAATGCAGTGAAGTTCAGTGGTTTCTTTTGCTTATTGTGATAGTAAGATAAATATTTAAGCCTTTTGTAATGGTGTATAAGTTTTAGATTTATATGACACTAATAGTAGTCATAGCGTTAGGTATGTATGAATATGCAGCTTATATAAGAAAAGAGTATCGTATAGGCCTATTTGTTGTTTGTAACGGTCTGTATCTAGAGTACCATCGTTTATCTCAGTTTAGAAGAACTATCGGTGAAAAGGGCTGCTTTGCATTGAAAACTTACTCGATTCGTCATGAACTGTCCCAGAAAGGTATCAGAACGGAAATGAATTTCTTTAATCCTCTCTCTGCTCTTATTTATGTCAAAAACAAAATTATATTACTGCGTGTTTTTCGAACAGAGCTAAAAGTAGTTGTTATACCTAAAGTTTGTAATCCCTTCGAAACGCGTGCAACAAATTCGTTAAGAATGCACGGTGAATGCCTTACATCTCTACCATAATCTAGTTGAGGACCTGCAAGTGTTTTATGCGCCATATCCTCTGTACATTCGCTGCAGTCGTTCGAAATTTGACCTATGTATTGCAGTATGTTATTATCCTGCGTTACGAGCAAGGCCGTGTGCTTTTTATTCATTTTTCGAGCATCAGTGGTCAAGACGAACTCTCAGTAGTGCCAACACTTTTTTTTTTTGCATAGTTGCATCACTGCAGGTGGAAACCTTCCTGCTTCCTCATGCTAAGTCTTTCCTCATTGTCATTAGTTGGTTGCTTTTCTCTAGAGTTCTCACGTTCTTATTTTTCTGTATGAATTTTATGATAGCATTTTCTCTTACATCACAGCTTCTTAGAAAATTACGAATACCTTTCTAGTTTTATACTAATACACGGGTGCTTTTAAATCTAAAAATGAATATTTTCGACAGTTTAAAATTTTGTGTTAAACTGACGTAATTTTATACAACAGTATTACTTCAGATTGTCATCAACACAAGAAAAGGTATATTTACTATACTTCCGCGGTGTGCTCCCACAATCAACAAACTCTGTAGGTATGATGGACATATTTAATAACATTAAAATGCTGTGGAATACGGAGGGAACGTTAATACAAGAAGTAGCCTGAATAAGTGAAATCTGTAAGAAAACAGGAGTATACCTGCACGAATGTGGACTTCAGACCTCGTATTCGAAAAATAATGTAGATTATATGACATTTTTCCCGAAATGGTGCATAAATAGGATCATACACGACCAGAAAAATGATTAGAAATGCCAATACTTCTGTTTAACCAACCACAAGCTAGATTCAGTGCCCTGAGGCGCCGCACACTGGATCGGGGAGATTCAACGGAACCGGGCACGAGCCAGGCCGTCCTGACTGCTGTTTTTATGAGGTTTTCCGCTGTCATCAAGGCGAATGCGGGGATTGTCCCCAAACTCTGCCTCATAAACTGCACATTTCACAAAAAATGTAACTATCATAAACAGAACAGTATATAGGCCTACAATTCACTTCAATTTTTCCGTTAGTGCGTAGTACGACCTCGCAGTAAAAGCAGAGTCCACAGTTGATAATTTCGTAAAATGTAGCAATGGACGATTATTTCTTGGTTTCATGAGCCGTAGGTACCGAAGAGGGAATCGCCTGAACTTAGAAGTAAGGTGTAAAAGCAGTAGGTGTCGGAAAGAGCATTCGGTCGTAAAACAAAACTCCAAATTTGACCATGTCAATGATGAGTAAAACAATTCAAGCCAGCCGAACCCTAATGTTGAGAAAAGGTGGTGAGAAAGAAGAATGCTTCTAATCAACTATGTCGAGACCAGGAAACTAACACTCCTACATCATTCATATCCGAATTTCCTCTTGACACACAGTTTATTAGCCGTTTATATATCATAAATGTTGAACCACTTACTGTTTACTAGCGTTATTCATTCATTTTGGTAGCTTTCTGTAAACGTGTGTAAATGCGGGCCAATAGAGTACACAGCCGCCAGGCAGAAACTTATATGATACCATAGTTCATTCGCTGGACCGAAATTAAAGTCTACACAGTTTCAAATCTTATCCGGCGGTGATGGTTGTAGGTTCAGTCAAAAAAAAAAAAGTTAAGTTGAAGTACAGTTCTAAACACAGCGTGTTCCCTTTCATCTCTTTTCTAATTTCCGGCAATCAACTCTTCGGTACCTACGGCTAATAAAACCAAGAAATAATCGTCCATTGCCACCGAGAAACCTACATTTTACGAAGTGATCAACTGTGGACTCTACGCAGTTCTTTCAAAATTAGAGCTTATAAATAAATGAAATTGTTTTGCAATGGCGTTAATGTACTGATATAATGAAAGACTAGGTGCTGGTCTAGAATTAAATAGATGACTACATTAGTACCAAAAAATTCTGTTGTAACCGTTTTTATTCATGGTTATAGCAGGTATTAACATTACAATCACTACACAGATAGATCAATATCATATTTAAATTAAAAAAATCTGTTTAAAACCAATCGTAACAGAGCTACATAGAAAGGAAATATTTGAATATGATGGTCGCGTACCCGGTGAAACATGACTCTTACCGCGCTGGATGGAGTGATTCATACAAGGAAGTGTCTTGGGAAATTTAACTGGTTTCGACCTGTCGTTTCCAGTGATGAAAGTATATGTAAGTGTTGTGTACTTAATTTCGATGTGTTTGGGTTCAACGTACCGGTGGTGTGTTATTTGCGTTATGAATAGTATTGAGTTATGAATTTAGTATGAACGTAGCACAACACTTTATGGTAGCGAAACATGGACTTCAGGAATATACCGGGAAAGAAAATTGAATCATTTGAAATGTGGTGCTACAGAAGAATGCTGAAAATTAAGTGGGCTGACAAAGTAAGAAATGAACGAGTTTTGGAAATGAAGAGTGAGGAAAGAAGTTTGTGGAAGAAGAGATAGGCTGGTTGGTCATATTTTGAGACATGCTGAATTGGTTAATTTGCTGGTGGAAAGTACAGTCGAAGGTAAGAACTGTAGAGGAAGACATAGATTAGAATATTCAAAGCAGATAATTGAGGACGTGGGTTGTAAGGGGTATGTAGAGATGAAGTGGTTAACACAGGATTGGAAGGGATGGAAGAAAAAGAACGCAGAGAGAGGTGATACTCGGTGCCTGCCAATTCAGGTCTACTCCTACGGCGTCCCTCCAAGCTTAACTTCCCCATTAGACGGACGAATAACCATTAACAGTATCCTTTGCCCTCAGTCCAAACGCGCTGTGGACAGGTTTAAGTTTGAATTCAGGAGTTTGGTGCACAATTCCTGTCGTGCTGGCCAAGTCCTGATTTAATCTTCTTTCACCACCAAGTATCTATAACCAGCAACTCATGTGTCAAGTCCCGGAAATCTTTACGGTGGCGCTACTGAAGCCTCGAGGCGGGCAAGAAATATTCTACACTAATATTATAAATGTGAATATAACTCTGTCTCCCTGTCTGTTTATTAAGTTTACAGGGCTAAACGGTTAATGAAACGGCTCGATGAATTTGACAAGGCGATACTATTTGCCATAATAGGAAGGAAATTGGATACTTTTATCTGTATAAATAATACTAGCTGACCCGTTCACGCGTTGCTGTGACTTACTAATTATAGTACGTTGGATTAATGTTATTCTAAACTTCCTCAAGTAGTCAAATTAATATTCACTAATAAAGACAAAAACATTGTAGTCGATTTGGAAATTCAAATGTAATTGGTAAAGAGTTACGGAGAGTTAAAATTAAGGACAAACGATCATAAAAAAATTTAATTTACATTTCATTACAAATTACTTATTGAAATTATATAAAAATTGATATTTATATAAAAAATCTTTTTTATTTATTTATATAAACTGAAATTTCAGTTATATCTTCAGTCATTCTGTTTTTATATTTTTCCCACAAACTCGAAAATTGTGTTGGATAACATGTCAAAATAATTGCAAACAGTTTGACGAATACTATTCGGCGTGGCTGTCAACGCTGCATCAGCAAGTATCAGGTCCCAATAATTGTCGTCTACCAGCAGCTGCAACTCGCGACATGCATCTTGACATGTATTGAACACTCGACATGTATTGAACACTCGACCATTAACTGTTCGTAAACATTCGAAAGAAGCTGGTCCAGGAACATTCACCAATAACAAACGCTGAAAGAAACATTCACGTTGTTTTGGATGCAAAGTCTTTGCTTTGAATATGCCTGCGATCGAAGGATGTGGTTCTCCTTGCTTACGTGGCTACCATTTTTTACCTAATTTGTTCCATGAAAAATAGCTTGGAACATCGGTACACGTATAATAATGTTTTTGCGAATTGGCGGAACACATAAGATTTTTGACACAATGTGATAAATTCAGTTTGTGGTTTGTCGTTTTTGGTGGCTCTAGTATTCTTTGGAAAATATTTTCTTCGGTGAAATATACACGTTGATCGTTTTCAAGATGTATTGCAAGATGCTGGATGGAAGGGTCTCTTTCATGGATGCGAAAACTAAAAATATGCCAGATAGCTTCGTTGCTGCTGATGTATCTACCTATTTGGTATCGTGTTATTTCGTCATTTTTATTTACATTTTGAACTTCAAATACGGCCAAATCAATGAATTTATTACCATATTTGCGAACGTACTTAATGGATTTTACAGAACTGCAAAACTCGACGTTAATATGAGCCTTATACATTTTTGGAAGCAATGATGAGTATGGTACGACCCACTGATTGTCCATTTCAACTTGGTTTCTAGAATTTGACATTCGCATTGTAAATGTTTGGCCACCATTCTCAGCGTTTCTGCGGCGATACAACGGATAACCATCGATATCCGTAATAGTATCATTCGTATATTCCTTTGGAAAACGCTTCTTACATTTTCCACCTTCCATGCATGGCGATGTCATGTTAAAAGCACCGCACGGTCCTTGGATCGAGTGACTGGCAACAATATCAAACAATTCTTGATCAATTAATGGGTCCGGAATTTCGGCTGAAATTATTTGATCAATTTCTTCTGGACGGATTTTAACTTCAGGCCAAATCAAAATGTGAGAATGAGGCAAACCTCGCTTTTCCACTCAATCAAATACAGATAGCAACGTGTGTTACCGAAAACTGAATGTTTTACGATTAAATCAATCAATGATTTTAATTTTTGTTTGAACACACGTGCCGTGACATCATGACGATGCATTGATTGATGGCCTGGTAATAGCAAAGTTTGTATTTCCTCCCAATTCGGATTACATGTAAATGTAATAAACAAATCTGGACAACCATAATGACGTACGTAAGTCATCGCATCTCGTATATATTCCTTCATGTTCCGTGAACTGCCGATGTAGCTTGAAGGTAAAATAAATGTATTACCGATATCATTGGCGTTAAAATTTTCATAAATATTGCCGATAACAGTATCTCGTAAGAGGATGTATTCCTCCGATCGTAATTTAACCTGGTTGTTTCGAATATATCGCAAATGCTTGTTTTCAACCTTGGCGTACATATCCACGACGTATTGATGGTACAGTTGACGATATCGAAGGATATAGTTATCCTAATTACGTCTAATCATCAATCGGGGGGCGTAGTACATCATTGAAGTAACTTTTTTATTTGTTTATTACCTGAAAAAATAATAAATTAAATAGTAAAAAAAAGAATAAGAAATCAATGTAGTGGGCCCGCTATAATCCGGCCCCTGGTTGGAATATTGTGGGTCTACTGTACTAATAAAATAACGAATTAAATAGTTGAATATTAAATTTAACCAGCAACTGGATCACGCTGTTTGATGTTGATGTGATATTCATTCTGCCCTTGCCAGAATATCAGTGGATACTGGAGTGCGTCATACGAACGGTGTAGATCCGAAATTATACTAACAGTTCTATCTTGACGTGTGACTTAATAAACTGAGTCACCAACCATAAAAACTGCAACTTCATCTATGGTTGGCGCGTTGAATCTGCCAGCGTATTCTCCTGATGGTAATTTGTCAGCTTTGATGACAATTTGATAGTTGTCATTTTTTAATTGTGGCTACACATTGAATAAGTTGATTATTATTTTCCAAACAATTTTCCAACAATACCACAATTGCTCTCTCTTCTGCTTGTTCGATGAATTATACTGGCACCTAGTTTTCAAGCGTTCCTCACAATTTCCAATAGATTTAGAGAGTCTTCGGGTCATCCGTTGGCATCGTATCAACGACCCAATCTTATGGTACACCTGGCCTTGAATTTTGAATTAGTTTCAAAATGACGTCCGTCAGATGTAAGATCGCAATTTTTGTTGCCCCAAAAGACGTCATCTGGAAGCAAGAATTGAATTTGGCGGGTCTTGAGCAGAACAATTTGCGAATAGTTTGATTCGGGCCAGCAAGAGTCTTGTAAATGTTCTGGCGGAAATTGGGTAAGTGGTAATAATACATTTTGTTCCTGATACACTACACATGCCGGCTGCTTCAAGTGCGGAATTCAACGCCTGACAATACTGGCATATTTTGCTCACTGCAACGATTGCAGTTTTTGAATGTGCATGAGTAAATCAATGGCTGGTGCATATTGGGAACGCAAGACGAACCAAATGATACACGTGTTAAAGCACGGCTGATTTACTGTCTCTCTCGTTCTCTTTCTCTAAATGTAGCTATGTGCTGTTCTCGTGCCGCTCTTGTTCTCGATATATTCTGTCACAGACGTTCATCACGCTGTTCTTGAGATTGCTCAGCTGTCCTGATTCTTTGAACTTCCTTACTTGCCGCGATTTGTGTTGCTGATTGATGAGCTCTCTCGTCGTGCGTCTTGCCTCTCTGCTACACGCATTGTCGTGTTTAGGATTCTTTGGCGACATTTCACTGAAAATATATTTGAATTACAACAAAAAGTGCCTTTCTGAAAGCCTTAAATAAGGACACTATAATACAGTGGGTGAAACCGGAATTTTGGGTCCATTGAAAAATACAGTAAAATGGAAGTTAAGAACTAATGAGGAAATATAAAATAACATTGAAAAAAATAACAGAAAAAGAAGAATGATATTCTTTTGATACATTATATAGTATGGATGACACCAGGCTTTCAAGAGGTTTAGAAAGATTTGAAACGAAATAATACCAGTGAACCGTATGGAAAGAAAATTTTTTCGATAGCAGACTTTGAATATGGCAGGATTCAAAGGTAGAGAGGAGTGCAATAATGAAGGAGTACTGGGGAGGAAGAAAGAAAAAACAACAGGAGAGGAATTGAAATTGACACGTGGAGTCTAGCTGACCATAACAAAAAGAAGAAGAAAAATGATAAGTTAGCGAGAAATGCTTACACGATTCGAATTTATCGTAACGTTTTCTTCAATGTTATATTCATGTGTGTAATTACTTTGTCGTTAGGTATAAAGACACACAAACGATGAACAACAATACAGTATAATTATAACACAATACACAGCACAATTAAAATTGAAGAAACTCACACATATGGCGTGGAATAGACCGTAGCATAAATAAATCGAAATACAACGCCATCTACTGGATGGTTCGATAAATTAACACACCGCCATCTGTTAGGAATAAACTGTAGCATAAATAAATTGAAACAGAACGTGATCTACTGGATGATTACCCACCTAGCTAACAAGTGTTGTATAGATAAGTTAACACATTCGCCATCTGTTAGAAAACTTATGGAACTATAATAATAATTACGTGTGTCGTAATGACCTGGTGACATGTGTTCTACTGGCTGGGCATTCTGCCCTGTCGTAGCCGCCTTTACCTAGCCCGCCCATCCGCCTGGTACAGGGGACTTACATTTTACGTCGAATCCGAACCACAGTACCGTCCCTGGAGTATTTCGCCTCATACAGCATGCTGCGCCGGGGGTTATGCCGGGTAAGTGTCTATAAAAATCCTCGCCGAGACAGGGACTCGAACCGAGGACCTTTCCATCTCCAGTCAGACGCCCCAACCACTTAGCCAGCAGAGCGCTTAGCCATTGGCGGCTTACAAATAATTACAAACCATTGTCCTATGACAAACATTTAATGAACATTTATTTCGCAAATAATAAATATTGAGGTCTATAATCCAGATAAAAACTATCCTATCTTTAAGTGGACTAAATCACACACATTAAGCCAAATTTCATCTAAATTGGTATGTAGTTTCGGAGTTCATCCCGAACGAACATCGTGACACGAGATTTTTTATATAGTAAAGATTAGCTGACCCGGTCAACGCTTTGCTGTGACTTACTAATTATAGTACGTTGGATTAATGTTATTCTAAAACTCCTCAAGTAGTCAAATTAATATTCACTAATAAAGACAAAAACATTGTAGGTCGATTTGGAAATTCAAATTTAATTGGTAAAGAGTTACGGAGAGTTTAAAATTAAGGACAAATGATCATAAAAAATTTTAATTTACATTTCATTACAAATTACTTAATTGAAATTATATAAAAATTGATATTTATATAAAAATAAATAAATTAAATTTTTTGATTTATTTATATAAACTGAAATTTCAGTTATATCTTCAGTCATACTGTTTTTATATTTTTCCCACAAACTCGAAGATTGTGCTGGATAACATGTTGTCAAAATAATTGCAAACAGTTTGACGAATACTATTCGGCGTGGCTGTCAACGCTGCATCAGCAAGTGTCAGGTCCCAATAATTGTCGTCTACCAGCAGCTGCAACTCGCGACATGCACTTGACATGTATTGAACACTCGACCATTAACTGTTCGTAAACATTCGAAAGAAGCTGGTCCGGGAACATTCACCAATAACAAACGCTGAAAGAAACATTCACGTTGTTTTGGATGCACTGTGTAAAGTCTTTGCTTTGAATATGCCTGCGATCGAAGGATGTGGTTCTCCTTGTTTACGTGGCTACCATTTTTTACCTAATTTGTTCCATGAAAAATAGCTTGGAACATCGGTATATAATAATGTTTTTGCGAATTGGCGGAACACATCAGATTTTTGACACAATGTGAAAAATTCAGTTTGTGGTTTGTCGTTTTTGGTGGCTCAAGTATTCTTTGGAAAATATTTTCTTCGGTGAAATATACACGTTGACGTTTTCAAGATGTATTGCAAGATGCTGGATGGAAGGGTCTCTTTCATGGATGCGAAAACTAAAAATATGCCAGATAGCTTCGTTGCTGCTGATGTATCTACCTATTTGGTATCGTGTTATTTCGTCATTTTTATTTACATTTTGAACTTCAAATACGGCCAAATCACTGCCTTTATTAACATATTTGCAAACGTACTTAATGGATTTTACAGAACTGCAAAACTCGACGTTAATATGAGCCTTATACGTTTTTGAAAGCAATGGTGAGTATGGTACGACCCACTGATTGTCAATTTCAACTTGGTTTCTAGAATTTGACATTCGCATTGTAAATGTTTGGCCACCATTCTCAGTGTTTCTGCGGCGATACAACGGATAACCATCGATATCCGTAATAGTATCATTCGTATATTCCTTTGGAAAACGCTTCTTACATTTTCCACCTTCCATGCATGGCGATGTCATGTTAAAAGCACCGCACGGTCCGTGGATCGAGTGACTGGTAACAATATCAAACAATTCTTGATCAATTAATGGGTCCGGAATTTCGGCTGAAATTATTTGATCAATTTCTTCTGGACGGATTTTAACTTCAAGCCAAATCAAAATGTGAGAATGAGGCAAACCTCGCTTTTGCCACTCAATCAAATACAGATAGCAACGTGTGTTACCTAAAACTGAATGTTTTACGATTAAATCAATCAATGATTTTAATTTTTGTTTGAACACACGTGCCGTGACATCATGACGATGCATTGATTGATGGCCTGGTAATAGCAAAGTTTGTATTTCCTCCCAATTCGGATTACATGTAAATGTAATAAACAAATCTGGACGACCATAATGACGTACGTAAGTCATCGCATCTTGTATATATTCCTGCATGTTCCGTGAACTGCCGATGTAGCTTGAAGGTAAAATAAATGCATTACCGATATCATTGGCGTTTAAATTTTCATAAATATTGCCGATAACAGTATCTCGTAAGAGGATGTATTCCTCCGATCGTAATTCAACCTGGTTGTATCGAATAAATCGCAAATGCTTGTTTTCAACCTTGGCGTACATATCCACGGCGTATTGAAGGCACAGTCGTGCGTCTTGCCTCTCTGCTACACGCATTGTCGAGGTTAGATTCTTTGGCGACATTTCACTGAAAAATATTTGAATTACAACAAAAAGTGCCTTTCTGAAAGCCTTAAATAAGACACTATAATACAGTGGTGAAACCGGAATTTTGGGTCCATTGAAAAATACAGTAAAATGGAAGTTAAGAACTAATGAGGAAATATAAAATAACATTGAAAAAATAACAGAAAAAGAAGAATGATATTTTTTGATACATTTATAGCATGGATGACACCAGGCTTTCAAGAGGTTTAGAAAGATTTGAAACGAAATAATACCAGTGAACCGTATGGAAAGAAATTTTTTCGATAGCAGACTTGAATATGGCAGGATTCAAAGGTAGAGAGGAGTGCAATAATGAAGGAGTACTGGGGAGAAGAAAGAAAAAACAACAGGAGAGGAATTGAAATTGACACGTGGAGTCTAGCTGACCGTAACAAAAAGAAGAAGAAAAATGATAAGTTAGCGAGAAATGCTTACACGATTCGAATTTATCGTAACGTTTTCTTCAATGTTATATTCATGTGTGCAATTACTTTGTCGTTAGGTATAAAGACACACAAACGATGAACAACAATACAGTATAATTATAAACAATACACAGCACAATTAAAATTGAAGAAACTCACACATATGGCGTGGAATAGACCGTAGCATAAATAAATCGAAATACAACGCCATCTACTGAATGGTTCGATAAATTAACACACCGCCATCTGTTAGAATAAACTGTAGCATAAATAAATTGAAACAGAACGTGATCTACTGGATGATTACCCTAACCAAGTGTTGTATAGATAAGTTAACACATCGCCATCTGTTAGAAACTTATGGAACTATAATAATAATTACGTGTGGTCGTAATGACCTGGTGACATTGTTTCTACTGGCTGGGCATTCTGCCCTGTCTTAGCCGCCTTTACCTCCCGCCCATCCTGCCTGGTACAGGGGACCTACATTTTAACATCGAATCCGAACCACAGTACGGTCCTGGCGTATTTCACCTCATACAGCATGCTGCGCCGGGGGTTAATGCCGGGTTAAGTGTCTATAAAAATCCGCCGAGACAGGACTCGAACCGGGGACCTTCCTCTCCTTCAGACGCCTAACCACTTAGCCAGCAGACCGCTTAGCCTTGGGCTTACAAATAATTACAAACCATTGTCCTATGAAACATTTAATGAACTTTATTTCGCAAATAATAAATATTGAGGTCTATAATCCAGATAAAAACTATCCTATCTTTTAAGTTGGACTAAATCACACACATTAAGCCAATTTCATCTATATCGGTTATGTAGTTTCGGAGTTCATCCCGGACGAACATCGTGACACGAGATTTTATATATCAAGATTAATAGCTGACCCGTTCACGCGTTGCTGTGACTTACTAATTATAGTAGTTGGATTAATGTATTCTAAACTTCCTCAAGTAGTCAAATTATATTCACTAATAAAGACAAAAACATTGTAGTCGATTTGGAAATTCAAATGTAATTGGTAAAGAGTTACGGAGAGTTAAAATTAAGGACAAACGATCATAAAAAATTAATTTACATTCATTACAAATTACTTATTGAAATTATATAAAAAATTGAATTTATATAAAAAATCTTTTTATTTATTTATATAACTGAAATTTCAGTTATATCTTCAGTCATTCTGTTTTTTATATTTTCCCACAAACTCGAAAATTGTGTTGGATAACATGTCAAAATAATTGCAAACAGTTTGACGAATACTATTCGGCGTGGCGTTCAACGCTGCATCAGCAAGTATCAGGTCCCAATAATTGTCGTCTACCAGCAGCTGCAACTCGCGACATGCTCTTGACATGTATTGAACACTCGACATGTATTGA